>OX411754.1:7602012-7989258 GCA_948252205.1 Orthosia incerta | reverse complement strand
AACAGACTGATATTTTCACCGCAGTTGACACTTGGTGACGTTTATTTTGAAATCTTTGTTCCCTCTAGTGATGTACCGGTGTCGATAAAATCTCTTATCGATAAAAATTTATGAGATGTACACGTGTCGATAAAATCTTTTATCGATATTTTTTTTTCAAATTATTCATTTTTTTCGAAATATCTGTTACACTGCCTGTAGTGATGTTCTTTTTAGCCTGCATGATTTTAATCAATAAGATTTTCTTACCTAGCCTATTATCGATAATCTAGTATTTAGCCACTTACATATGACCTTAGTTGGACCTTTGGCTCAAGTTGTATCTTTGAACTTGAGTTTTGTTTTGGTCTTTCCTTTGACTCCTGTTCCATAGTTTGAACTGGAGTCCCATGTTTTATATATAGGTTGTAAGTTTTTACTCTGATCCTACGTCGTTTGTTTTTTTGACTGAGGATATTTTTTTTCTGTCCGGTGTCGAATTTCAGGCCAAGGTTTTTCTTTGTCCGAAGCTGTTATTTCTGACCGAAGACGCTTTTTAACTGGAAGCAACAGTTAAAATTTATTTAGTTTGTCTACTAGGGTCTAGGATATTTTCTTGGTTTTCAGTTAGGCTAGGTAATTTCATCTAATTTTATCCTCTTGATTATCACAGTTAGGGTTGTCAAACCTTTCTAGGGTTGGCAATCAATTATTTTTTTTTTGCTGGAAAGAGGGTATTGTAGCGTGATCGCTACAAGACGCTTTGCTTTAGCCTTTTTTTTAATTTGTCAAAGCAGGCTAGTTATAATTTTTCAAATTTTCATATTTCGTTTGTCAAGAAAACAGAAGACGATTTTTTTCTGAGACTGTCACAAAGAATTTTGATAAAAATGTTTTGGCTCTGTTATCCACTACTAAATTTATTATTGGTATTTTTTTTAAAGTAACTGTTTAATAGTTTGTTTTAAATTGCCAGCGACAATATGACCTTAGCTATGTCCATTCTTGTACGGAAATGGCAGGAAACCATTCCTTGTCGTTAGGCCAAGGGTACGTGATATTCGGGTCCACGGGCGCGCCGGAGCTCGTGGAACGCATGTTTCTGCAATTGAGCTCTGTCAGAGACACCAACTATCGTTTCGCTACCAGGGCATGCCTCATAGTTGCCGTTCGACAGACTGAAGAATAGGGCAGTCCAGCCAAGACAATGATGACAAGCTTATCATAAATATAACCATGTCGCTGACAAGAGTTTATACATCATGAATCAAAACTGGTATGTAATGACTATTCTTACTAATTGTTCTTTTGAATGTCGATTTCTTCTGGTATTTCAGACCCTTTTGGTTCCATAATTTTGATGGTCAATTTCCTTGTCTGTAGATATCAGTTGAGCCGACTTTCGGCTCTTTACCCCGGGACAGAACGAACTACCTCAGGAGTACCTGCAGTCTTCGGGGTTCCGAACATCTTTCAACGGGTTCCGTACATATTCTATTAAAGAAATCGTGAATGGTTGAAGAGGTTCTACGGAAGACGGTTTGGTTCATCCAATAACAATTGTCTGCTTTCATATTTCTTTGAAATTTTTGTTTATATTTATGTAGCTTACATTTTAAGTTAGCGTACTTAAAAACTTTTATTACCTTACTTGTGTCATGTTACGGTATCGTACTTTAATTGAATGCTTAAGCCATCATTGGACTGGTTGCAACTATGTCTGAAGATTAGGCACGTGATTTCCGCTTTATTCTTTTATGCCTTGCCATAATTTCACTCATATGTTTATTTTACTAAATACTAAAAATAATTTAAACGATATTGACTATTGCGTCATTCCTTTTTTAAAATAACATGTTTACTTTTTTACTATTTTCATGTTTTCGGTGTTTGTGTGTTTAATTCAAAATTATACGTTATCGTTGCGTTAAAAAAGTTTTATTTATTTTTATTTAATAACGCTACAAATGGCGCAATAGTCAATATCGTTTAAATTATTTTTAGTATTTAGTAAAATAAACATATGAGTGAAATTATGGCAAGGCATAAAAGAATAAAGCGGAAATCACGTGCCTAATCTTCAGACATAGTTGCAACCAGTCCAATGATGGCTTAAGCATTCAATTAAAGTACGATACCGTAACAAGACACAAGTAAGGTAATAAAAGTTTTTAAGTACGCTAACTTAAAATGTAAGCTACATAAATATAAACAAAAATTTCAAAGAAATATGAAAGCAGACAATTGTTATTGGATGAACCAAACCGTCTTCCGTAGAACCTCTTCAACCATTCACGATTTCTTTAATAGAATATGTACGGAACCCGTTGAAAGATGTTCGGAACCCCGAAGACTGCAGGTACTCCCGAGGTAGTTCGTTCTGTCCCGGGGTAAAAAGCCGAAAGTCGGCTCAACTGATATCTACAGACAAGGAAACGGACCATCAAAATTATGGAACCAAAAGGGTCTGAAATACCAGAAGAAATCGACATTCAAAAGAACAATTAGTAAGAATAGTCATTACATACCAGTTTTGATTCATGATGTATAAACTCTTGTCAGCGACATGGTTATATTTATGATAAGCTTGTCATCATTGTCTTGGCTGGACTGCCCTATTCTTCAGTCTGTCGAACGGCAACTATGAGGCATGCCCTGGTAGCGAAACGATAGTTGGTGTCTCTGACAGAGCTCAATTGCAGAAACATGCGTTCCACGAGCTCCGGCGCGCCCGTGGACCCGAATATCACGTACCCTTGGCCTAACGACAAGGAATGGTTTCCTGCCATTTCCGTACAAGAATGGACATAGCTAAGGTCATATTGTCGCTGGCAATTTAAAACAAACTATTAAACAGTTACTTTAAAAAAAATACCAATAATAAATTTAGTAGTGGATAACAGAGCCAAAACATTTTTATCAAAATTCTTTGTGACAGTCTCAGAAAAAAATCGTCTTCTGTTTTCTTGACAAACGAAATATGAAAATTTGAAAAATTATAACTAGCCTGCTTTGACAAATTAAAAAAAAGGCTAAAGCAAAGCGTCTTGTAGCGATCACGCTACAATTGTTACAATCTATGATAGAGTAGAAAATGCTTTAATGTTGTGGCTTCATACTTCCAAGTAATCAATCATTTTAGTTTTGTGATTTACCCACAGTGGAAAACTTTGATGCAGTTTGTTGAGAAGTACGAAGTAAAGTAAGTAAGAAACATACCCAACCAAGTAATCAAAACGAATTTATAAAACATTCAACACGCCTAAGAACTGGAACATTTTCTACTGCAAAAATTTATTTTTATTTTTTATTGTAAGTACTAAATTAAAGTTGCGGGTATACTTACGTGAATTACTCTACGCATAACACTGTTACAACACCAACATATCACGTCTGCTTGGCGACCATTTGTCACTGCAGGGATCCAGCAGAATATCAGCGTCAGGTATATTTGCCTGACACGTGCTGAGCTGGACTCCCATTTGGTGCAACTTTGAGACGCACACCGCACTGTGTTTTGATTTTCAAAACTAATGTTACTGGTGTCACTTTTACTTTTATTTCGAAAGTATAGTTTCCATTTTCTGTTTATGTTGGCAACTTGTTATTAAACATACCTACATGAAAATTGTAATAATTTAATTAAGATTTTGTGTGTTGTGCTGTGTCATTTGTGTGCACTAAATAAATGATTTATCTATCTATCAAAAAGTTAGCTTTCCTAGTCAAACGACATAGCTCTTGTGTGGAGAAGAAAGTAGTGAGGTTAGGTTTGACAAATGTCACCTATGTACATACCTACTACTATTTTCGCGCGGCTTCGTTCCCGGAGCTTACGCCATAGGGTCCGGGATAAAAAAAGTATTTTCCAAGATAAAGATAAGAAAAGTCTACACTATTGTAGTTAAATTAAACAATGGATATCTGGTCAGAAATACTAGAGATTTACCTAAACTGAACACCAGAGATCTTAAAAACATAGGCAAACCAAAATAACCTCTTTATTTAAGGAGTTTAGACGAATCCAAAACATCTTTAGAGGGTTCACAATACCATGTCAAATATATATTTCATAACGAACAAGGTGTGTGGTCTAAAACTACACAACTTCCCATACCAATCACTGCATTCAGTAACATAGATACCGCTCCAAATATCTTTCAAATGCACCAAATATAGGCACAATTAGTGCTATGGTCCCTTTAAATCACTCCCATATAAGGCAGAAAAAGTTTCTCAATCCATCCGACATCTGTCATGGATTACAAAACTGTCACATGGGATCAGCTACAGAAATAAAGTAAAGAAAGAAGAAGTATTAATTGTCACAGAGCAATGAGATGTCTCGGCGGACACATAGAGACGGCATTGTCGAAATTCTTAGTACAACACGGTCAAAATAACTGTGCATATCGGCTGTCACCGGCCCCACTTCCCCTACCCGCGTGACGTCCCCGTTCGCCGCGTGCGCCAATAGCAAGAGTCAAAGAGTCAATCAGAGTGACGTGACAGTACTAAGTGATAAACTCATTTTATAATAGATAAATAAATCAAGCGTGTCAGTGAGTATCACCGTTTAAGCATAAGAATAGACTAATCAGCCTTTAATGTTCCCACTGTTGGGAAACAGCACAGTTACGCTATTATGGGATAGCGTAAAAGTGCACGCGCGCTCCCTATCATTTTCACAGCTCAACAGTATTCATTGCTTGTTTACTTGATTAGATGGATTTTTGAACATTTGAAGCAATCTTTGCGGTGTAATTAGGGTGCAGGTCTTCTCTCTAAGAAAGAGTGGGTTTGTAACCCACCACCCGGGCACAATGCGGATTGGTAGATGTCACATGTTTTCGTTATTTTTTTAGTTCAGGAATATCCTATACTGGTTTCCTTACGATGTTTTCCTTCACCGTTTTGAGCAGTGAGTGGTTATGAAATGTGTCACCGTGTACTCATAGAAATTGACATCTGATAATTCTGACAATAGCGATGACAGCCTAAGCGGTAATGTACTAATCGCTTGCCGATTTGTCGTTCCGTGCTCTGTGGGATCAGCCGTACTCGATAATGCGACACACAAACATACAGACAGTCCCGTTGGGTTCATCAGCAAGACAAATAAGTAAACTAATGCTTTTGAGAGATCGATTTAAAAGTGGAAACCGGTTCATATTAATTTGTTTTGATAGTAGCGTGCTAATCGGCTTAAAAGTGTGATATTGAAGTTTACATGAATGTGATTTGTGTCCAAACTTATCTCCAAATAAACTCTTTACTTTATTAAGTGATTAGTCGTGTAAGTCGGCTAATAAATAAGAATGTGGATAAACATGAAACACTTCTTATTTGAAAGACATGTTTATCAATTAACTTCTTACGCTGATACAACAGAATTTAAGTGAACTCTTAGATCTGCATTCATCATCAGCTTACTAATGTTTCCACTGCTGGGACACAAACCTCTGTGAGAGGGGATGGGCCGTAATCTATCACGCGGGCTCAGTTCGGGTTGGTGGATCAAGATCCAATCCTTGGTCTTCGAATTTTTGGTTCTGGGACATGCCGGTTGCCTAAAGATCTGCATTAAAAGCCAAGTAGCAACAAAGCTTTCTGTTCACAAAACAAAGAAACATTACCAACCAATTCATAAATGTAAACAATTCAACCGTTTACCTATATATATACATACACTCTTACATTCAACTTACCCAAAAATATAGTTTCTACTTGCAATAAACTCGGTACAAACTACTCACTAGGGTATACACCATTGAACGCTACGAAAATACTTGACACACTGTTACAGTTAACCTGCTGATTTACTGAACTATTTCAGTCGAAAAACAAAACAATTTCGAATAGTGGATAGTGTTGATTCGGACGCAAATAGCGCTGGGAAAAGGGGATTTATTTCGGGTTCACAAACCGTGGCAGAAAAGTGAATGGTATGAAAGGTTACGTAAATGATAAACTCATCGATATTATCTTTTAATTATTGATTGGCTCGCGGACAAAACATTATGGACCGGTTCGCGTTTGACCATACGTTAAGTCGAGTATGGTCAAATTCACAATCGGTCAAATTCATGCAAATTGCAAAGCGCCGTCAAAATAGCAAAGCGTCAAAGTATCAAAGCGAAAAACTAGCAAAGCGTCAAAATAGCAAAGCGTCAAAATAGCAAAGCGTTAAAATAGCAAAGCGTTAAAATAGTAAAGCGTAAAAATAGCAAAGCGTTAAAATAGCAAAACGTCAAAATAGCAAACTGCCGGCGGCGTCTGCCGACTCCGGCAGGGAATTCCACTCCTCAGCTGTACGCACAATGAAAGTATTCCCAAAACGTTTTGCGCGTATGGTAGGGATATCCACCAAATAACGGTGACGCATTAACAAACACAGATTCCGGCAGGGAATTCCAATCCTTAGCTTTACGCACAATGAAAGTATTCCCAAAACGTTTTGTGCGTCCCACACGCCTTGATAGTAACGGTGGCGCATCACCGTACGTCTTGTAGTCTGATGTTGGAAAATCTGGTCAAATTTTATTGCAGTAAAATTGATACAAAATACGGAAAGAGTTGACTTATACGAGTATATTACTAGTTAAATCCATAGTTAATAGGTTTCTTGTCCATTTAAACGAGTACCGTCTTGTTCTACTTGGTCCGATTCATGGTATTCTCTGCGGGCTCGTCTGCTGATGTCGCCATCGATCAGTTCTTCAGTAGATATTGTTAGGTTACTGCAACATCACATCACACATCATCAACCAATTAATGTCCCCACTGCTGGGACACAGGCCTCCTCTCTGTGAGAGGGAATGGGCCGTTATCCACCACGCGGGCCCAGTGCGGGTTGGTGGATGTCACATGTCTTCGAATTATTGGTTCAAGGACATGCCGGTTTCCTCACGATGTTTTCCTTCAACGTTTTGAGAGCAGTGGTGATTAAATAATTTACACAAAGTAAAGCGCCTGCCTGGGCTCGAACCCACGACCTACAACTTGTAAGTCACGGCCGATACCACTGGGCCACCACTGCTCACTTACTGCAACATCAGCTTGCAAACAACGATGACGCCGGTCGTTTTCCAGATAGTTCCTATTTTTATTTTATTTCTTCCTCATGGTGATACAGAAGGTGGACATAAATCGGTTTAAAAGGACTATAATATACAAAGAGACTCGGGTCTCCGGATATAGATTAATTCACAGCTCGATGAATGGCTTTTAATTATCTGCCACCGTGACATATTCAGTCTCTAAGGTAGGTACCCATTTCTAGGACACACACACACGCACCACTGTCCCAGGGGAGCCTAGCTACCATCATTCAACTCCAATCTTCCTAAGAAAACAACATCTTACATAGACAAATACCGACGTTTTAATGGCCATCCATTTCATATCAAGCTCTTTAGCAACTGTAGCACAAACCTCAATGGTAACATTGATATCAATAACGTGTCCTTTGAAGTATCAATAGACATTGACTGCCTGGAGCTCCTCAATACGTCCGTCCAATTGAGACTGCCATTCAATATCTTGCAACCGCATGAACACTTCACAAACCAACCATAACCAAATAGTCACAAAGTTTGAATTCCTTTGCTGAAACTGTAAAAGCAATTTGGAGATACCATCGCGGCAACATTCAGTTTGCTGTTCTAGAATTCTATGTCATCTCTTATTAAGTTGAGGCAGAGTTGGAAATGGTATGGCAAGGAGACATTTGAATGAATTCACGGTTTGTCGGTCTGAGCACCTTATTGTCAGAATTTCTAAAAGACCGTTCCAGCGAAAACTTGGTATTGAAAACGATATTTTTAATCTTTAATATTTCCTTCGGGGAGTTTATTCAAGTAACTTTGAAAAGGAAACGTTGGGCGATTAGGAATTCAGAAATATGGAAGAACGGTAGGAAATGACATAAATACAGCATTTTTTTAAATAAAATACTTCGAAATTGATGTATTTATTTGAATATACATTGCAAGTACCTGGTTAAGGTTGTGACAATCCGCAGGATGCGAGTCGCACGGGATCGGTCAAATGTGGCAACGCTTGGGAGAGACTTATGTTCAGCAGTCCACGTCTTTCGGCTGAAGTGATGATGATGATGAAATTGCAAGTTGATTTTGAGCACGAACCTGAATAGTAAGGAACGTGCTACTTCTAAGAATACAAAATTGCTGACTAAACCATTGGAAAACCGGGTGACAACAAAAATGAAGATCATTATCAAAGGCAGGTTTTTAATGATCAACTTATTACTAAAATTCAATTGATTAATCGGACTAACGAGGTAGAATTAAGTCAAAGCAATGTAAGAACAGATAATAAATGTTCCGATTTGCAGCCACCGTAAATATAAAAGATGAAGTCGCAAAAAAAAATAACTGCGCATACATTTATGTTTTCATAACTTAACAAAGTACTGAACAGCTGATTTTTAAAGGGCTTTATAGTTTGGTTGGTATAGTAAAAGTTATCATCACATCACATCATCAGCCTATTAATGTTCCCACTGCTGGGACACAGGCCTCCTCTTTGTGGGAGGGAATGGGCCGTAATCCACCACGCGGGCCCAGTGCGGGTTGGTGGATGTCACATTTCTTCGAATTTTTGGTTCTAGGACATGCCGGTTTCCTCACGATGTTTTCCTTCACCGTTTTGAGAGCAGTGGTGATGAAATAATTTACACAAAGTAAAGCGCCTGCCTGGGCTCGAACCAAGTTGTAGGTCGTGCTACAACTTGTTAGTCGCGGCTGATACCACTGGGCCAACACTGCAGTAAAAGTTATATAGTATAAAAGAATATATTTATAAATCATTCTTAAAATTAAAAATATGAGCATCGCAATCCGAGTGTCAAGCAGGTATTGAACCCTAAACCGCAGCGTTGCGGTCGAGTCGACCTGACTACCAAACACGTCGCAAACCTCACTTCATGGTTGCGTAACATAGGGTTTGCCATATTGTCTGGGAAGTAATGGCTTAGGTATCATAAGGGTACATATGATAAATAAATAATAACGACAAGTAAAAGTAATTATTGTTTTTTCAATCAATAAAAATTTATTTATTTATTTAAACTTCATGTACAATAGTGTTCAATTGACAGAGCTAACATACTTAACGCAAATCCTGAAACGGTGTCACTGTATTCATAATTATAACTTTTACTATACCAACCAAACTATAAAGCCCTTTAAAAATCAGCTGTTCAGTACTTTGTTAAGTTATGAAAGCATAAATGTATGCGCAGTTATTTTTTTTCGCGACTTCATCTTTTAAGAGTTTCAGTTTTTGCGCTTATTCTTTTACAGGATATATATGAACATTTCCTGTATCATTTATTTATTTTATTTAACAAGGCGATGACTCCCGCGTACATAATAGCCATAATCGCCATTGTTTTGGTATTAGCAGGGCTTCAAACAAACAATCAAACAAAAAAAATCTTTCCTCTTTATAATATTATTATACAAAATAAAAAAAATGTAGTTCTAAAAACTAAAAAACACGCTTTAATGGTAAGGATAATGGGACAAACTGTTTAAATTATTGCATTGTCATCGGTCCTTGATAAGTGTGCAAAGTTTCAAATCAATCCAACGTTTTGAAGTGGGTGAAAATCACGTTCAAAGATTCCGTTACATTGATACATAGATACATAGATACATACATACCAAGCTAATAAAAGCGTGTTAAAAATACTAAATCAAAATCGGTCCATCCGTATAGGAACTATGCTGCGACAGACAGATACACAAACCCACAGATACACACGTCAAACTTATAACACCCATCTTTTTCCGTCGGGGTTTAAAAAATAAAAACAAAATGAGAGAAAACCTAAAAGAGATCTAAACAGATCTTCTTACGTAATAAGTCTGTAGATTTTACTATCAAGTAGGTAGTCATATGCTTATGTTGCCTTGGGTGATCGAATCAGTAATGAAGATATCCGCAGGAGAACCAGGGTTATCGTCATAGCCTGAAATATTGTCAAACTAAAGTGGCAGGGCACATTGCTCGCAGAACGGATGGTCGGTGAGGACGAAAAGTCCACGAGGGACGACCGCGTTCCGGAAGATGTAGCGTCGGTAGGCCTCCCTCTAGGTGGAGCGACGACCCGTAGGCTGCGGGAACCCACTGGTAACGAGATGTACAGGCAGGACTGATTGAAATGGCAACACTGGGTCCCAGGCCTATGTCCAGCAATGGGCGTCTTTAGGCTGAATAGTGATGATGATGATTGTAGTCATAAGTAATTTATAAAAGGCACTTTGGAATATAAACGACACAATAAGTATGTAGTTGAAATATATGAAAGCCTTATTGAAAAGATATAAAGGGTACCAATGTGTGGCCATTAGTATCGGGGTCGAAAAGGCCCGAAGCATTTCCTATACGCGTTAATATTTACGGTGGCTGCAAATCGGAACATTTATTATCTGTTTTTACATTGCCATTGCTTTGACTTAATTCTACCTCGTTAGCCTGATTAATCAATTGAATTTTAGTAATAAGTTGATCATTAAAAACCTGCCTTTTGATAATTATCTTCATTTTTGTTGTCACCCGGTTTTCCAATGGTTTAGTCAGCAATTTCGTATTCTTACAAGTAGCGCGTTCCTTACTATTCAGGTTCGTGCTCAAAATCAACTTGCAATTTCATCATCATCACTTCAGCCGAAAGATGTCCACTGCTGAACATAAGCATCTCCCAAGCGTTATATACTAACCTAACCTAACCTCTGGATGGTTTCGAAATATAAAAAAATTGTTACCCTCACAATATGGCACCCATTATCTGCCATTTTTCTTTTGACACTATCAAGGTTAAGACGAATCGATTGATGATCGAATTATTGAATTATCAAAATCGCTCTAGAACGCTACATTGGAACAAACATGCATATGCACATAGACTGATAAACACATTATCCTACTTTGCGTCGTGCAGTCGCGTAATAATATTACTCAGAAAATTATTTCACTGATCAGATTAGAATTTGCAGAGGTTATCTTTTACAAACACAATTTAGTTTAGTTTTATTTTTAGTTTAGACATGTAAGACTTGGCTTATTTCAGTCTTATGATAAAAATACATACATGGTAAAAAACGCCACACACAGGGACCCTGTTAAAACCAATAACTACACCTTTACTAAACCGAATCTCTCTGATCTCCTTGATGATTGACCAAATCATGATGACCTTCTAAAAACACAGTAATCCACAACACAAAGCAAGCAACGTAAACATGACTACAATATTCTGAGGGTCTTACAATCACAGTCCCAAACGTGACCGGATCGTCGCCTGCGCAAACACTGATAACTATTAACAATGGGACTGAATCATGTATTGATCTCATTGGGAGTAATACCAATAACTATAGAGCACGGAAACACGGAAACCCGCAGCGATTACAGACGCCAGTAATATTCGCCCGTGCAATGTACAGTCAAGGGTCAAAAGTGCAGTCATACTCTCCCAAACCTCAAATGTCTAGTTTTGTAGAAGAAGTTAAATTATCCACAACTGATTTAATGTTTTTCTTCCAACTATGCTTTAATTTCATCACAATCACACTAAAAACTCAGTACAAAGCGAGTCTTTAATGCTCTAGAGCAATAAAAATGTATGAAATCTCATTATTGCACAGTTTTTTTTTTTAGTAGCACCAAAAGGTGCCAATCTCAATGGATTAGCTCTATTCAGCCAGCCGATATCAATGCTTTTTTTACGTACGTTTTATTCGTTTCAATCCTACTTGTTCTAAGTTTAAAAAATGATTGCTGCTAACTCTGATTTAAAAATGAAAGAAATTTAAAAAAGTGATTTGGCGGGAACTTTGTTAATTTTGCTTGACAATATTTTTAATTGAAAGAAAAGCAGATTATGCACCTCGCCTTAAGTAATTTATATTGCTCTCGTGCCTGTTCGATTATAAATCAGGCACTCGGTGCAATAATAAATTACTTTGTGCTCGATGCAATAATCTACTATTGTATAGAAATTAAAGTATAGATTATTCCTACTAATGGCGAAACGTTGAAATTCTAAATAAAAAAAATACCTTTTCTGTTTTGTGACTGCAATTTTGACCCTTATATTACGTAGTGTACGTACGTTAAGCACATGCTCGGCTGGCACCAATAGTCAGAATTGTCACGCTCTACCAATTACAATGACTCTGATAGTAGACTTGGTTTGTAACAAAACTGCCGGAGTCTCTGTTTCTAGATAGCTACAACCTAGGGGTCTTTAAGTCTGTTACACCGTCGACCACATCATCGCTTACCATCAGGTGAGATAGTGGTCAAGCGCGAGCCTATCTATAATAAATAAAAAATCATTTGTACAAAAATATAAACCAACTTCAAAAGCAAAACAACTAAAAAGTGCAAAATAACTTTCGTTTCGGAAGTCGGTGTCTTTAGTAGGTACCTCTTGTTTTTATCATTTTGCGACACCGACTTCTGAACCGAAAGTAATTTTGCACTTTTTAGTGTTTTTGATTTTGAAGTCGGTTTATTTTTTTTGTAAAAGTTTTTATTTCTCTCTTGTCGGTTTTGGTATACCATCACTAGAACAAGTTTGAGAGTAAGGTACCTTAAGAATTTACACATTTGTGCTGTTTGTCGCTAAGGAATTCGTATCATATCTTGAAAACTGCCGAACCGATTTTGATGAAACATCAGTTTTCCCTAAGTTGAGAGATACTTAACCTTTTGTTTCGGAGAAATGCGTGGACAAACATAAATAAATAAATTTAAAAATGGGCACACATGTTTGAAGCCTACATAGAGTAACATATGTAAACATGTATTATGCAATTCTAACAATATTACATACATACATACGTAAATGTCGAATTGAGAACCTCCTTTTTTGTAGTCGGTAAAACGTTTTGACAATGGCGTGTCTAGCAGTGGCCGCCGAGTCCCGGCATAGTACCATAATTAGCCAATGATGTGCCCACTGCTGGGACACAGACCTCCTCTATGACCGTATCAATGGGCCATAATCTACCACGCGGGGCCAGTGTGGGTTGGTAGATGTCACATACCTATCTTTAAATTTTAGTTTTAGTACATAACGGTTGCCTCACGATATTTGAGTCTCGGTGTTCTCTGCTAATAACATCGTGATTACCAGTCCTTTTTGTTGAAAAAAAGCTATAAAAGTAAAAACAAACCAGAACTAATTTAATTGCATATTACTAAGGTTTCCGTAGTCGTAACTGGGTCTCTAGTAATTGCATTTGTAATATCGGTGCGTTGACACGCTGAGTCGGGAAATGGAGCATTGCTTGGTAAAGGATTATACGTGAAAATTAAGTGTTTGTTTTCCCGCGGCAGAACGACTTGCCTTTAGGAGTACCTACTTTCGAAGCATAGAGTTAAAGTCGCGTCACCACCGTATTATTCACCTAGTACCTACAAGTTACTATTGTTACTCACTTTTTCGAGTTTATGTTTTTTTTTTTAATTATTTTAAAAGAAAAACATCGTTATTTTTTTACTTTAACTCTATGCTTCGAAAGTACTCCTTAAGGCAAGTCGTTCTGCCGCGGGAAAACAACCACTTAAATTTCACGGTGTATAATGATCCCTTACAGGTTACAGGAGATACAGGTAAGAAAAGAAGTTTATTTGAAAGTCCTTACGATAATGTCATCAGATACGAAATCATAACAGCTAAGTATCAAAAACAATATATCACGGGAATTTAACGCGATGATTTCGATTATTTATACACCGAGACACCAGTCTACCCGGGACCACGGTCGTTGCAACACGGCCGAAACGTTGGGTTAATTAGGTAAATAAGTAGGTAATCGAAATCATCGCGTTAACTTCCCGTGATATAATGTTTTTCATTTATGAAACGCGAAAGTTTTAAAGTTAATATAGCTAAGTATCAAATCAAATCAAAACTTCAATTAGGCCACTTTTGAACGTTAAAAATTTAAATTTAAAAGTAATAATAATTGATTCACCGTCCAGACAGAAAAGTAGCTTGTTATGGATAAGAACGGACAAGAAACTCCAAACTCACTCTTTAAAAAAATGTGTTTTACAACATTTATATACATAAATTAATTCATAACCGTGATTACTATGTACCCAAACTAAAACTACTATACTACGTATAGATCTAAAGTATTACAAACACTAACAGGAAAATTCATTCATTTGATAGATAGGAACATGTTTCTCACATAGTTACAAATATTGCAAACATAGGTTAGTTACCTAATTCAACAACAACAGAAGAGTTTGCGAGTCAAGAAAAGAAAAAAAAAAAATAAAGCCAGTTAGACTTTGTCTACACAAAAAAATGCCTTATGGTAGTAGAAGTAAACAGTCTGTCTAGCTCAATGAGGTAGGAAAACTATGGAGACGGCATATTCTACTATATGAAGAATAGTTATACAAATATATATAATATCGACACACGCATGTCAAAAAGCGTTTTGTCTCTTTTTAACTAATCAAGAGCTGCATATGAAAAGAGAGACATCTAAATGTTTGTCAAGGACTAAACTTGGTAACACTTTTGAGTGATGTCAAAATCATGTCTATGCGTGACCGGTCGCCATGTTGATTGCCGAAAAAAATTGGTAGTTGTGTGCCGTATATGTACGTTTATCTGTGTAGTTGTGCTGTCAAACAGTTGCAAATGGGCCAATGAGGTTATAAGTCAGTGCAATTGGGCAGCCATCTTAATTGCCCGATTTTTGTAGGTATGCACGCTATTTTCGTAGGTATGGCAAGTCCATAGGTTTATAAGTCAGTGGTCTAGCTAGTCTCTAGACAAAGTTAAATACTGTCAAGGATAGCGATTGCCCCAAGTCAAAATTGGATAAAAGAGACTATCTACGTGACATTACGGTCGCGCATGTCACAGTCCTTACATTTTAAGCTTAATGCCATCCTAGGCTCTAGGTCATCCTCTAAAATATTTTCCATATTGATCTCTTGAAGTTTTTAGGTATATTTTGAAGGCTGACTTGACAGTCTGTTGTTCGCAATATGGGGTTATGTGCTAGAATTACTGGCCATAGTTACGAGTATATAAATGGCTCAGTATTACCGTCTGCTTAGGGTAAAGTTTTATGATCAATCTACCTAAGTACCTATTAAAATAAGCCTGTCTTATAAAATTACTTACCATATTGGACTTATCTCTTAAGGTGCCGATTCCCTTGACTGGCTGATATTAAAATGAGAATCACGTCTAAACGGCTAGTCGTAATTTTTTAGTAAAAATATATGTTACATTAGACCATTTTCTTAATAATTTGATATAAGAAAATTTTGAGTTTTAATCGTAAAATATAGTATAATTAATTTGTAAAGTTATGTCTAAAACGGACAAAAACCCGACAATCACACCAAAACCGCTGGGCGTATTTTAATTAAATTGACACCATCTCAAAGACAATTTAATTATCTACATTTTGATCCGAACCTTTTTTTTTAAAGTCTAAAAATAAGGAAAGTACAATAAACTACTAAAATTTGGGTCGCGCGGGTGTGAAACCAGTGCACGTTTTGTTCTCTCAAGGTCGTTGGCGTTAGTCGTCGTCTTAAGTCGTAGGAACAAACAAATCAACATCTTCATCAACAACAAATCGCACTTAGATCTTGTTTTAATTACTTTTTATAGCTCTTTGCTTATTTACTTTACAAAAGAATCAAACTGCCTTGGTGCAGAGCGTGTCTTTTACTGGATAAATTATATCAAAAGTTTAAAATATGTCGAGGGTTTTTATATTTTTTAAATTTTATTCAAAAATCAATCTATCGCCTATCTGACCTCCAAATCCAGAATTTAGTTAACACTATACTCCTCGGTAAGAATGATGACGAATTACAGACTACCCGTCACGATCGTCACAGATCTTTAAATGACTGCTGGGACCAACAGCTCACGGATTGGTCTGGTCTGGTATGTGATGGAAGAAAGGCAACCATAATTCCTCTTGCTAGTTATACCACCCCGTTCGATTCAGATATTAGTCCACTGTCATCATTGCAAGACGTTGTTGTAAGCTCAGGTTGGCACCCAGTCAACGCCCGAAGCGTCCAGATTGCGCCAATTAACTAACGGCGCCAAAATATCAAGCGTTGGCACCGGTTGATTGGTGTTGTAAGTGGACACAAATATTGCTATGGTTGAAGCTTGGCTATAGCGGTCAATGCCCTTATCTTAATATTTTTCATAGAATCCTTTACAGTTTTTAGTAGGTAAAACGTTTTGCCATCTTTAGCTACAATTAGCTTCTGCCCGCCCTTTCGCTTGCGTGAATAGTGTTTTATTATCCCAAGGGAACATTACCGAGTTTACCGGGAAAAAAAGGAGCCGATGTGCTGTTTCGGTATAATCTATCTTAGTACCAAATTTCATCTCGGTCCGTTCAGCCGTTCTGGCGTGATTGAGTCACAAACATCCATTCATCCGAACTTTCGCATTTATAATATTAGTAGAATTTACTAGCTGTTCCCCACGGGTTCGCTTCCTTGCCCTTTTCCATGCATTTCCCCCATTTTAAACCGCACATTTATTTAGAAAAAGTCTATGACATTCAGCAACAGTGTAGTTTTCTGTTACTCATTTTTTAAATCGGTTCAGTTCTTCCAGAGATTACCTTTTACAAACACTTAGCAAACCGATAAAAAAACACTCTGAAACCCCTCTTTTAAATTAAGAATGTCAATGAAAGTAGGAGGGTCAATGATCGCTATTGTCATGGTAAAACAAACTGACTATAGTGCAGAGATTAGCCGAGCAAGCGTGCACGGAATGGTTAGTAATATTACCAAGTTGTGAGATACTGGCTTTAATCTAGTTGAGCATCGTCTCATCGTATTAGAACTTATGTATGTAAGAAAAAGTTGAAAAAATTTATATCTTGTTAATATCTAACTTTATCATGGAAAACATATAAAGAAAACATTTAATCAATACCCATTCAGCACAGCAACAACAATCACAAAGTAAGAAAGAGGAATATTAATCTTAATCCTTTTACTCCTTTTTATCTCAAAGAACGCTTTCAGTTCCTCTGTGACTCCCATTCTAGGTCTTTCAGATCATCGGAAAATCTAAAATTAAGTATTAGTATGCATTCCACTTCCTTTTTTTGGCAAATCTTTCACGATTCAGTCAAACGTCATCGCTTAACATCAGGTGAGATAGTGGTCAAACGCGAGCCTATAGACTATAAAAAAAAAAAAAAAAAAAAACGTGCTCAATTATTGCCAACGTTTAAGAAAATGGTAAAAGTGTACCTGTCACAATAATTTTTATTCTTCTCTTTTCTCTGTTATATATTGGATATGTATTAGTATATTATATAATATTGTATGTATGTATTTTATGTTATTATGTCTAAGTAATATTATTTAAGTATGTAATTTTGTACACTGACAGTCCTAAATTCTTCTCCTATCGTTCAGTCCATCCAAAGGTTGCCTGTAAGTGATTGCCCAGTGCGATAAGACCACCCATTGTACACTTGTTTTTGTGAATGTTTGTTCTGTACATATTTTGTGGTGTACAATAAAGTATATAATACACTAATAAATAAAATAACGGTGCTGAATTACTCAGTATTTGTTTGGCGTAAGACAACCAGCGCTGGTATTCAGTTGGACCCTGAACTGCGTCTTTATTATGCCGCTGGAAACTTTGGACTTTAATAGTACAACTAGTTTGGTAGCTGTATCATGTTTCATTATAACTAATGTTTAAATCCTAATAGATATTTCAACGGCATTATTCAAACTTTTTGATGCAACGTTTTCCTTCTAAACATAGAGCAAAGTCAGAACATTGAAATCTTCTTTGAAGGTCAAACTAAAAAACGCAGTATCGAAAGATCCACAAATTCAATTTTCTAAGAAGCTTCTATTCCGATCTCCTATTAAAATACCAATGGATTCCAGAACGATGTTATATTCGATGGAATTTACCGATACCGACCAATCAGAGATATACTGGATGCAACACGCACAACGACGGTTAGAGGAGCAGCAGTGGTAGTCTTTCGGCTGAAATTATGATGATGATCAGAAATAGAAATTAAAGCACGACCGAGCATGCGGCTCGTGGCTATGAAATAACAGCCATTTGGGATGACCTTCAAGGTTGTATCGATACTCCTCCGTGCCCCGTTTAGGCGTTGGTCCCAGCTGGCATTTGTTAATCTTTGGCACAACCAGAAAGTCCGACTTAGGGCGCTGTTCCAACGAGAGCTGTTAGCTAGTTCCCTCTGCTACTTATTACTGCTATATTAAGGAACTATCAGTACATATTATGTTGCCACTTCTATCTAAACTTGTAGATCTAATTTAATTGCAGTGTAGCTCTTTTTGAACTACAATTTTTTAAATAAATAGGGAATGGGATGGGTTATTGCATCATTTTACCCACGGAATTCAGAGAGGCAGTCACTCCATGTAAGATATATACTGGTATTTCGCTGCCTCATGTTAGTTTGGAAGCCGACTTCAATATAGTTAAGAAAAGGCTAGACAGATTGATTATCCGATTCATTCTTAGTTTACCGATTCCTGCTTGCTATTTATCTTTAGTTTTCCGATTACTGTTTGCCATTCGTCTTTAGTTTATCGATTACTGTTTGCTATTTCGATTGATTTAGCATGAATATAAATCTGTCTAGTTTCCGAAATATATTTTATGATGATTCTTATTGGTAAATAAGTTAATAAATCTTTATGTCTGTTTTCTCTTGCATTATAAGAGTTGGATGGGAGCCAATCTACTAAATAAACTTTATATGTTGACATTGTACGTTTGTTTACCAATAATGGTTTTGGAAATATATGGCTTTTTATGCCCGTGTTTTCGTGGTTTCAATAATGTTTCATGATTCAACACACAAATTGTGTTCATTCATTTCGTAATTTCCTTCTTCAATTGTTTTTGTTTGTTTGTAACGCCTTGTATTTAGATTTTCTTTGTTTCTTACAATTTGTGGTAATAACAACATTTTCTTTAGAATACAGGTCCCTTGTGGCGTTAACAAAAGGATCTTATCGTTAATATTGGTTACATTTTCGTGCTGGTTCCAATTTAGTTTAGCGTCTTCGTATGTATACTTTCTGCAGATAATCTTTATTGGGTCTACCATTACCATCTTGGACTAGATGCTTAGTTCTTAGTTCACTGCATTTTCGTTCATTTATTTCGTCCTTATGTGACCTCGAGAATGTTCATATAATAGTTTTGTTCAACTCGATACTGATGGCTTAGAAAAAGTTTTATTGGCACTTTTAGCTCAGCTTTTTAGATAACGTGTATCATAGTAGAAGTTTATTTAGTTTTGAACACTAACTTAGACAACGGTAATGTTCAAAATCAATAAACTCTATCTTAGCATCGTCTACGACCTTACCTCCTAAGGTCATCTGTCTTTTATATTGACTTGGAAGATATATTATGAAATTTGACACACTGAAAGTCTTTCCATTGATATATCTATACTAATATTATAAAGCTGAAGAGTTTGTTTGTTTGAACGCGCTAATCTCAGGAACTACTGGTTGGAAAAAATAATCTTTTGATTGGACAGTCCATTTATCGAGGAAGGTTATAGGCTATATAACATCACGCTATGACCAATAGGAGCTGAGCATAAATGAAAAATGTTGCTAAAACGGGAATAAATATTCCTTTTTGAGAGCTTCCGTTGCGTGCGCTGCGTAAACGGTTAAAATTACGCAACAATCATGTATGTAGGGTAAGTAGGGTAGGTAGCCAGTTGACGGGAGCGTTGACGCGTGGGACAGCTAGTTTATTTAATATATTGGATTTCAACAGAAGACAGAGAGCCGAGTGGAAGTGACTTGTACGAAAGGACTTTTTATTTACTTTTGAAAATTATTCGCCATAGACCTTGAATTTTAATTTTATTATTTACCTATATACACGTAAGTTAATGTGGTCCTTTTTAACCCAAAATTTGCCAGTTAGAGTTTTACAGTTTTCAGTTTGAGTTTTTTACCAGTGGTAGGTGTACAAATTATTGTACACCTACTACTTGAAACCAATAATGGTTGAAAGTATTGTTAGTTTTATAATCAGAAGCCAGTTTTTTCTTCAAAACAATTTTAGTGGAATATTCAGATTGTCCATACCTTTTGTCAGAATTTAGATAATTCATTGCCATTATCCAGAAATCTCAGTACTAAAACGATAATTTACAGCATAATCCCGGATTTGAACCAACATTGTTTTCTTTTCTTTAATATTTTTAAGAAATCTCAAATCGCAATGTAGCAATACGTGGATTGCATTTAGTTTGAAGCTAAATTTTTGCGGGAACTTTGCCAATACGTGGTTTATTTTAACACTCATACACTTTCCGAAACAACTTTGGTGATATGCGCTTTTTATTTCAAGGTCTGCTTCAGAGTAGTAAATTTTTTTTTAAGGATTTTTTTACATTTTTTTTCTTTCCTAATTACATGATTATCTTAAATCATGCCAAAATATTACTTGCAGTATTCTATTCTCCTAATCTTCACATCAACTATTTTGACTCTTTGGAATCGTCACTAAATTATTTTTGCCCACTGTACGAGCATGTTATTTTGATGGGTGACTTTAATACATGCCTAATTAAAAATGACTCACGTTCACTAAAACTCCGCTCCCTCTTTTCTTCTTTTAATCTTGAAATCCTACCTCTTTCTGCGACACATAACTTTCCCAACTGCACGCCTTCTTTTCTTGACCTTATGATTGTTTCTTCCCCTCACAATGTTGCTGAGTTTGGGCAACTTACTGCAACCTTTTCTTACCATGACCTCATCTATCTCTCTTATCGTATCCGGCCTCCTAAACGCAAAGCTCAAGTCTGTTATTTGCGTAATTATAATGGTATTGATCTGGTGGCGTTGAAGCGTGATGCAGGTGATATTGACTGGTCTCTCGTTTTCGAAAGCGCCAGTGTCGATGATAAAGTTAACTGTTTTAATTCCAAACTTCTGAGATTATACGACAAGCATGCACCGCGTCGGCGAGTTAAAGTTATGCATGATCCTGCTCCGTGGATGAGTACTCTCATCAAAGATGCTATTGCCCGTAAGGACAAGGCGAAGAGCAAGTACAAGCGTAGACCCACGGATCTGAATCTTGCTCATTTCAAAGCTCTACGTAATCACTGCAATCGTCTGTGTCGAGATGCTAAGAGACGCTATTTCCACGAATCTCTAGTCGATCGGAAGCCTTCTGATGTCTGGAGATTTCTAAGGTCTGTCGGTATCGGCAAATCTCCCACTAATACCTGTAGAGATGTCGACTTGTCGGCTCTTAATAGGCACTTTTCTCTTCCACCTGTCTCTCTAGACCCTAGTGTCAAAACTTCCACTTTGATTGAACTCACCGAATTGCCGTTACCGAATTGCTCACTGTTTAATTTAAATTCTGTCTCGGATGACGATGTCAAAAAATCTCTTCTTGATATTTCCTCCTCTGCTGTTGGCCATGATAATTTGTGCTCGAGAATGATAATACCTATTCTTCCGCAACTCCTACCCGTTATCACTCACATTATTAATTATTCTTTATTCTCTGGCACATTTCCATCAGCCTGGAAACAGGCACACATAATTCCACTTCCCAAAATAAACAATCCTTCTTCTTTATCTCATTTCAGACCCATATCCATTCTTCCTTTCCTCTCTAAAGTTCTCGAGCACATCGTTCATGGTCAAATTTACAGATTCCTCTCGTCTAATTCTCTTATCTGTCCTTTTCAATCTGGCTTCCGTAGAGGTCACAGTACTGTAACTGCACTTCTGAAGGTCACTGACGACATCCGCTGGGCTATGGAGAATAAATCTCTCACCGTGTTAGTCCTGCTTGACTTCAGTTGTGCGTTTAACTCAGTGGACTTCGACATTCTGCTTGGGGTCCTTCAGTCTATGAACTTCTCTTCTTCTGCATTAGCCTGGTTTGACTCTTATCTTCGGGGTCGCTCGCAGTGTGTTCGTCTTGAAGAGATGTTCTCTGATTGGTGTGATCTCACTGTTGGTGTTCCTCAGGGTGGCGTTCTCTCTCCTCTTCTTTTCTCTATCTTCATTAACACTGTTACCAAGGTTATCACTTCCAACTTCCATCTTTACGCAGACGATTTGCAGCTTTACCGAAACTTCCTGCTTGCAGATGTGGACTTGGCGATCGACGCCATGAATCGTGACCTGGAAAGTATAAGTAAATGGGCTAAGTCCTACGGATTACAAATCAACCCATCCAAGTCCCAGGCTATGATCATAGGCAGTCGATACTATCGCACTGCGCTTGACATATCCACTTTGACGCCTTTATCTCTTGACGGCTCGATCATCGCTTACACTGAAACTGCTAAGAACCTTGGTGTCTTAATAGACAGTAATCTTTCTTGGCGAGCTCAAGTAAATGAGGTAAGTCGTAAGGTGCACTTTTCCTTTCACTCGTTAAAATCCCTTCAAAGCCTCTTGCCCTTCAAAACTAAAATCTATTTAGCTCAAACTCTAATTCAGCCGATCATCGATTACGCTGATGCCTGCTATCTGGATGCCACAGAGGAGCTCTTAAATAAACTTGAGCGCTTGCAAAACCTGTGCATCCGTTTTGTTTTTGGTCTGAGGAAATACGACCATGTCTCTCAGTTCCGCAAGGATCTCAAGTGGCTCCCTATTCGCCTTCGCAGGAACACTCGAGTATTATGTCTCCTCTTCAACATCCTGTTTAACCCTACTTACCCTAAATATCTGCGCGATCACTTCTCCTTCACTCGCCCTGCCGATGTCCCGTGTAGATCCCACCTTAAGCATCACCTAAACTTCCCATCCCATAGTACTAATTTCTATTCCCACTCCTTCTCTGTTCATGCAGTACGACTGTGGAACTCACTTCCACCTAAAATTCGTGACTCCAAAAATGTATATCTTTTTAAGAAACAAGTCAAAGATCATTACCTCTCCACCATATTGTAATTATTATATATTATTATGTATGTATTTTTTATCTTCTATTTATTTAGTTAAGGTATATGTGTTATTTATACATAATTAGTTAAGTTATATAGTTGTTATTCTATTTTAAGTTTCCTTATTTCCTTCTACACACTGTGTCTTCGTATATCATCCAACTTTCCTGTCGTAGGTCTGCTGGAAGAAATTTCTTTTGAAATAAGCAGTACCTTTGTGCTCTTCTATCTTTATTATTTATTTTCTCTGTTAAGTGTTTTGTGTGTACATAAATAAATAAATAAATAAATAAATAAATGATTCCTCTTTGGTCAGAGGCAGCTGAGCGTGAGGTACCGGGTTCGATTCCCGGGTCGATCAAAACGTGACATTGGGTTTATTCATTATGAATTTCTTAGTAACAACCCGGAGTTTGGTAGTTGGCGGTTTACACCGTGGCTCAAAAATTATCCTACTCTTGATCACTTTACAGTCGAGACTAACCATCAGCGCGGGAGCGGGCAAACACGGGTGCACTCTCTGTTCCCTCACTAGGCGCTGAAATGAAGATGAAAAATAGTGAAATCGAAAAACTCCCTCTGTCGGCGCGTTCATCTTTGCCATACAAATGAATGATAATGGCGTTGCATTAGGACAGCGCCTAGTGAGGGAACAGGGAGTGCACCTGTGTTTGCCCGCTCCCGCGCTGATGGTTAGTCTCCACTGAGATTGGTCACCGTGGCCCAAAAATTGGCATGGATTTCTATCATTATTACATGATAGGGTGAATTGCTAGGTTTTGACTTTCCTATAAGATGTAATTACCCATCTTTCGATGATCTTGGTTACTGAAAGAGATTTGCTAAATATTTGCATGTCAATTTATAGCGAAATGTGTCATTGCGCCTAAGATTTATGTACCTAAAATCTTTTATACCGCGTTTAATGAAAAACAACGAATTCATCCTATAAGGGTTCCTTTTTCCTTTTGAGATACAGACCCTAAAATGACTTTGTTAAGCGCCAGTTCCATTAATTAACACACTGTTATTAGCTTGGTATGTATCTATTAGCTATGTATCAATGTAACGGAATCTTTGAACGTGTTTTTCACCCCCTTGAAAACGTCGGATTGATTTGAAACTTTGCACACCTATCAAGGACCGATGACAATGCAATAATTTAGTCAAAGTCAAATATATTTATTCAACTAGGCCATTATGCGACACTTTTCAAACAAAAATTAAAATTTACAAGTCATAAAAGTTGATTCTACCGTGCGAGTTTAAATTGTTTGTCCCATTAATTAGCCTTACTAAGATCTTCAAGATTAGCGACTTTTTAGTTCATCATCATCATCATCAGCCTATTAATGTTCCCACTGCTGGGACACAGGCCTCCAGAGGGAATGGGCCGTAATCCACCACGCGGGCCCAGTGTGGGTTGGTGGATGTCACATGTCTTCGAATGTTTGGTTCTAGGTCATGCGGGTTTCCTCACGATGTTTTCCTTCACCGTTTTGAGAGCAGTGGTGATGTTATAATTTACACAAAATAAAGCGCCTGCCTGGGCTCGAACCCACGACCTACAACTTGTAAGTCGCGGCCGATACCACTGGGCCACCATTGCTTAATTTATTTTAGTTTAATTTACCATTAAAGCGTGTTTTTTAGTTTTTAGAACTATAATTTATTGTTTTATGTTATTTGGTTCGAAATTTATTCACCTGTCAGTCTTTCCACTTTCCAAAATACATAAAACCTTGATAAAAGTCCACCTGTACGAAAACAAAATGATTGAACAAAACTTGTGCTGTGTTTCGGGAACTTTTTTTAATTCAATAATAATATTACGAAGGCGTGTCTTGTTATGAATGCCGCGTGAGTTACTCTGTTACCGAAGTCCCGTTTTTCTGGGATTAACTTTTTTGATCATCGTTATTTCACTTACGTAACAGTTATTTTCTAAGCCGGGATAGCTTCAAAAAGAACTGTGATCTTTATTTTACAAAACTACCCTACTTATTATCTTACTTATTACTTTAATTAACACTTATTTGCTTATATTTATATAACTAATATAATAAATGAAAAAGTTTAGTTGGATGTATGTTTGTTACCCAATCACGCCGGAATGGGTGAACGGATCTGGATGAAATTTGGCACAGAGATAGATTATAGTCTGGAATAGCATATAATATACTTTTTTTTAATTTCCACGCGTACGAAGTCGCGGAGAAGAGCTAGTTATATATAAATTGTACTATAGCTATATTATCTTGTGATAAACTTCTATTAAATGGAAATGATGCTTTTAGATTTATTTCCATTTTCAAGAGAAGTTTATATTTTATTTATCTATCCGTTTCTTTATTTTAATATTCATTTAAGTGTAAGGTAGTTACCTAAACAAAATTACTTTCAAGACGTTTCTCTCAGAATTTATTATCATTATTTATAAAAAATCTCCTTCTTGGAATTCCAAGAAGGAGATTTTTTTTTTGTTTTGTTATTTTTATGTTGATTCAGGCTGAACATCTCGGTACTGTCGTGCTGTATCCCGGTACAATTATATTGTGGCTGGCAACACTATTCTCGTCTAGGTCCAAGTTTCGAACTTGTGTTATCTGCGAACTTGCTAAATATTAGACAAAGTGTTTTCCTCGGGAAACGTGGACCGACGTGACGAGATTTAATACTTATATATAGGTATATTAATGTTAGTTTAGAACGTCATTCAAAACTGGGTTTCGACAAATATGGGAATAAAATTTAATGTATGTATACTCTGTTGGTTTTTCAATTGTATTACGTGATTATACTAAGTCAAATTAAATTTGTAGCTGTTTATTTGCAAAAAGGGACACGGTATCGAAAAGAAAGTATCGATACTGTACTCCTAAAAGTATCGAAACAAAGGTATCGATATTTCAAGGTATCGAGTACTTTTCTTATGGTCCCTAATTCGCATAGAGCATAGGTAAATATCAGTCAGTAAATAACGCCAGTTTAACTTCAGTAGGGCAGGACATGAAAAAACAAATGCTATTGGTACACAAATTTAATACAATAATAGAAAAAGACAAATGTAACTTCAAAAAATAGAAACAAAATTAAATTATTTATTACTTTGGGCATATAAATTTAAGTTCCCAGAGTGAAATAGATGGCGTTGCCATAACCATAAACAAAAGCCGTAAGGCCGCAAGTTTTAAATGAGTAATTTCTAAGATTACCCATTTAAAACTTAATTTATTATTCGATACGATACCTGCCAAAAAGTACTCATTGAGTAAAAGTATCAAATGCAAAGTATCGAGTACAAAAGTATCGGTATCGACTGGAAATGTACTCAATACCACAAAGTATCAATACTTTTTTCGTGTCCCTATTTGCAAATATGATTTTCTTTTGTTTTATCGTCATTAAATTTCCATTATTTCCCATAAAATAAACGGTGTTTCGCTAACTAGTTTAACTTTATCTTGTAGATATTTTTTTTCCTATTTTCTATAAGTACATTTTTTTCTTTTTTTCCTAATGTACAAATTATGTATTTTATTTGTTGAAAGCCTAATAAATAAGTTGTACCCCACTCAAAAAGGAGGCTTTATCTAAAATATTAATAAAAGGACGGATCTATCTAAGCTTGCCAGTATTAGGGACCCGTTCGAATGAACTTGACGGTATTGGACGACCGATATTAGGGTACGTTCTCGTATGAATATCAAAATATTTGTTTCCTTTTGGTATTTGTATCGAAATGTTCCTAATTAGAATATGTTTTATGATTGGTAATGGAATTGGAATCTAATTAGTAGTTTTGTTAAGAATTTAAATACTTAATTCGAATTATTTTGTGTAATATATTGTAGTAAAAGTATCCATAGCATTGCTTTCATTCCTGATACAGATATGTTATATTTTGTTATACGGATAGGCCCTATCCGAGAAACCCTATCCGATTAGGTAACCAATTAAAATTGATTCTTATGATACCGAATATTTTAATAAATAGAATAGAATAGAATACTCTTTATTATGTACACCATATAAGTTACAGAAAGTATAGACGAAGAAAACATTGCACTGGGTGACACAATGGGCGGCCTTATCGCTAAAAGCGATCTTTTCAAGACAACCTTTGGATGGATTTAAAAAAATGGAAGGAATGACAGTACTGTAGGTACTCTTTGGTGTACTATTTATTTATAAAATAAATACATACGTATATATATAATAGACAAATATATACAGTAATAAGTATGGAACAAAAGCATAGAAATCAAGAAATACAACTATTAAAGAGAGAGGTAGTGATTTCTTACCATTGTTTTAAAAATGGGCAGAGATTGAGCACGCCTTATTGACACGGGCAAAGCATTCCACAACCGCACCGCTTGAACCGTAAAAGATTTGTCGTAAAAGCTGGTGGAAAGCATCGGCATCTCACCATTTGTGTAGGTGATCCCTATGTTTCTATATCTTAGTTTAAGTCGTTCACTTTTCTTCTCTTCCTATTGTATTTCACTATTGTCTACATTTCTTTTTATTTCTCCTTTTCTCGGGTCTACCGGTAGAAATTTCGCAGTGCCTTTGTACCATTCAATTCAATACAATTTATTTATTTCAAGTAACATAGACTCATAACATATTAACAATAATAGCAGCACACGCAGTCACATTAATTAAACTCAAATACTCGTAAAATGCAAAACAATTAAAATCTGATACATTAAAGAATAGATAAAATTATAAATTAAATTAGATGAAAAAAATGTCACTTAATTTTTTTTTGTCTCGATGTGTGTTGTCTTTATGTATTATACTGTGTTTATATTTATTATAAAATACTTCTGTCTATTTACTCAGTAGAGCAGGTGTATATATCCCAAGAGAAGTATAAAAGCCGCCTTACAAAATAACCTTTCCCATTATTGGTTCGATTTCAAATTATGAACTAAATTACATAATAAAAGCAATATACCGGCAACCGGGTTCGGATTATCCCGGAATTAATGAATTCCGGATTAAACGGGATCACCGGTATTAGCCAGATTATTAACTAGTTATGTAATACCGGATAATTGCTGCAGATTTTGCCTCTGTGCCTGGAAATTTGTTTGTATAATAATATGGTACAAGGCTTAGAGCTCTACTGGGTAACACTGCAGGATTACACGTACACCCCTCTGAAATAAGAGGATTAAATGATAGTTTGCCAAGCTTTTGATTAATATGGGTACCATCAGGAGTGTTTGATACTAAGATTACACAGTAAAGAGATTTATTTAAATAAATAATATTAAATCACTTAATTTTTATCACACCACATCACATCATCAGCCTATTAATGTTCCCACTGCTGGGACACAGACCCATTCTCTGTGAGAGGGAATGGGCCGTTATCCACCACGCGGGCCCAGTGCCGTTTGGTGGATGTAACATGTCTTCGAATTTTTGGTTCTTGGACATGCCGGTTTCCTCACGATGTTTTCCTTCACCGTTTTGAGAGCAGTGGTGATGAAATAATTTACACAAAGTAAAGCGCCTGGCCACCACTGCTCTAAATTTTTATGTTTTATTATATTACAATATTTAATTAAATTACAGGCTTTTATATTGATTTAAAAACAAGATTTTATCATAACAAAAATGCATTTTATCATAGAAACAAACGAGTGTACCAAATTGGACACTAGGGGTGTATCAAATTAAACTTGCAAGTTTTGATTACAGACACATATACACCGGCAGCCTTATTGCGTAATGAATTCGACGAGGCAAAGAGCAAAGAGAGTGAAAAATCGGCCCAATCACATGCGAGATTGAAGTCGCGATGTGGATTTCCGTCTATGTGATTGGTCGATTCATACTCTTTGCTCTTTGCCTTGTCGAATTCATTACGCAATAAGGTTGCGGGACAGTTAACAAAAGCATTTAAGGCGCCTCCCCGAGCAAAACGCCGCGTTAGTCGTTTTTGTTCAGTTTTTAAGAGCTATCTACTCTTTATTTAAGAATAAATATCAATTAATAAGAATACATTAAATTTCTACATAATGTTGATTCAAAAATTGTAGTACACTTTTTTTTTAAAGAGGTATTTGTTTCACTAATCTCCTTCCAACAAAACCATAAAATGTGAAATTATTATTGATAGCATGCATCTCCCCATAAAGTGTTCATTATTTATTTTTTATACTAACACTAATGGATAGACAATTTGATAACGAACATTTTGTAAGTTTAATTTTTTTCAAAAGACCTATATTCGATTTTATAAAGATTTTAGTCTAAAATCTGGGCATATTCACTACCGTAATTCATGCGCCAACAGTGCCGCTAGGCCAATAGGAATGCTCATTATGTCATTCTGTTTTTTTGGTCAGGGTACGGCCTTAAGAAAGCGGCACGTCCCTTTGATAAAGAATTATAGCAAAAATCTTCGATTCCATAAAAAGATTAGAACGAAAGGGTATTTTGTTTACAATGACAGAAAACCCGATCGGTTTTTCACAAAAATATTTTCACTTCAATGAATGTCACAAAATACGGGCAATTTTTTACGTAAACCGAACTTTACAAAAAAAGTCTCTATTAAATCTACCAAATATTGTAAGAAGATGCTCGTTTACAAATCGGTGCTTCGGTAGCCATCAAAGAGGTTATAAAAACTTTACCGCGTCTTTATGTGAAGCCTATCAAGTATGAACAGACCATTGATTGTTATGACCGTAGTAGATTGAAGAAGGCGATGTGGCCAAACTTGCCACTGAAGCGAGTATTATAAAAGGTACGAATTACTTTTTTTCGTGTTTATTTAAATACGCGGTTTTAGATTTAAAACTTCCATTGACATTCTTTTTTTAATTTGTAGAAAATTGTTAATAATAAAAGGCATACCTTACCTAAATATACCCTGCCAAGAAACTCACGTAATAAGCCAAAATTTTGCTTTTATTTTTAGCAAATCAAAGTCTGGGTTCACATGAGTTCATAGCTGTCGAAATGTAGGTTACTGTAGGTAAATTTCTGCTTGACTCGTTGGGGAATGCAGGCATGATGTTTTGTAATGTGAAAAAATACTTTTTAACAAAAACCGACTTCCAAAACAAAACACTACAAAGCAAAAAATAAATTTCATTTCCGAAGTCGGTGTCTTTAGTACTTACCTATTGTTTTTCGTTTTTCGACATCAACTTCGGAAAAGAAAGTTATTTTTCGCTTTGAAGTGTTTAATTTTTTTGTATAAAAGTTTTTTACTTTTCTGTTTTTAGTTTTGGTATGTACCTAAAATAACCATAAAAATCAGTGAACATACATTAAAAAAAATGCACATACAGTCAAACATAGAACCTCCGCCTTTTTGGCAAATCGGTTAGAATCGGTTGTTTCTGTAGTATAAAAAGCCAGTAAGTAAGCCAAATGTAATCGTAATTATATAAAGTAACCTATAAAACTTGACTGTACAGCAAAAACGTTTTACAACTCCTAAACCAAAATAAAAATTGATTACTATTTAATCTGCCCGAGTAATCGTGTAATCTACCAAAAATAGAGGCCGTTTCCTTACCAACCAAAAACAATATGGCTCGTACACTTACTGGCGGGAAATGACGTCATAAAAACGATAAACCGGAAACTGGTACGCCCTGCTTGGGATTTAATTTTCCTGTTACAAATAAGGTCGAGTTTATTTACAGGTCACAAGATTATGTGTAAAAAGGTTTTTTTAATGGTAGAAAAAATATGGCTAACTCTAGACTAGGATTAATTACCTATTATTCAATCTTAGCCTTTGCACAACTATGTCGGGGCCGGCTTCTAGTCATACGTTTACGTTTAACTCCTTGTTAATTTAACTAACTAACTTATTGACAGCTTTGTTAATATCCACAAATGCTATTAAAAGGTTAAAGGCCTGTCCCTCGACCTTTTGCTTTGGATACTTAGGTTAAATCCTTAACTAAACCACGTTTCAATCTGTCTTGCTTGTAAATCTAGAATGAATTTGAATTCCCGAACCGATTTTACCAAGGGTTTTAAAATGTTAACATATTATTCTTTGGAAAACTTTAAGTGGCTTAAGGTTACACTATTCGAACATTTTACCATACAAACGTAGTCTAGGGATTATTCCACTGTTTGACGATGTACGTTCAAAATAAAAAGTGATATCAATTTGTCTCATCATTATCTAGCCCTGTATGGAAGCGAAAAAGTAAAAAAAAATAATTGTTTGAAAGTTATGAGAGTCGAAAGTTCCACATTTCGACACTAATTTTAACGTATTTTTGGCCCAAATAAATACCATAATAAGACGGCAAATTGCAAAACGGCTTCCATACAGGGATAGATTAGTAGTTCACTCACTGATGCCGAGACTGATCACGAGAGCCTGAGGCAACGCTGTACATTGAGTTTTTAAACAAAATACTTCATGATTGAACTCAGTACTGCGACCAATGTACACCACCCTTGCGGTAAAAGAAGTTTGTACTGGTTACAGTCTCTTCCTCGGTCCTAACCGTAGCCTTCTGTTAAAAGTTAGTGTGTAATAATAAGTAATATGGCGAAAAAGCTTCTAACTATTGCATCATACATTTTCTCTTAAAACCCTCTCCAGCAGAGTACTTACATGGCAACACATTTCTATATAAAAATCACCCACATGTTATTTGATATCTTAAGAGCTAGCATATAAATCATCACGCTCTGACGTAAAGGAGCTCGGTAATAAAATAGCGGAGTCGGGAGCTACATAGTACATCATATCGTAGGGCGAACGTAAAAAATGAGAGTGCTCTCAATACCTCTAATGTAGATACTGAGTTTATTTTTCTGGAATGTTCAAATGTAGTTAGGATTAAAATTGTCTAGGTAGTATTTGTTGAGGTTCTTGTAATAAAAATCTGGTTGGGAGAAGTATCGCGATTATTCAAAGTAAATAAGCAGAATTCTGTTTCTGCCGCCATCACCATTTCGGATGCAAAAAGGGATTTAGACTGTCTGTAAGTTGACTTTGGCAAACTTCTGTACTGTAGGAGTATTAAGACCTGGTTTATTATAAGGGTTTCTCACAATTATATGTAGGTACATGCTGTGTTGCAATGGAGAGGGCTATGCTCGGCGTTTACTTACGTGATTGAATCAGAAATGAAGACATCCGCAAGAGAATCAAGGTTACCGACATAGCCCGAAGTATTGCCAAACTTAAGGCGCCGATTCCCTTGAGTAGCTGATTTTAAAATGAGAATCACGTCTAAATGGCAAGTCGTAATTTTTTGAAAAAAATATATGTTATATAAGACTATTTTCTTAATAATTTGATCTGAGCAAATTTTGAGTTTTATTCGTATAACATAGTGTAATTAATTTGTAAAGTTATGTCTAAAACGGACCAAAACACGACAATCACACCAAAACCGCTGGGCGTATTTTAATGAAATCGACACCATCTCAAAATTTAGTAGTTTTTTGTACATGCCTTATTTAAAAAAAAAACCTCAAATCAAAATGTAGATAATTAAATTATCATTGAGATGGTGTTGATTTCATTAAAATACACCCAGCGGTTTCGGTGTGATTGTCGTGTTTTTGTCCGTTTTAGACATAACTTTACAAATTAATTACATTATGTTATAAAAATAAAACTCAAAATTTGCTTAGATCAAATTATTATGAAAATAGTCTTATATAACATATATTTTTTTCAAAGAATTACCACTAGCCATTTAGACGTGATTCTCATTTTAAAATCAGCTACTCAAGGGAATCGGCGCCTGAAGTGGCAGTGGGCAGGGCACATTGCTCGCAGAACGGATGGCCGTTGGGGCCGTAAAGTTCTAGAATGGCGATCGCGTATCTTAAGACGCAGCGTTGGAAGGCCTCTCTCTAGATGGAGCGACGACCTGGTCAAGGTTTCGGGAATCCGATGGATGCAAAACGCACAGGACCGATCAGTGTGGCGACGCTTGGGGGATAGACTTGCTCAATTGAAAGATAGCAAATTATTTTTGTATTTGACAAAAAAGCAAACATCTGCGGTCATATTAGTTTCATTTAGCTATAATTTTAAACTACGTCGCAATAAAATGCCGTAAAATAACACTAAGATCAAAGAAATATGAAAAGAGTAATTTTCTACTGAAGAAAGGAAAGAACTAATTTAACTGACGAGCTTCTTTGAAGTGTTCTCTTAGTTAAATAATATGTCTTTTCGCAGCTCATTTAAGTTTAAATGAAAGTCAAATAGAGATGAACTTTAGATTGGTTTGACTGGGAAATATGGAGTTAAAGTTCTAAGGTTAAGCATATTGTTTTAGATTTTCTGTGTTAAACCTACAGGAATTATCAAAACAAAAAATATTTTTTGCAAAAAAAAATTACCGACTTCAAAAAAAACTACAAAGTGAAAAATAACTTTATTTTTGGAAGTCGGTGTCCATAACGCAAAAAGTTGGTACAAGACACCATCATCACCATCATCTGCCTAGCCTTTTCCCAACTATATTGGGGTCGGCTTCCAGTCTTACCGGATTCAGCTAAGTACCAGTGCATGGAGCGACTGCCTATCTGACCTCCACAACCCAGGGATAACACGGTACCCCTTGGCAAGACTGGTTTCAGATCTCAAGCTTCTGAGTACCCGTAACGACTGACAAAGATCTTCAAATAACAGCCGGGACCAACGGCTTAACGTGATTGCCGAGGCACGGAGGAAACTCGGTATGTTGGAATGGTCACCCATCCACGGACCGACCTCGTCAAGCGTTGCTTAACCTTGATGATCGACCCGTGCGGCTGTTATTATTTAGCCACGAGCTCCTGTTAATTGATTACCCAAATACCATGAAACTTTAACATAACCGGTGAAATGAGAGATCTGCGTACCCCTTAAAAGCGTACTGGCGTGATGTTATATTATGAAATGGTATAAACAATGAACAGACATGCGATTGCAGCAATCCCGAGAGACTTGCCTTTACTTATTGAAGAGTTCTGTTGTATACCTCCGAAGTTCTTCATCAGATTTTCACCAAATTAAAATGGGACCAATTTCGAAACATACTCTTTCAAACAAAAAAATATTTTTTAAAATCACATACAAAAAAAAATATCATCCATAATGTCGAACATAGAACCTCCTCCTCTTTGGTAAGTCGGTTAAAAACGAAAACGATCATGCGTCTGCACGAGTGAGGTGACGTCTGCAAACGAAATTCTGCCTCGCAAAATTTGCAGAGACAAACATGGCCTATCTTTTGCATGCTCAACCATATCATTAATTTTTAGGTCAGAATTATTGAATTAATCACCAGTACACCAATGGAACAGTGGTGGCCCAGTGGTAACAGCCCTGACTTACGTGTACGTAGGTCGTGAGTTCGAACCCAGGCAGGCGCTTTACTTTGTGTAAATTAATTTATCACCACTGCTCTTAAAACGTTGAAATAAACATCGTGAGGAAACCGGCATGTCTTAGAACCAAAAATCTAAAGACATGTGACATCCACCAACCCGCACTGGGCCCGCGTGGTGGATTAAGGCCCATTACCTCTTTCACAGAGAGGATGCCTGTGTCAGAGCAGTGGGCACATTATAAGGCTGATGATGACACCAAGGGAAAAGACGTTTTATTGTCTGGAAAACCTTTAATCTTATCTTTATACGAATTCACGAGGTTATTTGGTGGCCCTTTTCTATAACTTTGTCTGGACCCAAGCCGATACCATCATCAACACGAAGACCTCTCTAATCCATACGTTTAGATGTGTCACGAATGAAATTCTGTTGATAATACACTTCAAAGGAAACTATATCTTCACTCAAAAAAAAAATTATCTACACGGAAAAATAAAATCAATTTAATTTGGCTTAACAAAAATCATTATAGGTATTCGTACATTTGTCCCACCTAACCTACCAGATTAATATCAGAGTTAAACCAAATTGGGTCCATGATTACACAAAAAGGTCCCTTTACCCTACTGAGGATGTCGAAAAAGAGGGTAATGTTTTTAGGGACGCTTTCAGCGGGCTTTTATCTCCAATCTTCAGTGTACGAGTGATTGGACTCAGTGATTAATTAAATGAGGGTACTTTGTGACCTTTTTGTTATCGATTGCGGGTAGTATTGTGTGTTTCGTGAATTATGTGATGGCTTCGGCATTGCGGTTGATAAAATTGTGTGAATAATTCAGTGTTTTCAAATACCTTTTTATTTTTTTATACCTTAATAGTAGATTATGCACCAAGGGGATAAAGCAGTGTCTTACGACACGGGCGCCATATTGAACCCTGATCCCAACGAGGGACTGAGTTTCAGTGTTGTTTTTTGAGTCTCAGGGTCCTGAGTGAAGCGAGGGGTTCAAGCTGCCCAAGATAAAGACATGCTTTATCTCAGAGAAGGATACTCTAATTTTCACACCTTATGCGAAACAATAAAAAGCTCTGTATGTAAAAAAATATGTTTGAATATTGTGTTTGATGCTTATTGTAGATCTTAGCATTGAATAAATGCACCATAGGATGCTTGACCTACGAGTTTCTACTAAATGTTGGCGATAAACTAAAAGGACGGATTCCAACACAGTCTTGACTCCTACTTTTGTTGTTCTCCATTGAACAAAATCGTCATAGGCTTTTTCGTATCTGTGTTTTGATTTATCCGGTAGTACTTAGATTTATTAATAATCTCTAAAGCACTAACATTAACATTAGATGCAGGATATTTACCTTGTTTACTGTTCTGTCTCGCAACAAACAGTAAAAATGGTAAATATCCCGCTTCAAATGTTAATGTTAGTGTTAGTGACCATGACAGTTTAAAATCTCTAAAGCGCCTGTCTTGATAAACTCTGAAATAGAATCACTATCGTTCGACATTTTTTGTCAATACAAATATTGCAATATATAATGCCATATAGACATATTTTTAACCGACTTTCGAAAAAGGAGGAGGTTCTATGTTCGACTACTTGTATGTTTTTTTTTATGTTTGTTCACCAATATCTCCGTCAATTGTGGACCGATTTAAAAAAACATTTTTTTTGTTTGAAAGAGTATGTTCCGAAATTGGTCCCATTTTAATTTGGTGGAGATCTGATGAAGAACTTCGAAGATGTACAACAGAACTCTTCAATAAATAACGGAAAATCTCTCGGGACTGCTGTAATCGCATGTCTGTTTATTGTTTATACCATTTCATAATATAACATCACGCTAGTACGGTCTTAAGGGGTAAGCAGATCTCTCATTTGATCGGTTTTGTTCAAGTTTCATGATTTTCATTCGGGTAATCTATTCTGGCCTTATAGGAAACTTACTAAACAACTTGCCTATTAGGTAGGTACCTACAACTAAAAATTGAAAAAATAACTTTGTTTTTGGAAGTCGGTGTCTTTCGTAGGTACCATTTTTTTACGTTATGGACACCGACTTCCAAAAACAAAGTTATTTTTCACTTTGTAGTTTTCTTATTTGGAAGTTGGTAGTACATTTTTTTGTAAAAAAAGTTTTTTTATTTTTCCCTTTTTACTTAGAGTTTTCAACGAGTATCCACAAGTATTTTGTGTTCCAAATTCAAAACACTTTACTGCTTTGGAAGTTTTATACAACTTTACCTCTCTGTAGAGGTAATGCTTTACTTTATGTTGAGATTGCATGATTTGTAATTAGACATTGTCGAGCAGGTGGTGTGAAAACAATTTTAATCCTAAATGACGTGGTGGCCCAGTGGTTAAGACTTCGCCCCTCATGCTTGAAGCCGTAGTGTGTATTTGAATCCTAATCTAAAATGGGGCATAAAAAAAATCATCGCGTCGCTGTCAATGGGAGTATTGGCCAAAAGGCTGGCAGCAGGAGTCTTTGGCTGAAAAATCTGGTAACGAAGAGTCGCACTCTGCTTAACGATTCAAAACGATTTGCTCAATCAAGCGAAACAATTAAGACTTAATTACCTTTAGGCGACAGCTGTTGTGACAAAGTTTTCACTTCTAACTTGATAACAAAATTGAATATTTTCAGAATCAAATTGTCTTCTATTATCACACTGAAATTGTCACACATGATATGTTTAAAAATTCAAGATTGCTAAAATTTTCTTCAATAAAAACAACTTTAATATTAAAGTTGACCCATCAAAATACGCCTCTAGCTGTTGCCAATGACAAAAACTACAAAACTCTTTTATATTAAGCCTTCTCTTTATGAAAATAGAGTTGGTTACGAGTTACGAGCCTACATTTTTTATAAAAGTCTAGGCATACTGAAATAAATTGCTAGCAATAACGATTCGTTTCTCTATGTCTGTAAAATAACATTTTATTCAAGGCACTAGGTATTATTAGGTAACTTGATGAGTTTCATGTTTTCGGGCCTCATCAAGATAATAGTGATGTTTGTCCAACTATTTAAAATTCAGTTTGGAATGTTTTTTTGACATAAAGCGAAAATATTTTTAAAAACCACAGTACAAGGTTTATCATTAAATATTTATACAACATTATATATACAAGGCATGTCATCATTTCGATAAAAATTGTAATCTCAATTTACAAAAAAAAATAACAATTTGGGGTCCTAGCACCTGGATTTAGGTTATGTCTAACCTAAAATTAAATATTAGTATCGCAAAAGTATGCATTCAAAATAAAATCTTGAGAAATAATCTATACTATAATATTATAAAGAGGAAAGATTTTTTTTGTTTGTTTGTACCAGATTTAAAAAATTCTTTCACCAATAGAAAGCTACATTATTCCTGAGTGATATAGGCAATTTTTTTTATCCCGAAAATGGCTTTTGTGGGGTGGCCCACGGGAGCGAAGCCGCGGGCAACAGCTAGTTAAATTATAAACTACTAGCTGAAAACTACTGGTGAAAGAATGTTTCAAATAGGTCCAGTAGTTTAGGAGCCTATTCGGTACAAACAAACAAACAAAAAAATATTTCCTCTTTATAATATTAGTATAGATTATGTGCAAAAACATGTCGAGTGACCTAGAGATACATTCTCTCACAAAAAAATGGCTGACTACATATTCAAACGAAAATAGACGAATGTGTCCTGTGTGAATCTAGATTCTTACAGAACAAAGTGCGTCCCACGCGGTCTCATTCGACAGCTTTTGTCACTAATGTGACCGACATGTCACTACGACGTGACAGTGTCACGGATATAAGACGGGCACAATCCCGGCACACTTTCCGTGCCCATTAACCTACTAATGGTCTTGAGAGGATCGTTAAAAAGTGAGATCTTTCGTCTTCCGCAAACATTTGGGACATTTAGGAACCATTAATAGTAATGCTAATTTTTATCCGTGGAGCTAGACAACTGGGATTATCCCAGTTCTAAACGACCCCTTTGTGCCTATTGGCCTTGTTTGTTCTGTCTCCTGCTTGATATGGAGGGAAGTGGAAATTTATATTATTCCGTATAATTTACCTCCGTTGTTCTTTTCTGATTAATTTCGTTGCGGGATCCAAGACAGTTAAATTCTTTCTCCGGGACTTCGTCGAGCTTCATTGCCTATGCGTTTTTCTGGTGGTCGCCACTGCTTATTTTGGCTTTCAGAAGTTGCAGTGGTTTGGGAATAGTGCGGTGGGATTGTCCCAACGAAAAAAATAAAAGAAAAAAACATTTGGGAGTAAGAAACTCGACTGTTTTTCTTTTGTATTTCTCTTACTTTTTGTGCTCCTAATATCTTTTGTAAGCTCGTCTACTTTGCGAATAGCTTCATTCATGAACAAATTACAGCTGTTACAAAGTAGTTACTTATCTACAGTTATAAATTCTCACAATTTTCAACATGCATGCAACATTAAACATGCCTTTACTTTTATTGCATCACTTTATTATGCAGTTTAAATAACGAAAGTCGGTAAAAAATATGAAAGTATAATTATGTAAATTCTAGTTTTCCTATTTTATGATATTCTCAAATAATAGCATAAGTTTCGAGATACAGATCAAGGAAATACCAAATTTTATAGCGCAGTGCATTTTTCTCCCGTTGATGTAAGTTTGAACTATAACAAACAAGAGCAGTATATTGTTCGCTACATGATTGTCGAACGTGCCTCGAGGCGAAACTGTCGAATGTCGTGTCGATATCGACTGCTCGTGTTGGAGAACTATTTGTATTTGTTGGGTAAATAAAGGCTTGTATTATGGCCCTTGTGTTCTGTAGTTTGGGAAGTCTGAAGCTTTTCTACTAAGGAAAGAAAACGGACATACAAACTGCAGGGTTTTGTGAAATGATGGGCAGTATTGAGCCGTCAGGTCCAGGCACCTGTCAAAAATTTGTTTTTATTTTTTGTATCTTTTTTGTGTTTTGTACCAAATTATATATTTTTATGTTTCTTAATAGACTAATTTTATTTAATGTTTTAACTGACTCAATTATTATTTTTTGTAAAGTTATGGCCTGAAACACAGGTTTGAAAGAACCTAAATCGGGCAGGTCCCTACCAAAAATAGAAATTATTGTCTAAAATCTTGGAGTTTAAATAAAATATTTTAGTTATAATTTACATATAAGCACTATTTATACCATTGTTTTAGAAATAATACTACTGCACCTAATGTACATTCTTGTGAACTTACTTACTCTTAATACATTATTCTTATTCTTAAAATGCTAAAATGGTTTCTGACATTTGTTAAATTGACGTCAATGTCAAGTTGTTGTTTTCAAGGAAAGTACTTGAACAAAAAATCAAAAATACTTTTGACTTTGTCTCTGTCACCTCTAACCTAGACTAGAGTCAAGTAGTCAAGAGCAAGCACACCTCAAAAAAATAAGGATCTATTGCCAAAGTTATGCCAGCTGGTGGCGTGAAGTTTTCCGAGAACCATCATTACGCAGCACTCAATCTATGGCAATGCCTGTCATTTTGACAATGCAACAATTATTAGAATAACTGTCTGATTTACATTATCAAGCGTAAGAATTTTTCAAATTTATAATGTAGGGGAGAAGGAGGCAGCTTTGTACAGAGGCAGATTTGAACAAACAAATTTACGCAGTTAGTTTCAAAGCTATTTCAGTACAAAAACTGATTTTGGGGCGGCAGCATAGTTATCCACTACCGTCAAGTAGTATCTGTGGCATCTGACAGCTTGTAACCAAGTTATCGGCCATGTTTGTTTTTGTCATTGCAAAGTAAACATTTTTTAAGATGGATGTAAGCTTGTGAAGGACAATGTTTTAAATTCTGGTGAGTGTTATCAGTCTAATTTTATTCAGTAGTTATATATGCAATTTGTGCAAGAATTTATTTTTATTCATAATTTGTTTTTTGGAGCAAAAATATTTAATTTCTATAAAAAGAGGGTATGGGGCAGTTTAGAACAAATTGAATGGGGTACCTTTGAACATGTTCATATCTACCCTATACTAATTGTGTAGTACGGAAGCGTTAATAATTTAACTGTGAGTTAATTTAGATAGGTTAGGAATGCCAATATTTTTGAAAATAAATCATTTTGTAATTTGTTTAAAGGTAAAATGGTGCGCAAATGTAAAAAAAACTAGATCAAGATGTTAATTAGGAAGATATTAAAAGTGCCATTTTGGCAGTCGTTCGTGGAAATATGAAGCTAAGAAAGGCTGCTGCGGTTTATAATGCTAAACCAAACACTTTATTTTATAGAATTAAAAAATACAAACGAAAAAACCACAAAATTACCAAGAATTCTTATCCAAGTATACTGTCTCTCAAGTATTTACCTACTAGAGAAGAGGAAAGGATGTTAAATACATTTTATATTACAATTTATAATATAATTATAATATATTCCTATTTAAGTGAGTTAAACAAAAAGAAACTAATAAATACAACTTTTTTATGACCGTTTAAATCTTTTATTCAAAACTACCCCAGGCATGTTCAAAGCCGCCCCTTATTCGGGGCAGCTTTGACCATTTCCCTTCTAACACCAAAATGAAAATAACCGCCTAATCTCGGGGTTATTGTTTAAACTAATAAAGCGATTATGTAGGTTAATGACCAGGTTAACCATTCCGGGCAATTAAAGAGGTTAAAAGAGTTTATATTTTGCGTCATGACATAAAGTTTCAAAAACATTCAAAGCTGCCTCCTTCTCCCCTAATGGAGGAATTCGTGATTTTTGAACGAAACTGCTATCACAAGATACAAAAGCACTTTCTGTCACTACAAAAGCACTTTCTGTCACTACAAATTTATAATATAATGGAGGAATTAGTGATTTTTGAACGAAACTGCCATCACAAGATACAAAAGCACTTTTTGGTCAATGTCACATTAAGGTGCTATTTGCTAGTAAAAGATCGTTCACTGTTTAGTAATTCTGGTGAAAAGCAATTTCGCAAGTCACAGACATTCTTGAAGATAATAAGGTTTCGTTTCAATTTTCTTTTCATCTAAGTTGCAGTAGCAGACATTTGTATCTTTAAAATTCTTAATATCGTTTCGAATCGTACACTTAGCAACCGACCGACGACGCGATTGACGTGATTCAATTTGTATCATACCGACAAGCATCTGAAGTGCGTTCACATGGGCGCAATGCGATGCAATTAGACCGATTTTCACTTGAAATATTCTTGTAAAAACGAACGCGATATCGCCCATCGAAGCAATGGTAAACAGTAACAAATGGTATAATTTTAGGCGTGGTCACAGTACACTTGCCTTTAAAATTTATGCGAATGTTAGTGTTTGTTGGTACTGTAACTCTGTACATACTGACGAACTATGGAATTGGTTTTGATTAAATCAAGACCTATGGTTTCATAATAGGCAAATGTATAAAGGCTCAGACAGGTGCGGCATGACTATGCGACATAATGCCGCAACAAGGTCTCATAGATTTTGTTATACGGATAATAAAAACTGTCGCATCTTTGTCGTATTGTTAAGTCACGCCTAAAAACGACAGTTCAAGGTAAACACTTTATTATTCCTACAGATCTCCAAATGCAAATCTAATACGTCACTTTATTTGACTTCGCATCCTTTGTCCCAATTCTACCAAAGAACACGTGCGCCCTTTCCCTCCCTATTATCAAAAATTGCGTCTTACCCGACCTACACAAAAGAGGGCCTATAAACAAGATGGTGATATAATTCTGGCGTCCAAAGAAAAAGGGCCCATCTGTTCTTTTAGGCAAAATTGAGTAATTTACTTATACGGAATCAGGTAAACAAGGTGCATGTATTATTCCATACTGTTATTGTAATTATATAATTGTTATAAATGATTTTATTTCTGTAAGTTGGTTTGTACAAACACTTTTACATGTCGATCATATTTTTAAAACTAGATGAGGTCGGCGTTTCCTATCTGACTACTCTGAGAAGAAAGGCCGAAACAAACTCAGAGGTCACAGTCTCTTTTAAAGTCCAGACAAAACAAAAATCTTGGTTAGATCATGTGAAGACCATGTAGATTGATGTCTGAAATGGTCTTTTGAGGAAAGAACCAGCCAGATTGAGTGGACCTGTCCAGTCAGTGCACGCATTTGTCAATAACCGAGCAGCTCAACACAGAATTTAAGGATGTTATTATTGTTGTATTTTTATTTTTTTATTTGAAATGTGAAAGTAACTTGGTCTATTTTTTTTGTTTTCACACCTAAACCGGGGAACCAAATTTGATGAATTTTGGTGTAGAAATAGATTGGACTTTGGAGTACATAGAATACTTTTTATCCCGGAGTACCTACATTCCCTTGGGATAATTTCCTCATGCGGGCGAAACCGTTGTCAAAAGCTGGTAATTTTTTTATATTTTTCTAAGATCTTCCATGCCAGAGTTACACAAAGTGCTAAGTTTCAACATTCAACATTTCAAATCTTTTTATTTTTTTTCTCTGTTTTGTGTTTTGGTCAGTTGCGTCCCTTTTGTTAAAGGTGGAAGAATTTTTGGGAACCGCGATATGGGGCAATAAGGGGCAAGGGGCCTACAATAGGTCTTGAATGGGTCACGTGGACATGATGCGCAGTTTATTTTTATGTACCAACTCAGTGTTATGGTAGCTGATTTACGAGAGATATCGTTTATAGTCTGAGATGTACCGACGATGATACGTTTATCGCGTATGATGGCGGTACCATTGTATAATGTTAGAGATGACCTGTCAAAATATACTTACTGGACTACACTGGACATTTCATTTTAGTTTTTTTATGGTTGGTCCGCCTACGTAAAAGATAAAGAGATCAGAAAAGTGTAACCGTTCGTTTTGCTAAGATTGGTAAATTACAAAAAAAAATATGGCAAAGGTATACAATTTATGATAATGATAAAAACGTTCCTTGCATCATATTGATTTGAAAATGACAAGAGGGGCATAGACAAAGTGACATTACGAATATCAGTGTTAACGATCGCCAAAAAGTAAAAAAAAATACTGGCCAAGTGCGAGTCGGACTCGCGCACGAAGGGTTCCGTACCATTATCGCAAAAACGGCAAAAAATTACGTTTGTTGTATGGGATCCCCACTTAAATATTTATTTTATTCTGTTTTTAGTATATGTTGTTATAGCGAAACAACATATACTAAAAACAGAAATACATCATCTGTGAAAATTTCAACTGTCTAGCTATCACGATTCATGAGATACAGCCTGGTGACAGACGGACAGACGAATCGTGGAGGCTTAGAAATAGGGTCCCGTTTTTATCCTTTGTGTACGGAACCCTAAAAACTTATTGGATTGACATACACTACTGCCATATGACGTTGTTAATCTCATTAATTTCGTACTTTAGACAATCATTATCACTTATGTATATAATACTAGCTGTCCCACGCTTCGCTCCCGTCAACTGGCTACCTACCTACCTTACCTACATACATGAATGTTGCGTAACTTTAACCGCTTACGCAGCGCACGCAACGGAAGCTCTCAAAAAGGTTTTTTTTTCTAGTTTTTGCAGCATTTTTCATTTATGCTCCGCTCCTATTGGTCGTAGCGTGATGTTATATAGCCTATAACCTTCCTCGATAAATGGACTATCCAACACAAAAATATTTTTTCGACCAGTAGTTCCTGAGATTAGCGAGTTCAAACAAACAAACAAACTCTTCAGCTTTATAATATTAGTATAGATTACTTTGTTTAAGGCCGTGCCCTGACCAAAAAATCTGCATGAGATATGAGCATTCCTATTGGCCTAGCGGCACCGGTGGCGCATGAATTACAGTAGCGAATACGCCCAGATTTTAGAATAAAATCTTTATAAAATCGAATATTGGTCTTTTGAAAATAATAAAACTTACAAAATGTTCGTTATAAAATTGTCTATCCATTAGTGTTAGTATAAAAAATAATTAATGAATACTTTACGAGGAGATGCATGCTATCAATAATTATTTCACATTTTTATGGTTTTGTTGGAAGGAGATTAGTGACACATATACATCTTTAAAAAAAAAAGTGTACTACAATTTTAGAATCAACATTATGTAGAAATTTAATGTATTTTATTAATTGATATTTCTTTTTAAATAAAGAGTAGATAGCTCTTAAAAACTGCACAAAATTCGACTAGCGCGGCGTTTTGCTCGGGGACGCGCCTTAAGAGTCCAAGGACGGGAATAGTTTAAAAAGGATTATAAAATAGCAAGAGATTTCGGAAACCTGCCAAACTTTTTGTAAACAGCTTGGCACGCTTACCTTCCAGAAACACCTCAAAGAACTCAAGTATCAGTCAATTAAAATTGTAAATTGCCTTCAAAACTCAAGGGAAAACTGTCGGAACAAGATCCGAAGTTTTAACAATGAAAACTGATATTCCTTTGTCTCATCTCCGTCTTCCATTAAAAATATCGTTTTTAAAAACTTTTAACGGTGGACAATCGATTGTGAACGGGTGTGGTGAAGTTGCTGTGGAACAATCTTTCTCTTTTGTTTTAGTTCCTAAAACCCATTTTTATGAACTTTAGGACTATAGTTTTTTTAACCAGACTACCGAAGGAGGGTAATGTGTTTATCAGTCTATGTATGTATGTATGTTTGTTTCTATGTGGCGTTCTAGAGACCAAACGCGTTGGCCGATGTTGATGATTCTTACGTCAATCGATTCGTCTTAAGTTTGCGAGTGTCTATTTTTTTTTCTCTCAAACCCGTCGTATGGGGTTGAAGTTAGCAAAATAAAGGGTTTCAAGAGGTGATTTAAAAAAATATTATACAAATATGTTTAAATGCAGCTTATTCGAAAAAAAAAGTTAACTAAAAAGTTGTAAATAAAAAAAAACGAAGTACCCGATTAGATAGACGTAAACAAAAAGAAAATCATGCTGTGCACTCGGAGGATACGCGAGCTAGCTGACCAAAACCAGATGTATCCTCCGATTGCACAGCATGCTTTTCTTCTTGTTTAAGTCTTTTTAGTTCGCTTCTGAAGCAGTCGGGTTTTTGTTTTTGTTTAACCCTTTCTATGGACGATCTACTTCGATTACACAGCATCGATTTAACGTCCATTCGGAATTGCACCCAAAAGAACAGAAGTTGCGACAGAACAAATCAGCAGTGTTTTGTTCTATTTTTAGTGGCACGTCGCATCTAAAACGAGCTGTTTGTTTTCAAAACAACGGCCGTGGAAAACTAGTAAATAGACTGGATTTGATCGTGTGATGTTTACGAAATCAATGGTTGGTTTGAAGGTGTCTTTTCTCTTGGGCGGTCTGCACCGTGTAACAGAATATAAAATCAGTAGTCCAGTACTTGTTTTGAGTTATGTACACATAGATGTCACCACCAATCTTGCCACCTGGTGGTCAAGTATGCAAAAAGAGGTCTTGAGAGAGAACCTGGGCACTCAGACCTCCCAGCATTGAGGTCTCTGGTGCAGTCGAACAAGGACACCCGTCGCAGCTAAAGTGGGAAGAGGGTTGGACAAAGAAAAGAAGAAACGTAAACATAAATGTATGGGGTCAGTTGTTTTTTTTATCCGATTTCAGTATTAAAAGTTGTTAGGATTCGTACAATGAATGACCCCTTTTCAATATTTGCAATGTTTTTTTTTTTTTTTTTCGGTTTTTATTCTGTTATGGCGGCTGTACACTGTTATGCCGAGACACTCCGATGCAGAAGAGTGTAGATCTTGAATGAGGATTGAACACTCTTGCGGGTGTACCAACTTAACTTCTACTTCTTTCTTCTAAATCAAATTGTGTTTTAAATGGTGTACAATGAAGACTATTTTACTTCTAAGAGTTTGGTCTAATGTTTTAGATCAGTATGTTTATTTTAATGTGTTATGTGATGGCGGTTTTCAACTTTATAGGTGGCAAAGTATGGTACTTAATATTAAAGTATTAAGTTTGAACAGCTTGGAAAGTTTCCTTTATTTGAGTTTCAGAAGTTCTACCATAAACCCTAAGAGATGTTGGCGTAGTTATTTGATGTCTGTCTTTGCGGTTTATCCATCCTACTATAAATAAGAAAGTATCTCTGTCTGTCTGTTACCTTTTTACGTCTCAACGGTAAACGAATTTAGATGTAACTTGGCACATGGGTAAACCATAAACTAGTCTAGCTCATGGGCTAGACTTTTTTAATCCGGTTGTATGTTTCCTTGCGATAATAGTACACTTAAATGCGGGTGAAGTCGCGGACAGAAGGTAGTAATAAGTAATTGCTATAAACTGCTTTGTAATTTACTGTTGATGTATGTTACATACATGAAAATTCTATTACTTTTCTTAATGGGACAGGCTTTAACTGCAGATACGAGTAGCTAGAAAAACATTTGCAACTATTCGTAAATACTTCTTTTGCTTTAAAATATAGCCTATTAGCATTTGCCGGTTGCGTCGCCCGCGTGATAAGTGTTTTATCCGAAGGGAACGTATTACAGTTGTTCTATCTCACGACGAGACGGATGGCGTGCGGCGGGTTGATCTTAGTCGTGTGTGTAGTGCACATGCACATTTTTTCTGTGTGCGTAAGAGACACTGAGCGCTCCCGAGCTTACGCACACAGCAACAATTTGTGCATGTGCACTACACACACGATTACGACCAACCCGCCATAGTAAGGTAGAACATCTCGCTGCTCGGTTGTGGAATGTATTACCAATTGAAGTAAGACGTGCTCAAACACTGCCAACGTTTAAAAAAATGGTAAAAGAGCATTACCGGTCACTTTAATTTTTATTATTCTCCTTTCTCTGTTATATATTTGAAATGTATTAGTATATAATATTGTATGTATGTATTTTATGTTATTATGTCTAAGTAATATTATTTAAGTATGCAATTTTTGTACACTGACAGCCCTAAATTCTTCTCCTAACGTACAGTCCATCTAAAGGTTGTCTGTAAGAGATTGCCCTGTGCGATAAGACCGCCTATTGTACACATGTTTTTGTGAATGTTTGTCCTTTATTTTTTTTGTGATGTAGAGTAAAGTATATATAATAAATAATAATAAATAAATAAATAAACATCCGTACCGGGATTTAAGTATCCTAGGTGTGGTTTTAATATAGACCTTGGTGTACCCGTGTGCTAATTTGGCCATATTGTTTAACAAACATCAAAACATACAGATATTTTTAACACGCTTTTATTAGCTTGGTATGTATGTATCTATGTATCTATGTATCAATGTATCAATGTATCAATGTATCAATGTAACAATGTATCAATGTATCAATGTAACGGAATCTTTGAACGTGATTTTCACCCACTTCAAAACGTTGGATTGATTTGAAACTTTGCACACTTATCAAGGACCGATGACAATGCAATAATTTAAACAGTTTGTCCCATTATCCTTACCAAAAAAGCGTGTTTTTTAGTTTTTAGAACTACAATTTATTATTATTCGTAGGATAGGATACTGATGCATTTTTCAAACAAGTTCTTTTATACTGTTTTTCTTTTGTTTTCTTCGATAATAGTATAGTTTTTTTGCTCATTAAGTACCATTTCTTCCCGTGTCTTCCTTTTTCCTTGTTTATTCCTATGGGAAATACTTTAGTTGGAGCGAAAAAACCTGCGTTTGTTTTTTAAGACGTGTTTCTTTGGAACAAAGGAATTGGGCAATGGATTTATAGATCTATTTGTAAACTTTACAGGATGCTTTTGTAGAAAATAGGAATAAACAAAACGCTGACTATAAAAAAGTTTAAAAAATTAACCCAACTACGGTTTTTTGTACCCGGTTCACACTAACGAATCAATTGACACCTTATTCATCAAAATCGGATGAATAGTTTAGGCGCTACGGAGGAAATACGTAAATACAAACATACATAGACTGCTAAAATCATAACCCTTCCTTTTGGCTTCGCCGTAGTCGGGTAAAAAAAGATATGTAGACACCGTATATTATAACATTTTGTTTTTTTTTATTATTTGTGATGGGGTAAACCCTCTCTCCTCTTGACTCTAGTCTAGGTCAAAGGTGACAGAGACAAAGTCGACGATGGAGTGAGCTTACCCAGAAGAAGCCTGTTCACTCTAACTTTGAAGAGATTCGGGTTGAATGCGTTCGGAAACAAAGACGCAGGCAGTGAGTTCCACTCTTTTGCAGTGCGCATTTTCAATACGTTATACAAGTAAGCCTACTATAAATTACTATTTAGAAGCAATTTTTGGGTCTTACCAACAATAATATGCCAGGCCTTTCCCAACTATGTTGGGGCTGGTTGCCAGTCTAGTCGGATTCAGCTGAGTAACAGTATTTTACTTGAAGCGACTGCCTATCTGACCTCCACAACCCAGTAACTGGGTAACTCGATACCTCTTGCCAAGACTGGTGTCAGATTTCCTGGCTTCCGATTATCCATAACGACTCGCAAAGATCTGCGTGCTTTCCAAGGCACGGAGGAATCTCGCTGTGGAACTGTCAAGGTATTTTAACATTTACTAACGCTGGTACTTTTTTAAATTGTGTATAGGCTCGCGCTTGACCACTATCTCACCTAATGGTAAGTGATGATGTGGTCGACGGTGAAGGACGCTTGCCTAGAAGTAACCTATTAACTCTAGACCCCAGATTGTAACTATCGGGCAACACAGACTCCGGCAGGGAATTCCATTCCTTAGCTGTACCCATAATAAAAGTATTCCAAAACGTTTAGGGCGTATGGGTGGGATGTCCACCATGTACCGGTGGCGTATCGCCGTACGTCTGGTAGTCCGATGATGAAACGGGATAGGAGGAATTAGATATGCAATTCCATCGTACACTCCTTAAAATGTAACCGATCAAAAACCGACAAATTGGCAACTCGGCGACAATGTTCAAGGCTCTGGAGGTTGGACTTGACCAGTGCCTCATTGCCGAAAAGCGTCTTGGCCCGATTTTCGATCGACTCTAGTGCTCAAGTTGGTATTAGATTTGGTATTGTTTTTTTATTTGTTTTTTTTTTCGTATTTTGCAGATCCGCCCCTGAGATGAGAACAGTACTCCATGAGTCCATACTGCATGAGATTATCTGTGACATTTAAGTTAGTTTCCAATGCGTTTTTCAAGTACGCCTACTGTAAAAAACAATTCAGAAAAAATATTGGGTCTTACCAATACAATCATCATCATCTGCCTAGCCTTTTTCCCAACTATATTGGGGTCGGTTTCCAGTCTTACCAGATTCAGCTAAGTACCAGTGTTTTACATGGATCGACTGCCTATCTGACCTCCACAACCCAGTAACTGGGTAAGAAGGTGCCCCTTGGCAAGACTGGTGTCAGATCTCAAGCTTCTGACTACCCGTAACGCCTGTCAAAGATCTTCAAATGACATCTGGGACCAACGGCTTAACGTGCTTTCCGAGGCACGGAGGAAACTCGGTATGTTGAAATGGTCACCCATCCTCTGACCGACCTCGTCAAGCGTTGCTTAACCTTGATGATCGACCCGTGCGGCTGTTTTTATTTAGCCACGAGCTCCTCTCTTACCAATACAATAAATGATTAATTTACCTACCACAAAAATATATCGTTTTACTTTTAGTATTCGATAGTTTGAATCAACAATAAAAATATACATCTCACTTCTTTTTTCTCTGTTCATCGACAGACAAAAATAAATTATCTTCTTCGCTATTAAATCAGGAGTAAAATAACAGGCTCGTATATCACAGTCTTTCGTAATAGCTGTCTGTAATCTCACACCAACATTTGGCGTAGCCCCTGCCATGAGAACTATGTTGACGTCATCGCGATGATGTAGTTCAATGTCACGCTTGGCTTCGAAGTGGTTTACAAATCTTTTGTTTTTGTGATGAGTGTTTCTGTTTGGAAATGAATAGATATATTCTATAACTTGGCGTTTCGTGTAAATGTTTTTGTAAGTGTGAAAGGGTGACAGCGAGCTTTCATAGAATAAAAGTGTTGTCGCATCGGTGTCACATTGTTGCATCGCTCCCGTTTTATGCTCTGTCCCTGTCTTGACGTCAATCTTTAAAATGATTTGGTCCATTTAAGCAAAAATCGTTTGTTGTTTTGTTTCGTTGGTCTTAATAGTCCCACTCCTTATCAAAGGCATCCCTTTCCCCATTCTTTCGATTTCTCTCGGTGCTGTGCTTCAGCTCGCTTGTCGATAGCTACTCTTAGGATTAGAGTTTCCTTTGCTTAAAACTATTTTGCATTGCTCGCAGAACGGATGGCCGATGGAGCCGAAAAGTTCTGGAACGGCGACTGCGAACTGGAAGACGATACGATGGAAGGCCTCCCACTAGGTGGACCAATGACCTGGTTAAGGTTGCGTGAAGGCGTTGGATGCGAGACGCACGGGATCGGCCAATGTGGCGACGCCTGGGGGAGGCCTATGTCCAGCAGCGGACGTCTTTCGGCTGAAATGATGATTATGATGACGATGATGAAAACGATTTTAAACCTTTTTTGACGGAATGGTAGGCAATTGGTAGAAAAAAATACTACCTATCTTGTCTCTGATGTGGCTCTGTCCCACTTGTCTGTTGTAATTTTCAGGATGGTGTTGGGTTGCCTCACAAAAGACTGGATGAATAGAGTAGGCCGATAGATGGAAGTCGGTAACGAACCTTTAAGGTTACATTAGTCGATAATTCTTCCATACAAACGTAGTCTAGGGATTACTCCACTGTTTGACGATGTACGTTAAAAATAAAAACATGTATCAATTTTTCTCATCATTATCTAGCCCTGCATGGAAACACAAAAGTAAAAAAGAAAAATATTTGAAAGTTATGAGCGTCGAAAGTTCCATGTTTCAACACTAATTTTAACGCATCTTTGGGCGGCAATAAATACCATAGGAAGAAGGAAAATTGCAAAACGGTCTCCATACAGGGATAGATTAGTAGTTCAACAATGTCAATATTTTTATTTTGAAAATATACATTCAGTCGTTTTTTCATGATATCTAGACTCCCAAAGGTCTGTTTATAAAATTTCGTACGCTCGTTTTCGTCCTAAATCATTTATTCCATTTCGCTACAAACTTGCAAAAGTGCTAATTCGTACGCGAACTAGCTTCTTACTGCTCATCACAACATCTATCTCTTTCACACGAGTTGTCGGATGAGATAGCAGGCATTTTAACACCGCGCACAGAATAGTTCGTGCTGTCGACTAGTGTAACCTTAAATCGAATCCTAACCCTGAATCCACTCAAACTGGAACGCCTATGTCATAACCCCAGCATGACGTCCCCAGTTCAATGTCACGCTTCCGATGTAACTGTTTGTTTATAAAAGCCCGGTTTATCTCGCTTTTCACGATGTGTTTGCGTTAGATTTCTTGTGAAATTCGCCGATCGGTTTTATGAGTTTATTCGGCAATTGGTACCTAGTACCTACTGTCTATTTTTGAGTAATGTGTAACGCTTGAGTATATGTAATTTTCTGTGTGTTGGGTAAGATATATTTTTACTTTTAAGCGACCTTCTTCGACGTGATTCGATTTAGATCACATCAATAAGCGGTTTACCAAGCAAAATTGCAATTACGGTCCCATGAACGCAAAACGACCGATTTGCACTTGTAATTTTCTAAGACAATAATTATGTGCGCAATATCGCCCTTTTTCGTCTTGTTACAGTTTCATTGATACCTTTGGCGTCAACTTAAGCTATCTACAAATTGGATCCCTGTAACTTCGGATATCAGGTTTCGATCTTCGTACATCGATCAAATGGAACAAGCGATAACTTCAAGCACATTCAGGGATTTGACACGTATTTCGCCAAGAAAATCCTTTTCTAGAATAAAATAAGTTAAGAAATCAGACGAATCTGCGTCAGAAATCCTCTATTTATTTATGTAATAAAAACTTCACACTTCATCTATCTAGCCCGCCGCTTAGTAATAGTATAAGATCCCACTGCCAGGTAAATTTTTGATAAACTTGATTTTTATGATTGATTCTTGATAATAGAATAGACTAGCTTCTGCCAGCAGCTTCACCCGTGTGAAAGTCGAAAATTATCCCGAGGGAACATATTCCCGGGATAACTGTGCCAAAATTCATCCAGATCCGTGCAGCCGTTTGAGAGTGAAGATGTAACAAACATACAAACACACACACTGACAAACTTTCACCTTTATAATATTAAGTATGATTACTGCAGGCTTGTCTGGAAATGTATGTCGCAGTTACCTTAATCGAGGACCTTCACATCACATCATCAGCCTATTAATGTTCCCACTGCTGGGACACAGGCCTCCTCTCAGTGAGAGGGAATGAGCCGTTATCCACCACGCGGGCCCAGTGCGGGTTGGTGGATGTCACATGTCTTCGAATTATTGGTTCAAGGACATGCCGGTTTCCTCACGATGTTTTCCTTCACCGTTTTGAGAGCAGTGGTGATGAAATAATTTACACAAAGTAAAGCGCCTGCCTGGGCTCGAACCCACGACCTGCAACTTGTAAGTCGCGGCTGATACCACTGGGCCACCACTGCTCGAGGACCTTACCTGGCTGCAAACAGTATTTTGTTTTTTTTTATCTTTGCTTTACATTAGGAATTTCTCCTGTATCGTGGGTGCATATGGAACATCATCCAGCCTCAGTTAGCCGCCATTCCTGAGTAACCAAGTTTAGCAGATGAACTGGCAACCCACAGTTTGTGGCTTTTTTTTGTCTAGGTTCCCCGATTACTCAAAAACGCCTGGACCGATTTAGAACATTATTCTTTTATTTGAAAGTGTGTACTTCCCATGTAGTCCCATAGTCAACAGGTTAGGATCTAATGAAGGGATCCAGGAGAAATCGAGGGAACTCCTCAAACATTATAGGCATACATATAGCGATTTTGGTATTATCATCAACAATGCAATCATTTGCACTCAGAAAGTATCATTTGGTGAAGTGGAACTGATGAAGAAGACCACAGATGGCCACTGGAACTGCTTAATGCTAAGTATGTCACGTGTATAAGATATCTCTAATAGTTAACAAACTATGATGAAGCAAATACATTCATATAAATATAATGGCACTGATGAAAATGGTACCATCGAACTGTTCTGATGATGAAGCCGGAAGGTAGGCTGGAACTCCAAAATAAAATAATGTATCTTAGTCGTGTTTGGGCTTATTGGAATTCTCATGAGATATATACTTCGGCTACAAATGATTTTAAAGGTAATTACCAAAACTAAAAAGAGATAAATATAAAACTTTTTAACAAAACCGACTTCCAAATCAAAAGTCGGTGTCTATGGTTTTCCGTTTAACGACACCTACTTTAAGTTTTTTATACACCACTTTCTTTCAAATGACATTGGATTCACTTGAAAAACTTATGCATTTGGGGTCAACTATCAAACATACCTTTCTATTTATTTGATTAACATAAGTTTAATCAAAAACTTTAATTCCTGCAGATTTCTGCAGTTGGATCTTAGGCTATAATAAAAACATTACTCGTATCATTCCTCATACAAGTTTTAAAAATACTCTTTTACGACTTTTTACTCTATGCACATGCTTTTACTAGTCAAAATACGTAGTAACGATAAAACAGTTTTATTAACCCGAATAGAGTAGTGCACTTAAAAAACACGTGTCTCTGCTTGACCCAAAAATAAAAAATGCATGAGTTAAAGCAGTGATAAGGGTCACCTCTAACTGTTTTGATGAGGGCTTCGTTTAAAGATTCAGCGTTCGTAAGCTTTTCTTTGCTGTAAGATAAGATTGCTCCTGCGATTGGATCAATGGACTAGTAATTGCTATTACGTAGGTATTGAGGTTTTCTTATCTTTGAACTACTGGAAAATGGGGTGGTTTTCGTTTGGACTAGCATTTTAGTATCCACGTTATTAGGATATTTTGCACATCTAATTAGTATAAATGTTTCCATAATTTCATACACTTATGCGCTGATTTGTATTTCGATACTGTAGCCAAATTTCTGGGCAGAAATAATTGACGGTAAAAAAATGATCACTAATCAATTAATGATGCGAACGGAAAAAAATCATTCAACCAATCACAGAAGCTAACGCTTCAAAATTAGTTTGCGTTAATTTTCGTTCCAAAAACTGTCCAGTGTGTATTAAAAATATTACTTAATCAAACGCAAATGTCTTATTTCGTTCGGCGTTACGGGTGCTTTTAATGTTACACATCAGTGATCACCAACCACAAAACATCACACATTGCTGCCGCTGAGATTATGAATGGGTGGCGCCTAATTAAGAAGCGGAGTTCATTAAACATTCATTAAATGACATTAATTAATGAATCGGAGGGTGTCATAGATCGGTATCCGTCGTCGACTCTTTTAAGTTATCTGATTTGCCGAGATTATCTGTTGAGAATGTGAACTGGGTTTAATGAAGAATTTTAATTGAGGTTATTAAAATTGGAGTGTCTTTATGAGTGGCGATAGATACTTAAGTGTAAAATTTGTAAGAAAGACATGTCTTTGGCTCTCGAGGAAGAGATATTCTATCAGCTAAAGCGTTAGTCGACATTCCATAGGGTTTGGGATTAACAATTTTGACATTGCATTTTGTTTTTTTGATAATCGTTGTCGATGTTATCATATGCGTCTGTCTAGAGCCACTTGTTTCCATTTCTTTCTGTTGTTTTAAAGGTCTTGTTGTATTTCATAAACTAATCAATACTCCTCTTTTTCCACAGGTAAGCATCAACTTAACAGAAGACACAAAACAACCGATAACGACTGATATAATAGTGAGTACTGAAAACTTTACGGATGGAACGGATGGTCGATGGGGCCGAAAAGTTCTGGAGTGGCGACCGACCACGTAGGTAATGGAAGACGTAGTGTTGGAAGGCCTCCCTCCAGGTGCAGTATTGACCGAGTCAGACTAGCGCACGAATGGTTCCGTACCATTACAGCAAAAAATAACGATTGTTGTATGGGAGTCCCACTTAAATATTTATTTTATTATGTTTTTAGCCTTTTTTTTATAGTGGCAAAAGAAATACATCATCTATGAAAATTTCAACTGTCTAGCGAATCACGGTTCATTAGATACAACCTGGTGTCAGACAGAGGCGGCTGTACTTTAAGTTCACTCGTGCACTGAACTGCCAGATTTAAAAAGGTTTAGAAATAAAATAAAAATGTTTAATAATATCTGATTAACGATCTATTCAATATTTACGAAATTATGACGAACAAATTTAAGCTCTTTGCTAAAGTAATAAGACGTATATTGCTGTAAAAAATACTCCTCGTGCGCTAGGCTAAAGCGTACGGCGAGAGTTCATACAATTCTATGAGAAACAAGCGAAAACGCCTGGCGCGTGAGACAGAGATAGTTCAATAGAAAATGTACGGCGAAATATGACCATTCTCGTGCGCCGCACCAGCGAACCGAAGATTACCGAGAGCGGGCGAGGTTTGACGAACGAAATTTATCTTAGGGTCGAGTATCAACATTAAAAGTTGTACAACGACGTAACTAGATGGCGTTGGCGTCGAATTAGAAGTCGCTAGCGAGATGGTTTGCCGATTTACATAGGCTCCTGTGAATTTTAGCAAATCTAACACGATTACCCAGTGAGACGGCAAAGTGCACTACCACTACTATGATCCACCAAACGCCACTGGTGTCAGACAGACAAACTGATAGTGAAGTCTTAGTAATAGGGTCCCGTTTTTATCCTTTGGGTACGGAACCCTAAAAATGGATAATACACGTATCTTCTATCAAACTGCAATATTTTATGTTAAGATAAAAAAATGTTTTCATTTCAAGATCTTCTCGCACAAGCATAATAGTGCTTAATTAATTTAGCCTAGTAAATAACCAGATAATTGCGTTACGTGCGGCCTAATTAGGGTCATTAGTGGTGCAAGTTCCTATACGGGGCATAGGTAGACAGGACCTAATTAATTCATTATGTAACTATACTATGTGCTAGCGGTTTCGCCGGAGTGTAAAGTGTTTTTTTTATTCCAAGGGAATATTATACCGGGATGAATAGTTACCTATGTGCGATTCCGGACTATACTCTATCTCTGTACCAAATTTCATCCAGAAACGTTAAGCTGTTCTGGCGTGATTGAGTAACAAACATCCTCCATTTAATTTTTGGCATTTATAATACTAGCTGCCGCTTAAAAGCACGCCCTCACAAAGGAGAGGCAAATGACAACGCTGTTGGCGTGGTTGAATTCTGGTCAAAATTATATTTAATTTTGGAATCATCGATACGAAGAAGAAGAATAAGTATCCAGTTAGACTATGAACCGAACCCAACATTTTTTAAAGAAAAAACAACGACAACGTTTTTTAAAGAAAAAAAAAAAAAAAAAAAAAAACATGGTTTGGAAAAGGCTAGGCGGATTGATTGACTCATTAAGTCCGTTGATATTAATTGCGTTCCCTCCTCATTAACTCGACATTGTTTAACGTCAATAACTTTTTAACTTCTTGAAACATCAACATGTCAACTTAGAGTGCTCTCTGTTTGTACTGCAATCAAGTCTATTAAAGAAATTATAAATGTTACTGACGGACATTGAACTGTGGCCTATGTTTCTGTTTATTGACCACAGTTCAATGCCCGAGGTAAATTTTTCTTAATTTTTGGACAAGTGGGAGTTATAATAGTGAAAAGAAAGAGATCACTCTGGAACAGAGGCTGTACTTAGTTTCTGCTCGCAAAAAAAAATACAATTACATTTTGTAAGGTGCGCAATCTATACAATACTAATATTATAAAGAAAGTTTTTTTTGTTTGATTGTTAGTACCGAATAGGCACCGAAACTGCTAGACCGATTTAAAAATTTCTTTCACCTATGGAAAGCTATATTATTCCCGAGTAACATAGGCTATCATTAATTTAAAAAAAATATTTAATTTATTCTTATTCAAATAAATAGTTTAACAAATTGGTAGGTAGGTAGATAAGGTAGGTGGGTAGGTAGGTAGTTGGGCAGCTAGTTTGGCATAAATTACTGTTTACGTAGTAACTATTATATTATCTGTGCTACTGTGTTTATTAGCTGAACGAACGAATCTGAATTTAATTTAATATATAGTTACAGTAGTTTATGGGTGCTGGGCAATTTTAGCGTAACCGAAACTAGGAGTAGGTGTAAGGGCGTAAAGTTCTTCTGGGGAGACAAAGCACGACATTACTAAGCGTGTGCGAAAAATTACCGGATAAGCGTACAGGGCCATATTTACCTACTGATGTGACAGACATCTTACAGAATTATCGCCGATCGCATATTGCAATTGCCGAGCACATAGTGCGAACAAGACATGAGATCTCATTCATCATTCACTCTGAATGGAAACTTAATACCGAACAGCTATTCCATAATGTATGAGTATATCTTGCTTACGTCTTGTTCAACGAGTATGAAGAAAAAAGGTAAAATGGTAAGCTGTTGGCCCACTTTCGGGCTGTCGGAAGGGTCTACTTAAATGTAGGTACTTGTCTCTGGTAAGTAGTAATTATGGGATTCCAAATGATTGCTATCGCTCCGTTAGATCGAGGTGTACGGAATAGTTTGATAATTGCATTACTTAAGGGTACACTAGTCGACTCCACTGTACGACGATGTACGTTAAAAAATAAAAATTTATATCAATTTGTCTCATCATTATCTAGTATGGAACCAAAAAAAAATATATATATATATTTGAAAGTTATGAGCGTCGAAAGTTCTACATTTCGACACTAATTTTAACGCATTTTTGGGCGCAAATAAATACTATAAGAAGACGGTAAATTGCAAAACGGCCATCCATACAGGGATAGATTAGTAGTTCAACAATGCAAATAATTTTATTTTGAACAGATAGATTTAGTAGTTTTTTCATGATATCTAGACTGCCAAAGGTCTGTTTATAAAATTTCGCGCGCTCGGTTTCGTCCTAAATCATTATCCATTTCGCTACAAATTTGGAAAAGTGTGTATTCGTACGCGAACTAGCTTCCTACTGCTCATCACGGCATCTATCTTTTCCGCACGTGTTGTCGGTTGATTAAAAATGCATTTTAACCCCGCGCACAAAATAGTTCGTGCCGTCGACTAGTGTACCCTTAAAGATCAGCCCCCCTAGCCAAGTTACAAACGTTTCGTATCGAATCTCTTTCTACAATCGTTAACGCCTTCTATTTGTATGGTCTGACCACGTGACCTAACGTTTCTTATACATTGATTAGTTTTCTACTAGCGTTATCGATTGTAGATACTCAACTTGACTACAGATGCAGGTTATTTGGCTAACAGGTTTTTTTCTGTTACAGATACATACGTACAATCTAAGACGTACGTAAACTCACACCTTTTCTCGTGGGATAGGCAGATAGTTCAGAACGCCACGCCATCCTTTTGTTTAGTTTACGTTAATACATCTAGTCATACATGCAGTTCTGTAGTATCATCAATAAGATCTGTCGTTTTATGGGATTTTTTCTGTTAAAGTTTTTCGAAAACCGTACTTTCCCATGATTGGACAATTTACGCTAATTGCCACTTAACCGATACAGGCTACTTCTTCTTCTTATTCGTTGTCTTCATTACTGAAGGTCGTGCCCGTCTTGGATAGCTTTCACGGAGTCATTGACGAGCTGCTTCCAAGCTACTCTATCTTCGGCTCTTCTCAGGGCAGCGGTAACCGTGAGTCCTGTAATCGCCCTGATCTGGTCTGACCACCGAGTGGGTGAGCGTCCGCGTGGCCTTTTCCCATCCACTTTTCCTAAAACAACCAGTTTTTCAAAGTTATCTGGCTGCCTCCGGGCGATGTGACCAAAGTAATTTAGGACTCTTTGGTAGCAAATTGTGGAGAGTCTGGTTTTGATGTTTAACTGGTTGAGAATGGACTTATTTGTTAGTTTTGCAGTCCATGATATGCGCAACATTCTTCTCCAGCACCACATCTTGAAAGCCTCAATCTTTCTTCGATCCACCGAGCGAATTGCCCAAGATTCGGAGCCGTAAAGGAAAATTGAGAATATCAGGGTTCTAACGAGTCTCTTTTTGGCGTTATTAGAGATGTTCCTATCTTGCCATATCCTCGACATCTTGCTCATAGCAGCTTTGGCCATCTGCGTAAGTCTCCGAATTTCGCCACTGCAGCCCCCCTGATCGCTGATCATGGAGCCCAGGTACACAAACTCATTGACGAACTCTAGATCTACAAGTTTCCCCGTACAGGCTACTAAGACAGAACTAATGGGTGCCACAGTCTTTAAAGAAAGAGCACGGATATGCATCTGGCGGCGGTGGTCAGAAATGGAAAATAAAAACAGCGATTTCCTTCGTTTATTTATTTATTAATTTATACTTTATTGTGCACCAAGATAAAACAATACAAAAAGAAACATTAAAATTAAAACAAACATACAACAGGCGGTCTTATCGCGTTCTGCGATCTCTTCCAGGCAACCTTGAATGGATAGAGGTAGCCTGGACACGACATGCACTTGGTGCTAATTTCAAATGGGTATTGCTAAGTACAATTAGGTATTAAATATATACATAAATACATCAAAATATACAAACAAGAACACAATACAGCTTAAACAAGGCCAGGATCACAGAGACAGGTGATGTTAGCGAGGATTTTCTCGCTAAACCACCTTGATAAAGAGCGATGATAAATGCTCGTGCCTTCTCTGTATAAGAAGAGTCCTTTACCCTGCAATGGGTCATTAACAAGCTGGTAATATTATCATTATTTAATTAACTTCATTTATGTAGTTTCTTCAGAAATTTACTATAGAAGGTCCTGTACCTAGTAAATTTTAAGCAGCAAAACACTGTGTCTAAACAAAATACTACCGACAATCTTTGTTTATTCGTAGAACCAGTAGAACTATGCAAATGTAGTCGATTGTAAGTTACAGTAAGTTCCTGTGAATCTTAACGAACTGTATTCCTTCGTGTGTTGTATCTATCTGGCAGATAAGTTCTGTGTTGAAACCGCCCGGAGCTTCTTCGAAAACTTCACAATTGTTTCAACATGTTCCCAGTCTGGCACAGATGTTACAAACTGTGTTGTTTTGCGACACTTTTTATAGCCGTTATTATTTTCTTTTGGAAAATTATGGGTGGTTTTTAAGAGTTTGGATTGTGTTGTACAGTAATAAATTATTCTGTTGCTGTAATTGTGTACAGCAACAGAATAGCAGCAGTCGGTAGTATTCATTACCATCATCTTTATTTTCTCTATGTTTTGAAACCATGTAATATACACCGTGAAATTTAAGTGGTTGTTTTCCCGCGGCAGAACGACTTGCCTTTAGGAGTACTTTCGAAGCATAAAGTTAAAGTAAAAAAAAAACGATGTTTTTGTTTTAAAATAATTAAAAAAAAAACATAAACTCGAAAAAGTGACTAACAATAGTAACTTGTAGGTACAAGGTACTACGGTGAATAATACGGTGGTGACGCGAGTAGTACCTAGTACCTACAAGTTACTATTGTTACTCACTTTTTCGAGTTGATGAATATTTTTTAAATTATTTTAAAGTTAAAACATCGTTATTTTTTTACTTTAACTCTATGCTTCGAAAGTACTCCTAAAGGCAAGTCGTTCTGCCGCGGGAAAACAACCACTTAAATTTCACGGTGTATATATATGTAAGTTTTAGTTATGTTATTACCCCACTGCGCGTCGCATAGGAGGGTAATGTGTTTATCAGTCTATGTCTGTATGTTTGTTCCTATGTGGCGTTCTACGGTTCTAGAGACCGGGCCGATTATTGGGGCCGATTTTGATGATTCTTACGTCAATCGATTCGTCATAACCTTGCGAGTGTCACTCGCTACATTCATGCATTTATTTATATATGCGAATCAAGTTTGGTGAAGAGATAACATGGCAGGTGCATTGTTTAATAGTAAAAATAAACCAGTTATTAACGTACGAAAATAGTTAACCGTACATATATATTGTTGAAAATAATAATTATATACTTATAAAAATATATGTATTTGTAAAGTAGGTAACAGAAAAGAAGAAAGTGTGATGACCCACCCTGCTTAGTTGTTTTGAAAGTAAATCCATAATTACCGCTTGAATGCTTACCGACTGGTGGCTGTCTGGATCTCGGGAGGAGGCGCATTCCAAAGAAGAATGGACTGAATCATCATCATCTGCCTAGCCTTTTCCCAACTATATTGGGGTCGGCTTCCAGTCTTACCGGATTCAGCTAAGTACCAGTGTTTTACATGGAGTAAATGCCTATCTGACCTCCACAACCCAGTAACTGGGTAACACGGTACCTCTTGGCAAGACTGGTGTCAGATCTTAAGCTTCTGACTACCCGTAACGACTGCCAAAGATCTTCAAATGACAGCCGGGAACAACGGCTTAACGTGCTTTCCGAGGCACGGGGGAAACTCGGTATGTTGAAATGGTCACCCATCCACGGACCGACCTCGTCACGCGTTGCTTAACCTTGATGATAGACCCGTGCGGCTGTTATTATGTAGCCACGAGCTGAATATAAAAGGTATATAATAATATAAGAGCCTTGTTTGACATTATCTTTCTAGTTCAACGTTATTGCCTTTTCAAAAATAAATCAGTAAAATTGTAGGTGCTGTCCACTAAATAACGAACATAAATATGAAACAAGAAAATAGAACCTTCCAAACACAAGGTGTAACCACACTCGCGTCTACTAAACCATTTTGTTTCCCCTATTTTCAGTAAACAACTGTGTTTATTTGCACACAAACAAACAGATATAAAGACAAGCTATGTTATAGTGGAGCAATGTATTCAGATCCGTCGCGTGAATTATTTCGCGCGTGGAAATGATTATGTATAGTCTAATTTATAAGCGGTAGCGTTTTGCGAAAACGATGTCTTTTGTTATGGTTACATTCATCATGATCTTTACAACCAAAAGGCGTCCACTGTTGGACATAGGCCTCGCCCAAGTGTCCTCGCCCCACTTCGATTGGTCCAGTGCATCTTGCATCTAGCGGATTCCCGCGGTTTTCACCATGGTTACTTTTTAACACGCTTTTATTAGCTTGGTATGTATGTATCTATGTATCAATGAAACGGAATCTTGGAACGTGATTTTCACCCCCTTCAAAACGTCGGATTGATTTGAAACTTTGCACACTTATAAAGGACCGATGACAATGCAATAATTTAAATAGTTTGTTCCATTATCCTTACCAGGATCTTCAGGATTAGCGACTTTTTAGTCCAATTTACAATAAAAGCGTGTTTTTTTAGTTTTCAGAACTACAATTTATTAGGTGGTAAAGCTCCCACAGGGACGGGCGGTGCGTCAATGCGGCAACGACCCGACATCGCATTTTTAAAGAAACTTATTTGTCTGTAGAGCAATAAAAAAAACCCTGCCAAGTGCGAGTCGGACTCGCGCACGAAGGGTTCCGTACCATTATCGCAAAAAACGGCAAAAAAATCACGTTTGTTGTATGGGAGCCCCACTTAAATATTTATTTTGTAGTTTTTAGTATTTGTTGTTATAGCGGCAATAGAAATACATCATCTGTGATAATTTTAACTGTCTAGCTATCACGGTCATGAGATACAGCCTGGTGACAGACAGACAGAAAGACGGACCACGGAGTCTTAGTAAAAGGGTCCCGTTTTACCCTTTGGGTACGGAACCCTAATTAACCGGGTTATGGCAACGTTGCCGCATTGTTGAATCTCACCGATCTCTCTAATTCCGTACAACATAAGCCAATCCTCATAACATACATAATTAACAGTAATGTTGCCAATAAAAACGATTTCATTTTCATGTTAATATATTTGCTATATAATGGCGATATCGTTATTTATGTAGCATACAATTGTTTTGAGATAAATATTTATTTAGTTGGTAGTACGAATTCGTATCGCGTATTTGCTACAAGTAATTAACAGAGGAAATTAATAACAAAATATATTTGTCATAGTTAAATGAAGAGCTCGTAGCTAAGTAATATTAGCTACATGGGATCTCCAAGGTTAAGGACGTACCCTGACCAAGAAATCAGCATGAGATATGAGCATTCCTATTGGCCTAGCGGCACTGTTGGCGCATGAAGTGCGGTACTGAATACGCCCAGATTTTAGAATAAAATCTTTATAATATCGAATATTGGTCTTTTGAAAAAAATAAAACTTACAAAATGTTCGTCAAATTGTCTATCCATTAGTGTTAGTATAAAAAATAATTAATTAACACTTTACGAGGAGATGCATGCTATCAATAATTATTTCACATTTTTATGGTTTTGTTGGAAGGAGATTAGTGACACATATACCTCTTTAAAAAAAAAGTGTACTACAATTTTAGAATCAACATTATGTTGAAATTTAATGCATTTTTATTAATTGATATTTCTTTTTAAATAAAGAGTAGATAGTTCTTAAAAACTGCACAAAATTCGACAAGCGCGGCGTTTTGCTCGGGGACGCGCCTTAAGCAAACCATCAATTAGATATTGAGACTCCTCCGTGCCTCGAATATCACGTTAAGCTGTTGGTCCAGGCTCTCATTTGTACCTCTTTGACCGTCTTTACGAAACGTCAGAATCCTGAAATCTGATAGCAGTCTTGCCAAAGAGCCGCAGGGGAGGTCCCTATCCCTTGCTGCCGAAAAGTGGTAGGTGGTGGGGCCACTGACCTTACCCGTCACAGGGGACCAAGGATATAACTGCGCTATCTCCCCGTGGTGGTGCAGTATGCATGAGCATTTCTCCAAGATAAAAAACAAGAAGCACATGCACATTGTTCCTGTGTGCGTAAGCTCGGGAGCGTTCAGAACCAGTAAAAATATGCAAACAATATGGAAACTACCTACAAACGCTTGAAACGCCACACTCACACAAACATACGCACCGACGAGACCATTAACGCACTTCTGCAGTGCTGTCAGTAGTGCGAGCCGCTTAGGGGTCTCGTTGATGCGCATGTTTGTGTGTGTGCCGTTGCCATACTGTTTGCATATTTATTCTGAGGGTCAGTATCGCCTGCGCACACAGAAACAATGTGCATATTTATTACATGTGCATCTACACTCACGACTAAGACCAACCCACCGTAGTGAGATAGAACAACTGTATCCGTGTTACCCAGTTAATGGGTTGTGGAGGTCAGATAGATAATCGCATGTAAAATACAGGTGCTCAACTGCATCTGGCTAGACTGGCAGCCGACACCAATATAGTTGGTAAAGGCTAGGCCGATTGATTCGACAATGAATGTATTTTACAAGCTTTTTTAACTTGCAATGTATGTATATGTATGGTGTTCGGGTCAAATCTTGAAACTCGATTTTAAAGCAGTTATCCTCCATCTATTAAGATGAAATTATGCACACAATACACTTTTAGTTTGGATGACAATGCATGGTTAGCTAAATGACGTCATTCTAAATCCAATATTGTGGACGGCCCCAGATGGTGGACTAGTTATTTTTTGTGCATTGCCATGATATGGGTATCAATTGAAAGGGTTTGCTGAGAAGAATACGAAAACAGCTTGTATTAAAAATATTTTAAGTGAATAATTTTATTTAATGTAAACCCATAAACAATTGAAACATCTCAAGTTATTAAGTCACAAATCCAACCAAAATATTCCCAAAAATGTTTTTCGTATTTACATTGACATCTCAGTAATATATCAAAGCGAACATGAAGTGTTGTGTCGGATTTATAGCTACACGTAAATTATTTTGTTAGCGGTCACCGTGAGCTCTTGAGCTATGATCGTGTGTGGTGTGAATCATGAGAGGAAGTGGATTTGTAAGGAAATATAAGACATGGGTGTTTTTGTAGAGTGTAGAACAAAATAAAACCTCCACTCGAAGTGTGATTTAGTAAAATACTAGCTGTGCCCGCGGCTTCGCTCCCGTCATCTGCCTGCCAACCCTACCATACTTACCAGCATGCCTGCCTACTCCACATACTCAAAAAAACTTTTTACAAAAAAATACTACCGACTTCCAAATAAAACTACAAAGTGAAAAATAACTTTGTTTTTGGAGGTCGGTGTCCATAACGCAATAAATTGGTACCTACGAAAGACACTGACTTAGCGAAGTCGGTAGTATTTTTTTGTAAAAAGTTTTTTTATTTTTCACTTTTTAGTTGTACCTACCTAATAGGTAAGTTGTTTAGTAAGTTACCTACTCGTATAACGCCAGAATATATTACCCAAATATCATGAAACTTGAACATAACCGGTGAAATGAGAGATCTGCGTACCCCTTAAGAGCGTACTGGCGTGATGTTATGTTATGAAATGGTATAAAGAACAAACAGACATACGATTGCAGCAATCCCGAGAGATTTGCCGTTATTTATTGAAGAGTTCTGTTGTATATCTTCGAATTGCTTCGTCAGACACCAAATTAAAATGGGACCAATTTCGGAACATACTCTTTCGAACAAAAAAAGATTTGTTGAAATCGGTCCACAATTGACGGAGATATCGGTGAACATACACAAAAAACAAAAAAAAAAAACATACATAATGTCGAACATAGAACCTCCTCCTTTCTGGGTGCTCGGTTAAAATATATACATACTACATACCAATTTTTTTTCTAGGGTCATTCTTTCGCGTAAAATCTTAACACCGCGATTCAGAAAATGACTTTAAATGCACAACGCCATCTATCGAATAGCGAGTTCAACTGTCCGAGTATCTGAATTGCGTGAGCTGTGATAATTTTACTTCTTGAACACTTTAAATTCATCTAACTTTTGATAGCGTGAACCGATTGCGATGAAACAAAAACTAAGTAATTCTTAAAGATACGCACAATTTTTATGTATAAAAGTTATCTACATTGGTTTCGTACATTTCACGTGATGCGTGCACAAATAAACAGACAAACAGACAAACAGACAAACAGACAAACAGACAAACATTCCAAAAATGCTAGAAATGGGTTCTGTTGGTTATCCTTTAACACCCTGGCTATTTTTTTTGGTTTTTTTTTCGATGTACAAAAAATATTTTTCTACAGATTTATTATATGTATTGATGATTGATTGAAAAAGAAAATGAGATACAGGTTTTTATAACGTTTATCAGCAATCAATACATATAATAAATCTGTAGAAAAGTAATTTTTGTTAGTAATGTTTGTTATAGGTTAACCAACAGAACCTATTTCTGGCATTATTGAAATTTTTGTCTGTTTGTCTTATTTGTGCACGCATCACGTGAAATGCACGAAACCAATGTAAATAACTTTTATACATAAAAATTGTGCGTAGCTTGAAGAATTACTTAGTTTTTGTTTCATCGCAAACGGTGCACTCTATCAAAAGTTAGATGAATTTAAAGTGTTCAAGAAGTAAAATTATCACAACACGCGCAATTCAGATACTTGGATAGTTGAACTCGATATTCGATAGATGGCGTTGTGCATTTGAAGTCATTTTCTGAATGACGATGTTAAAATTCTTTGCGAAAGAATGATGACTAGAGAAAAAATATTGGTGGGTAGTTAAATAGGGTAGGCAGGAAGGTAAGTAGGGTAGGGTCTGCCAGACTGATGACGGGAGCGAAGCCGCGGGCACAGCTAGTAAATAAATAAATATGTTATATCTGTTACATTACATTAATAATGTTGTTAACTAATATTAACTTCACCTAAATATAATATGTGATTACCTGTACCAGATATCCGTCTAGTTAACATCATATTTAAAAATTATGTAAACTTAGATTTAATAACCATTTTTGTATGTTGAGTTTTCTAATAACCATGTAGTAATAAATATGTTTTTAATATAAGGTAAAAGTTTAAGTCTATGTAAGCGGGGAAGAGTGTGGTATATTGACTCGTTCATATTCCTTTGCTCATACATTCACTCGTGGATTGGTTCTCTCGGTCTAGCGTTCTGACCGGCTATGTATCTGTTGTTACTATGATAAAATAAAATAGAGTGTTAATTGAAGTGATTGTGTTATTAATTATTTGGCCTTCACCGAATACATCTCAAAATATAATAATAACGCTTAAAGCAATGCCTACACTTATAATTCTACGAAGTGTAAGATCTTCTTTCATCGGACAACCGCTAAGAAATTCTTGTAAAGTTCAACAAATTTTGCAATAATCGCTGGGGCGATAAGTAATAGTCTGAAATGGCCCGGATTACGATACTAGTTTTAAAGCTAGGAAAGCAATATTGTACAAGTAATCTAACGTGTTAGTCACTCTGGCCTCATGGTATATAAAACTATCCTGATCTTTGTATGTGTAAAAACAGGATAAAAAGCAAGGAAATAGCTTCCTTGCTACACTAGTGTCGAAAAGTAGCCTCTTAAAACCCGGCCATAAGACGTTACCAATTGAGACACTCAACTTATTGCTAGTTATTAAATTAAAACAAATGAAAAGCAATAAAGCTTTAAGGCGCAGATACCCCTAAGTAGCTGATTTTAAAATGAGATTCACGTCTAAACGGTTTGTCGTATTTTTTTGAAAAAATATATGTTACATGAGACCATTTGCTTAATAATTTGATTTGAGAACATTTTGAGTTTTATCCGTATAACATAGTGTAAAAGGAAATAATATAAGTAATGTAATGTCTAAAACTGACAAAAACACGACAATCGCACCAAAACCGTTGGGCGTATTTTTAATGAAATTGACACCATCTCAAAGACAATTTAATTATCTACATTTTGATCTGCAGCTTTTTTTATAAAGTCATAGAATAGTAAGGAAAGTGCAAAAAACTACTTAATTTAGGGTCACGCGGGTGTGAAACGAGTGCTCGTTTTGTTCCCTCAAGGTCGTTGGCGTTAGTCGTCGTCTTAAGTATTTCTTGGCACCATAACCTCCGCCCCATAAAATAAGCCATACCGGCCCATATACAGTAACTAGACAGCATAATATATCCCAGCGTACCCCAATGACATTGTTGGCAGATTTAACTCACAATTTGTTACATATTTAACTAAAACATTTTTGCTGTGTCGTCCGCAATTTGGACGGACGCCAGTTCTTCCTGACCGTATTTACAATCACCACTTTAGCCAAATGGCTTTGGGAAGTGGGGTGGATAATATGCATAAGAATATTTAATATTCGAAGATGTAATTTGGGATCTAAGGACTATTTTATGCAGAAACAGGTACTGTTTGAGATTTTTTTGATCATCTTAAGACGACGACAGTCGGCAATGATGTAGAGAGAACAAAACGCGCACTAGTTTCTCATCAGAGTGACCCAAAATTTAGCAGTTTTTGTACTTTCCTTATATTCTAGGATTTAAAAAAAATCCTTAAATCAAAATTTTGATAATTAAATTATCTTTGAGATGGTGGCAATTTAATTGAAATACGCCCGGCGGTTTTGTTGACATTGTCGTATTTTTTTCCGTTTTAGACATAACTTTAAAAATGAATTACACTATATCATACGCATAAAACTAAATATTTTCTTTGATCAAATTATTAAGAAAATGGTATATGGTAACATATATTTTTTCCAACTAAAAAAATTCGACCAGCGGTTTAGACGTGATTTTCATTTTAAAATCAGCTACTGAGGGGTATCTGCGCCTTAAGCGAAGACTTTTCGCACTCTAAAGTAAATAAATACCTATTAGCAAAGCAGCATTAATAAATTATCAGAAAGTCATCTTCCTAACCTGTTCTCAACTATGCTTGAGTTGACTTCTAGTATATTCTGATGCACCTGAATACAAGTACCTATTTAACGTGGAGCGACTGCTGAAAACATCTCCACAACCCAGTAACTGGTTAACACGATACTCATTGGCAAGACTGGTGCCAGATTTTCTGGTTTCTGACCACGGTAAATTTACAGGCATATTTTCTTGTTTCATACTTTTTAGAGCGTGATTTTTCAGTAGTCAAGTTTTAGTTTTTGCACTTATTTTTTATTTAAAGTATTTTGAGGTTTTTGCAGAACCACATCACATTTTTCTGTTTAGGGTTTGTTGTTTTACAAGTATCTAGATAATGCATAAGTTAAAAGAGTGGACATTGCGTCGCCGTAGTCGGGTAAAAAATAAATATCATGACTTTGATGGGATATACCTCGCAAACGGTACGCTTGACAAAAATATTACATACATACTTACATATATATATACCGGTCAAAGACATAACCCTCCCTTTTGCTTCGCCGTAGTCGGGTAAAAATGGTCACCCATCCATGGGCCAATCCCAGAAAGCATTGTATAACCTTGCATAGCGACCCTTGTGGCTGTTATTATTTAGGTACGATTTCCTTAAATATGTCAGAATGTACGGAACCATAATTTTCTGGTTTCAAATCTTGCACCACACATTGACGCATGGTCCATTACGTCACAGTTGTCAAACCGACGCAGTAACTCATCGAGTAATTAAAATGCATGTTCGGTTTATCCGTCTGTTTGTCAGGAAATATTTTCATCGATAAATTAGGTTTGTATGTAGGGATGTTAAATTTTAGAAGCATGCGTATAACAATGGCTATGATTTTCACTCCAAATATTACTTGGAAATTGATTGAAGCTGTAATACCACATAGCTATTAAAAAGTCTTCATCATCATCATATCAGCCGAAAGACGTCCACTGCTGGACATAGGCCTCCCCCAAGCGTCGTCACATTAATTGGTCCCGTGCGTCTTGAAACCAGCGGATCCCCGCAACCTTCACCAGGTCATCGGTCCACCTGGCGGAAGGCCTTCCAAAGCAACGTCTTCCAGTTCGCGGTCGCCACACAAAACTTTTCTGCCCCATCGGCCATCCGTTCTGCGAGCAATGTGCCCTGCCCACTGCCACTTAAGTTAAAAGTTAAAAAAGCCTATTCACTTGTAACTTACAACGTAACTGGCTAAATAAATAGACCTCTTATTCCTTTCCAAAAATACTTTGATCATTTAAGCTGTCAAAGTACCAGCAGGCAAAGCTTTTTACAAAAAAACCGGCCAAGTGCGAGTCGGACTCGCGCACGAAGGGTTCCGTACCATTATCGCAAAAAACGGCAAAAAAATCACGTTTGTTGTATGGGAGCCCCACTTAAATATTGATTTTATTCTGTTTTTAGTATTGAGAGCAGTGCTGGCCCAGTGGTATCGGCCGCGACTTACAAGTAAATTCGAAGGCATGTGACATCCATCAACCTGCACTAGGCCCGCGTGGTGGATTACGGCCCATTTCCTCTCACAGAGAGGAGGCCTGTGTCCCATCAGTGGGAACATTAATAGGCTGATGATGTGTGATGTGATGTGTGTGTTTTTAGTATTGTTGTTATAGCGGCAACAGAAATACATCATCTGTGAAAATTTCAACTGTCTAGCTATCACGGTTCATGAGATACAGCCTGGTGACAGACGGACAGACAGACAGCCAGACGGATCGTGGAGTCTTAGTAATAGGCCCTTTTTTACCCTTTGGCTACGGAACCCTAATTAAAAGTAGGCCTATTTTATTTTAAGCTTATAAAAAACTTAAAAAAAATATCACGAACATTTTGCCGATAGCATTTTATTTTAAAAGCTTCTCATGAGGTCAGCGACCTTCTATAAAAAAAGTAAAAGCACTATATTTTATAGTCCTAGTGCTAACAATGAAAATTCACGCGAAGTTTAGACTATAAAATATAAAACAAAGCAAGGTCATTTCATTAAAATATATTATACTTTTTATCTCATGATAAAAGAGAGACCTTAACTACTAAATGCTTCAAAAATTACCTATTAAAAAAGTATCAGGTTTAAGGTTGATATATTTATGTATATTTTATTTATCCATAGGATCGTGATTAACCACTATCTCACCTGATGGTAAGCGATGATATGGTCGACGGTGAAGCACGCTTGCCTAGAAGTAACCTATTCACTCTTGGCTTAAGACGACGACTAACGCCAACGACCTTGAGGGAACAAAACGCGCACTCGTTACACACCCGCGCGACCCAAAATTTAGTAGTTTTTGTACCTTATTATTCTATGACTTTAAAAAAAAAGGCTCAGATCAAAATGTAGATAATTAAATTGTCTTTGAGATGGTGTCGATTTCATTAAAATACGCCCAGCGGTTTTGGTGTGATTGTCGAGTTTTTGTCCGTTTTAGACATAACTTTACAAATTAATTACACTATGTTATACGAAGAAAACTTAAAATTTGCTCAGATCAAATTATTAAGAAAATAGTCTAAACATATATTTTTTTCAAAAAATTACGACTAGCCATTTAAACGTGATTCTCAATTTAAAATCAGCTACTCAAGGGAATCGGCGTCTTAAAGACCTCAAGGTTGGAGCTATCAGGAAACAAAGACACATGTCATGTGATATTGGTAGTTTTCCGAATAACTTGATAGGTACAGAGAAAACTTTATTGACTAAGCACTGTACTCTATTTGTTGTTTTATGTACGAGCATTTTTATGTAAATGACCCCATACAAAGCTTTAACAATGACAAGATCACTCTTTACCGCTTTGTGAACCCTCCGTATGAATACGCCCAAAGGGTGCAGAGGTCAAACCAACTTCAAAGTCCTTTTTGACTGTCAACTCATCAGCAAGAAAGGTGTTATGCGGCCACTGTCTATCTTTTAAACTCGTGAAATGTGAGTAAGTCAAAATGTCACGTACCTGAGACCACAGAGCAACGAGACGCCTCGTCGGCCACTTCTAGAGACGGCATTGTCAAAACATTATGCACAAACTAAGCCAGTCAGAAAGTACTACCATTTACTCAATTTATTATGGCTATGATATCCGAAACTTGTGTTTATGGGTACCAGCAGGACTGTTTTCTGGAGGATGCACCTTCAGCAATCCGCCTCGAATAGGATGTTTTTATTTTTTATTCGTGATGGGTTTGCTCTTGACTCTAGTCTAGGTCAGAGGTGACAAAGACAAAGTCGACGATGGAGTGAGCTTACCCAGAAGAAGCCTGTTCACTCTAACTTTGAAGAGATTCGGGTTGTATGCGTTCGGAAACACAGACGCAGGCAGTGAGTTCCACTCTTTTGCTGAGCGCATTATGAAGGATGTTTGGAAGCGCTTGGTGCGAATTGGTGGAATAGCAACTAGGTGAGGATGGTAACTTGCAGTGCGTCTAGATGTCCGATGGTAGAAGGGGGCCGGTGGGATGAGGTTTCCACGACCTCTCCACGTTCATGAGCACACTCGCCAAAATACATTCTGTAGAAGACCGACAAGCAGGCAACCTTACGGCGATGACCTAAGCTGTGAAGTTTGGCATCCACCAGTTTGACGTCGCCAATTAGTCTCTTAGCACTGCGTTCCAACGAGTCAAGCGCGGCAAGCTGCTTTTTTGTCCATTTGTACAGAGATAAAACTTACTTTGTCGATTTGAGCAGAAAAGTTTGAGAAATAAAGAAGAAGGATTCAAGAGCAAGCGAAGCAAGTTCGAAAATTGTAGCAACTCGCGTCGGATATTTTAGGTTCTCTAATATTACATGAGGATTTTTTTTATGTTTGGTATATTTTATTAAACGCCAGGGGGTCCAAGAGCACCACCTTGCACCTCCCTCTCGGCGTCCATTTTCGGCGTCTATTCGACGGCACGTACTATTTTGTGCGCTGGGTTAAAATGCCTGCCATCTCATCCGACAACTCGTGCCAAAGAGATAGATGCTGTGATGAGCAGTAAGAAGCTAGTTCGCGTACGAATTAGCACTTTTGCAAGTTTGTAGCGAAATGGATGACGATTTAGGACGAAAACGAGCGTGCGAAATTTTATAAACAGACCTTTGGGAGTCTAGATATCATGAAAAACTACTAAATATATATTTTCAAAAAAAAAATGCATTGCTGAACTACTAATCCAGGGATAGATTAGTAGTTCAGCAATGCATTTTTTATGCAGGCCGTTTTGCAATTTTCCTTCTTCTTATGGTACTTATTGCTGCCCAAAGATGCGTTAAAATTTGTGTTGAAATATGGAACTTTCGACGTTCATAACTTTTAAACATTTTCCTTTTTCCTTTTTTGTTTCCATACAGGGCTAGATAATGATGAGACAAATTGTTGTATTTTTTTATTTTGAACGTTTGTTCAAACAGTGGAGTAATCCCTAGACTGCGTTTGTATGGAAGAATTATCGACTAGTGTAACCAATTGCCCAATTGCGCAGCCACGAATGCAATGATGCTTTGTTGTCGGCGCGACATTCCGTGTCCTGTGACTTTTGTGTTAAAAATTAATAGTTGGATATACGCACCATTGGTTTTAACTATGCCATAAAATATGTGATAAGAGTTTTACTTTACCACATATTGCTAAACAGTTATTGTGGTTAACGTCGAATTGCTAGCGCACAATACAGACATTTGTAGGTCAGATAATATGGGAATCGTTGAAGTGTATAGTAGTCTTATGTATTTTGTTTAAATAGCTTCGTCCAAGGAATAACAGTTATCAAGGTTTTCTCTAATAATACCAATTCTGTTACTCTCTGTAGATGAAGGAGAATTCTCGTATTTAAAAAACTACCAAATTCAAATCGCATTTCAACTCGGCGGCAATTATTATTTAGCTGCAAGTTTTTTTTATAAATTATAGTTTTGTTTATTTACTTTCTTTTCATCATATTTTAATTTTTAAATAGTTAATAAAAGTCACGAGTTTCATAGGAAAGTTATTAAATCACTTATTAATGAGTCTGTGCTTGGAGGTTTTAATAGATATAATCAGAACTTCGTCTGAGCCCATTTTTCAGTAAAAAAAATTTATTTCTCTGAAACGTGTGGGATCCCCTATGAGTAATCCCGCATTTCTGATCCCGCAAAAAAAGTGCGGCTTTCCGCGTTTGCGGGATTGGATTCCCTAATCGTAATTGTACGTACTCCCTAGAATAAAATAATCCTAAAGCCTAGCTTTCTCAATTTTTTACAGGAATTTATTTAAAATTGGTTCAGTAGTACGACGTAGAAACATGTCCAACAGAAAGACCGAAGAGTTACTTTCGAATTTAGACACGAGCCAGTTATAATTCTAGTACAGTTTTTCGCAATAATTCTATCATTCTGGTACGCAAAATTATTTTACACATTACCATCTAATTGATACTGAAACAGACCCAATAAAGTGCCACAACAAATAATTATTTTCAATCACACATTATACAGTACATAATTCTCTGTATCACGTCCATTTCATGTCATCACTGAATCAGATGTGTTGTGTTCATCGGCTGAGAATAAAGTCAGCTCATCTTGTTTGAAGGTTGGGAGAACTGAGTAATCGCTATATCAGGTAGATGAGCAATATCTTGGGAATTGAGAGATTTCAGTATCAGGCGAACTATGACATAATTTTGTAAATTAATACCGAAGAAAGAGCAATAAACGGTCCGCAATCTCACACACCTTCTCACACTCACTTATATCACTTCCATCACACACTAAGAGATGACTAGTTACACACCAACCATTAGTAGTTTTGGTTTTCTTTGTTGTATCTGTTATTTCTTAGTTCTTCCTCCATTTCTATGTTGTATTGGATAACATTTTTAGCTTGCATTTCGTAATTTATTTATATTGTATTATTATATACTTATTACCTTAGTATTAGATAAGCACATTCAAACATGGGATCATCATATTCGAAATTCTATTAATTGCAACTCAAGGGAAACGGCGTTGAAGGCTGAAATACAGGATATGCCTAGTTCGGCCTCAAATGCTAATACTTTAGTGTTTCTTATCTTTAGTTTAAGCAATAATCGTGAAGGAGACGGGGATTTCTGGGCCTGAATGTAATAAGTTGAGGTATGGTTTAAAAAAAGGGTTATATTTTTCTAATTCAAAATGTGAAAAATCAGCTTAATTCACAATCTGGAAAATGAGTAATCCAAACATTAAGTTAAGGTTACGAAGTAAATTGAATATCAATTAAATTATAATCGATTAACGTGACAGGGTTCATACTATTTAAGAAAATGCTTTCACCAGATGATTAATTCAATTAAAATAATTAAATCTATTAGAATTAACGTATTAAACAGTTTAAACCAATTAAATATCCACATAATTAAGATAAATCGATTTACGTTTACTAATCGGTTATTGTATTTTTAGTCTGTGCTAACTCTGACTTGACGTTGACATGCATGACATGACACTCTGTATAGTCTATGCCAGTGTTTTTCAACCTTTTTCATGACACGACCCCCATAATTTGAAAAATATTTCGCGAACCGACACTTGGTTTTTTTCAACCGACTTCAAAAATGATGAGGTTCTCAATTCGACTGTATGTATTTTTTGTATGTTTGTTCCACAATTACTCCGCCGATTGTGGAACGATTTTGAAAAACGTTTTTGGGTTTGAAAGGGTATACACCCGAAGTTGTCCCATTGACATTAAGTCAGAATCTGATGGGATCCCATGGAAATCAAGGAAACTTCTGAAATGTTATAGGCATTGGTATTATATATTTTTCATCAACAATACAATCATTTGCACTCAGAATTAATCATTTTGTAAAGTGGATCTGATGAAGAAGACCACAGATGGCTACTGCGAAACAAAACAATGTATCCTAGTCGTGTTTGGCCTTATTGGAATTTTCATGAGATGTTCTATATTTTTAAACCTTATTGTTTTTTTACTGAGGTAGTTTTCGCGACCTTTTGCAACCCCCCAGGGGGTCGCGACCCCCAGGTTGAAAAACACTGGTCTATACTACTCGTATACTTACTCGTTTCGTATCGTCTAGTGCGTGTGCATTTTGAGTGTGTTTCCCCACATAGTTTAATTGATATTTTCCTCGATCGTACGACCCTTGCCTTGCTACCATACCGGACACTGAGAACCCCGCTTTAACGTTGAACTTGGATTTGTTATTTTGGATTCTACGAACGGCCTATCGATTGGATATTGACACCATGGATCGTTGTGTAAATTGTGGCATAGCGACTAGTCGCTGTGATAAAAAAACTTTTTTACTAAAAAATACTACCGACTTCCAAATAAAAAACTACAAAGTGAAAAGTAACTTTATTTTTGGAAGTCGGTGTCTTTCGTAGGTACCAATGCATTCAATAAAATATTTTCCCTTTTTAGTTGTACCTACATAATAGGCAAGTTGTTTAGTATGTACCTATAATGCCTTTGAACTTGAACATACCCGGTGAAATGAGAGATCTGCGTACACTTTTCGAGCATACTGGCGTGATGTTATGTTCTGAAATGGTATAAAAAATAAACAGACATGCATTGAGGCTAAAGCTCAGTTAGCTGCAAAAAAGTTGGGGATTCTTGCTAAGGTGAGACGGTACTTCACGCCTGAACAGCTGCTCAACTTGTATAAAGCGCAAGTTCGGTCATGCATGGAGTACTGCTCTCACCTCTGGGATGGATCTGCCAAATACCAGCTTGATGCACTTGAGTCGATCGACAGACGGGCCAAAGGCTTATTGGCAACGATGCACTGGTCGCCTCAAAGCTCCAGAGCCTCGAACATCGACGCCGAGTTGCCAGCCTGTCGGTTTTTTATCGGTTACATTTCGGGGAGTGTGCGACGGAACTGCACAATTTGATTCCGCCTAGCCCTTTCCATCATCGGACTACAAGACGTACGGCCATGCGCCATCGGTACATGGTGGACATCCCTCCCATACGCACAAAGCGTTTTGCTAATACTTTCATTGTGCGTACAGCTAAGGAGTGGAATTCCCTTCCGGGGGTCTTTGTTCCCTGATAGCTACAACCTTGGGGTCTTTAAGTCAAGAGTGAATAGGTTTCTTCTAGGCAAGCGTGCTTCACCGTAGACCACGTCATCGCTTAACAACAGGCGAGATAATGATCAAACGCGAGCCTATAAAGAATAAAAAAAAAAAAAAAACGCGATTGCAGCAATCTTGAGAGATTTGCCGTTATTTATTGAAGAGTTCTATTGTATATCTCCGAAGTTCTTCATCAGATCTTCACCAAATTAAAATGGGACCAATTTCGGAACATACTCTTTCGAACAAAAAAAGAATTTTCAAAATCGGTCTATAATAGACAGGTCAAAAATCGGCTGTTATGTATAGATTGTTACGTAACCTCACTTTTCATTAATCTCTTTTATCTCGGCTCTCAGATTGCCAAAATCTGCAAAATTTTCAGTGAATGTTTGATAATATAGTAGCTATCAATTAACACCAATTTCATCTTTTTACATCCAGGCCCAAAATTGTATGAAAGCGTATCCGTCTCCTTTCTGTGAATAAAGATTATTATTATTATTACTAATGTGAATGCTATCTCCGTGTCAAGATCAATCAATTGCTTCCAGAAAGTACTATCCTCACTAATATTTTATTTGTTCACTGCTGTTGCCCGTGACTTCATCCGTGTCAAATTCGTGAAACTAAATAAAATACTGGGTTTTGTTCTTCTTTTAAAATAAAAGTAGCCTAACTAATTTCTTATTTCTTTCATCTATGTGCCTATGAAAGTCCCGTCCAAATCAGTTTAGCCGTTTCGGGGATTAGCCAGAACAAACAGACCGACAAAAACCGTATATACTTTCAGACGCATTACTAAAAAGCTATTATTTTGATATTTTCGTGGCGAAATAATAACAGCCTTACGGTTCGATCTTCAAGGTTAAGCAAGGCTTGCCTAGGTCGGTCCGTGGATGGGTGACCATCTCACATTGCGAGATTCCTCCATGCCTCGGAAACCACGTAAAGCCGTTGGTCCCGGCTGTCATTTGAAGATCTTTGACAGTCGTTACGGGTAGTCAGAAGCTTGAGATCTGACACCAGTCTTGCCAAGGGTATCGTGTTACCCAGTTACTGGGTTGTGGAGGTCAGATAGGCAGTCGCTCCATGTAAAACACTGGTACTCAGCTGAATCCGGCTAGACTGGCAGCCGCCCCAACATAGTTGGGAAAAGGGTAGACAGATTGATTGCAAACAGACACTTCAATTTTATTTATTTGTTTTCTTCAACAAAACACGAATATAAGACCTACGAGTAGGCATTATGTTGTCGTGAATAGCGCTATCGTTTCGGACCGGGTCCATTTAGTTAATCCTACTTCATTTTAGTCCAGTGAGCTTCTGAAATATGTCAAGTAGAATTCAATGTTGTAATTATTTTATTTGAACGATACACTTTTATTTTTCTTCAAATGAATGTTCATAAATAAAGTTGGTAAAATCTAATATTGTCAAAACTATGCAGGATACACTAGAGTGTAATACAAACTTACTATTAACATCATCATTCGCAGTCCGACGTGACCCTTCTTATACTTCTACTAGCTGTCCCACCCGGCTTCGCTCCCGTCAACTGGCTACCTCCTTACCCTACCCTACCTACCCTACATACATGAATGTTGCGTAACTGTAACCGCTTACGCAGCGCACGCAACGGAAGCTCTCAATAAGGTTTACCCGTTTTTGTGACATTTTTCATTTATGCTCCGCTCCTATTGGTCGTAGCGTGATGTTATATAGCCTATAACCTTCCTCGATAAATTGACTATCCAACACAAAATAATTATTCAATGCCAACCAGCAGTTCCTGAGATTAGTGCGTTCAAACAAACAAACTCTTCAGTTTTATAATATTAGTAATAGTAAAGATTAGAAAAGCGATTGTAGCTTTTGTGTGCACCCGCGTAACAAAACTTTATTGCTTACATATGATAACTTTTGTGTGCCCCCTATTTCCTATCTAAGTCACACCACACATGCGCGACTTAAGACATCGCGTCTCCTTATTTAGTCGCATCGATAGAAAATCAACTGAACAGTAATCGTAATGCTACTTGTCGTTTCTTTGTAGCTATTGGACACCATAATCGCAGAAACTATTTTTACGACACTATCAAATACAGAATGGTCTATAAACAGATAATATCCGCCCCTTCAATAGAAACATAACCATTATGTCTTCATTGTAGCCCATACAATGATCTTAAACTGTCGCCCATTCACGAAAACTTCGTAGAAAACACAATTTTCAAGGCAAGGCTCGCGAATAGGCAAACTTTATCCCGTACAGTAAACAAGGGTGCCACTTTAGTGCCACGATATTTATTCTGACAAACATTCTTTTTGTGATCGCACATTTGTTTACATGGACCACAGAGCAAAGAGACGCTTACACAGCCACTAGAGATTGGCCTTTTCGTTTTTTTGCGTAAACGGTTATGTAACCGATATACAGTTTTCATATCGATATCGAAAACGGTTATCAGATATCGATATCAGTAGTACAGCGATATGGTTCCTATCGGTTGTGAAGTTTGCGTTTTGTTCGTACGTTTTTGGATTGTTACGTTTTTAAGTTTTGTGTTATTCGTTCGTTCGTCGCAAGTAGTTTTGATTTGTTTTGTTTTTGATAGTGGTCAAGCGCAAGCCTATCTACGATTAAAAAAAAATACATACAGTTTTTGTGATATCGGTTATTTTGATATGGATATCAATATGATATGATATCGAACCCCATATCCGATATAAGTTACGTTTTAATATATCGAACCCATCCCTAACAGCCACTTTTAGAGACGGAATGATAAAAAAATCTTTTGAACAAAAAAATTAAACCGACTTCCAAAACAGAACACTACAAAGCAAAAATAACTTTCTTTTCGAAATCGGTGTCTTTGGTACCAATTTTTTTATTTTGTTATAGACGCCGACTTCTGAAAAGAAATTAATTTATTGCTTTGTAGTTTTTTGTTTTGGAAATCGGTTAAATTCTTTCTCTTTTTAGTTTTGGTATCTTATCATAACATAACCAACAAGCCTTAACACGACTGCGATGCATTGTTTTATTGCGGAGTTCTAGTTCCTAACTTTCGGCTTCATCACCAGATCAGTTCGATGGTACATGATGGTAGATAGTCATTCGAGATAACTTACACCCAAAAATTACTAATAATTGAGAAGTTCCAGTGGCCATCAGTTCCACTTCACCAAATGATAGTTTGTAAATGCATTTTGATGAAAATACCAAAATCGCTATATGCCTATAAAATTTGAGGAGGTCCCTCGATTTCTATTGGATATATTCGACCTGATGACCATGGGACTACCTGAGAAGTATACCCGTTCAAACAAAAGAATAATTTCCAAATCGGTTCAGGTGTATTTCAGTAATCGGGGAACATACATTAAAAAAAAAAGATTCCGAGGAATTGAGAACTTCCTCCTTTTTTTGAAGTCGGGTAAAAAAGCCTTCTTCTTCTTCTTTTCGTGTTGAGTGATTACTACCTTAAAAAAAAATCAGACCCGTATTTAGCAACCTGGATAGCTCCATTAATGCGTTTAAGTCCTGGAAGGTGCAGGTGGTAGCGAATGACGGGCAGTAAAGGAGGTGACGAATGTCCTGTGAAGAGCTTCCACATTAGTGTTTGGGATTGGTGGAGGATTTATTCATTTAACAGATTATTTGTACAGCGGCAAAATTTCCGTACATGCCAAACGTGTAGTAGTGTCCTCGTTTCCGCATAGAAATTGATCGGCATGACATACGCATTGCCGTGACATACGCATGTCTTTTTATATTTGCAAAATAAAATACTTACTAGTTCTAGTACCTAAATAAACATGAAAAGTTGATAATTATTAGACACTTCCAACAAAAAACGACGTTGTTTAAATTCGTTATATCTCGTTATACCTATTACTGAGACTCCGCGATCCGTCTGTCTGTCTGTCCATCTGTCACCAGGCTGTATCTCATGAACCGTGATAGCTAGACAGTTGAAATTTTCACAGATGATGTATTTCTGTTGCCACTATAATAACACATACGAAAAACCGAATAAAATAAATATTTAAGTAGGGCTCCCATACAACAAACGTAATTTTTTGGCCGTTTTTTGCGATAATGGTACGGAACCCTTCGTGCGCGAGTCCGACTCGCATTTGGCCGGTTTTTTATCAATGTATTAGCGATGGCGTCCTGTCGCTGATTCCGTGCTCTGTGGCAAACTTTAGGAAACTCCTTTTATACATAATAGTTATGGGAAATTCTTTCCGTAATATTTTCTTTGATAACTTTTTGTTATTGGACCCTTTGACGTTTATAGGAAATTTGAGTACTATGTAAGCGGGAATAATTTATATTTGCGTTGGGTAGTGTGGGATTTTATTTGATTTTATTGTGAACCATCTTTAGCAATACTAATAAATAATTTAATATAATTAAATAATTAAAATTTATTAATTATAAAATTAAAATTAATTTACTATTAATTTTATAATTTAATGTAGATTTAGAACTTGCCTGAATAAGATCCTTTAACTTGAATTGCTACTGTTTTCGACAGTTTGGAATTCATAGATAGATTTAGGTCAAGAGAGCAGACTCGTTCCTTTCGCGATTTCTGAGCTTTGTTCCTGGATTCGATCCTTGGGTCGGACAAAGTTTAATTTTTTTAGTAGCAGGATTTCTGTCTAGCTGATGGTAGGCTCACCCTTCATTAAATCTGACTTAAACAACATTAATTGTGAAATATGGATGTACATAGTAAATGGTAAACTTCTGCATAACCTTTCGAGGAATACAGGCGGTATGTTATGGCAGTTAAGCACGGAATAGACATGTCGGTGCGATTCATCAGTTAATCAAACATCAAAATCGAAAAACAAAAAACAATCAAAGGCTCCGCTTTCATATCGACAAGTCAATAAATACATTATTTATGTTTCATTTCCCAAAACCAAGTTCCTCATTAATATTCAGTTTGTCATAATATTTGATAGAAGCCGACGATAAGTAGTACGTTACTACGTGAATTAATGTATTCGTAAACAAAGCCGCGGTATGAACATAGTTACACGATTTCAATCATTTGGTGACGCCGTCTTGACAATATTGTATGAGGCGTTAACGATGTCTTTGTTTACCCAGTTAGATAATACTAGCTGTTCCCCGCGGCTTCACTCCCGTGGACCACCCCACAGGACCCGTTTTCAGGATAAAAAAATAGCCAATGTCACTCAGGAATAATGTAGCTTTCCATAGGTGAATAATTTTTTCTATCGGTCCAGTAGTTTCGGTGCCTATTCGGTACAAACAAACAATTAAATCTTTCCTCTTTATAATATTAGTATTGATATGTACATAATTATATTACCTAAATAGGTGTGGTGAGCAGTGGTGGCCCAGTGGTATCGGCCTCGACTTACAAGTTGTAGGTCGTGGGTTCGAGCCCAGGCAGGCGCTTTACTTTGAGTAAATTATTTCATCACCACTGCTCTCAAATCGGTGAAGGAAAACATCGTGAGGAAACCGGCATGTCCTAGAACCAAAAATTCGAAGACAAGTGACATCCACCAACCCGCACTGGGCCCGCGTGGTGGATTACGGCCCATTCCCTCTCACAGAGAGTAGGCCTATGTCCCAGCAGTGGGAACATTAATAGGCTGATAATGTGCGATGTGATGTACATATAGCTGCTTTAGCTTGCCTAGAGAGAGGAATGAACAGGATTTTTCAGCAAGTAACGTCAGTGCAGCAGCAATCCAGCAAGTGCCGTCCCTAATTTTTATGAGTTTTAGCGGCAATTCATTAGCATCACAATATTAATAGGAACTTTATTGGTACCTACGTTAGTGACTGTTTTGAATATTGTAAAGATCAAGCCTTACTTACCCAACTCGCTCATGTTTGATCAATGTGCATCTGTTTCCTCCCTTAGCCACCGACTTATAGGCATTTTATATGTAATACATTTTTATTAAATTAAATGAATGGATCAAACAAAACCACACGATCATTATTCATCTACATTAGGAACAGCGTTTAAGCTTCGCGACAGTAACGGTTGTGGTACGTTGGAATGTTTTCTGCTCCAAATTTACTTTATGCTAGGGTAATGTCAGAGAATTTTGTGGAAACCATAGCTTAAATCCTGGATATGGGCTAACCAATAAAAAACTGATTTATTCCGTTCTAATACCAAAAACTAATACCACTGGTATTTGTTTGAAATCATATTTCTTTTGTATTCCGAACGGATTCCATGGTTTAAACGAATACCAAAACAAGTACAAAGATATAAGGTACAGTCAGTAAAAATGCTATGTATGTAATTATAAATCCTATCATAAAAAAAAAAAAGTTAAATCCATAATAATAAAATTAAGTTAGCAAACGTCTAGTTCAATAATAAAATTTGACTAATAATCAACTTAATTATAAATTTTAGTTCCTCCTGGTACCTGAATAATATTTATTTGCATGTAGTTGCAAATAAATATTATTCAGGTACCAAGCAAGAACAATTTACTTACAGGCGAAAAAATATATCTCAAAAAATCAAATCTTATTTTTTTTTTTTAATAGTTAGTATTACTATTATATTACGATCACATACAAATATCAGAAAACCTATTCATTTGATTAGGTTTGATTGTGCTGACTTTACCAAATTCAAGTTGTTGGTATTCGTTCGCACAATAAATTTAATTATTTAAAGAGTGGTATCCGTTCGGTATAAAAAATAAATATGAGTTGAAACAAATACCAGTGGTATTAGTTTTTGGTATTAGAATGGCTTAAATAAAAAAACTTATTAACGAAAAAATTAAACCGTCTTCTAAAACAAAACACTACAAAACGTTGTAATACAAAATGTTATTTTTCGCTTTATAGTGTTTTGTTTTGGAATTCGGTTTAATTCTAATTACAAAGTTTTTTATTTTTCTCTTTTTAGTTTTGGTACCTAATATTATTACCATGATAATACGCATTATTATAAATAACTTAAAACTACTCGTCAGTTCTTGATCAAATTTAAATGGGACCACATGAGAAGCCAGCTTTCAAATAAAAAAGAATAATCAAAATCGGTTTATTTCATTTATTTATTCACAAACAATTAACATAATGTCGAATATTGAGTACATAATTACAATAATTGGTGGTAAATAAATGCAGTAAAATTATTACTTGAAGATAAATTAAATTTTTGTAGAAAATTGTATATTTATTTTAAATTTGTTACAAACAAATGTAATGTCATATCTATACTAATATTATAAAGAGGTAAAATTTGTAAGTTTGTATGTAGCGGGTAATCTTAGGAACTACTGGCTAAGGAGCGAAGCCGCGTGGGACAGCTAGTTAATCTAATAAATATGTTACAAACTATTATAATGTACGTTCAAATATTTCACAAAAATATTGAATGTCAAAAATAATCAAAGGATAGTATTTAAACGAGCGAAAATAAATTCAAATTAAAGGTGTAAAAAATACTGAATATGGCTAACTACTAAGTGAGCGACAAACAGTGGGCGAATACAAATATATAAAAGTTTGTCGTAGGGGCTCCTTTTTTGTCTGCAGGGTCTTAAGTAACCTAACATGTAGGCGATGACGGTAGCTAAGTTCGCTCGCTTTGATCGCTCACTTCATCCCCTTCGAATCTAACCTATCCGTGTCGGGGTTCTCTAAGCTCCCGAGCTCGCTCTTGGACTAATTCGTAGAGAACACGATTACACCCGAACTCCCGCGCTGCACAGCGAAATGGCCTCGTCGGTTGTTCTGCTATTTTCAAAGGAATAATATGCTAAAATAGATAATAGAACCCCAAACACAATTAAATTATGTATCAATATTATTACCGCAGCTCACAACAACCTCCTAAAAGGTATTACTCAAACCGGATAAATAGTTGCTATGTATAATAGTCGCCCCTTCAGTATATTTTTCACCCGGTTAATAATTTCCCTTAATCAATTAATGTCAAACAATTGGAATATCAGGGGGGTGACCTTAAGCTCTTAAAGCGATATCAATTTGAGATCGAATAAGGGACATATATATCTGTGTATATTAAAATATTATACATGTACATACTTAAACACTAAACAAAAGTAAACTTTACAAACTTAAAATGAAACTAACTACTTACACTATATACAAAAGAAAGGTACACTTAGGCGTCGAAGTACTCATCCACATCGCTGTCATCCGGGAACGTGCCCAGAAGACTGGCAGCATTGCCACGTTGAATGGCAATGCTGATTCTTTGCGCAAAGAAAGAGCCAGCCCTCTGGTCACGCACAGTGTCGATCAGTCGGCGAGAGATCTCCTTAAAAAGGAGACGTGCACTTGGGCCCCATGACCCAAGCGTTTCGACCCCAAACGGCTCACAACTGTAATTACCAATTAGGTTACAGTATTTGCGCCGCTGTGTATACATCTGTCACTTATTCGATCTCAAATTGATACCGCTCTAAGAGCTTATGGTCACCCCCCAGTTCAATATAAAATAGGTATGTCACATGGAAATATAATGTCAGATTAATCAATATGTCGAAAAAAAATAGAATATCGATTCTATCCAATATAACTCCAAGCAATTATAATGTCAAACTAATCAATATGTCACAAACAATTATAATGTCAAATCAATAAATCCCATAACAAAGATACAAAACAGTCGAATGAGAACCTCCTCTTTTTATAAAGTCGGTTGAAAATGCTTTTGTAATATAAGTTTTTAAACTGTCATGGTCACTAACACTAACATTAACATTAAAAACGGGATATTTACCGTGTGTTTATCCGTGATCATGGTGCTTGCAACAGCACCGAAATATCGGGAACTCGCAACAAACAGTAAACATGGTAAATATCCCGTTTTTAATGTTAATGTTAATGCTTTTGTAGTCTTAGTCGCTACTCAATCAACCAATCTGCTTAGCCTTTTCCCAACTCGATTCTTTTTCTTTCTTTCATCTATATTGCGGTCGGCTGCCAGTCTCCGGTTGCAGCAGAGTATGAGTATCTGACCTCCACAACTCAGAAGCTGGGTAAAACGATACTCCAATAAGACAGGTGCCAAATTTATGGATCATCGGCTACTCTCATACTAGCTCCTTCCACCCACCTTGCGAAGATCTTCTCTCCACCTAGCCTATAAGCTAGACCGTATGGAAATGCTCATTTTAAGAATGTTGTACACGAGTGACTTGTGAGACAAATTATTTTTGATCACAAAAATCTTCGTGTTTCTGGGAAAAAACTCAACTTCAAGTTAAGCCTTTGTAAATGAACTTTATTTTCATCATCATCATAATCGTTCCAGCCGAAAGATGTCCACTGCTGGACATAGGCCTCCCCAAAGCGTCGCCACACTGATCGCTCCTGTGCGTTTCGCATCCTCCGGATTCCCACAGCCTTGGCCAGGTCTTTACTCCACCTAAAGGAGGCCTCCCCAAGCTACGTCTTCCGGTACGCAGTCGCCACTCTAGAACTGTTCAGTCCCATCGAACATCCGTTCTGTGAGCAATGTCTCCTGGCCACTGGCACTTAAGTTTGGCAATTGTAAAATTTTATTTTCACTTTGTTTTAGATTTATTTTTGGTGTACAATAAAAATATAAGACGGAATAGTTGACAGCCCTAAAGCCAAATCATATGCAAAGACTAAGCTTAATACCCAAAGGAAACTTAGTTAATGAAGTCTTCGCGTGCGTGAAGTCTAATGAGTCATTGTTTTAATGATATCAACGGCAGAAGGTAGACCGTTGAATAGAAATACTTAATCTTCGGCTAAGTTCAAAGCGTTTGTATAACTGGTAACTTAGTTTTGTCAAGGTTACTGGAGTATGGTCGTGGTGGCTCAGTCTCGGAGACCTCGCCTCACGTGCTTGAGGTCGTGGATTCAATTCCGGGCGACGTTTTCAATTCATATGTTGTACATTCCGGCATGTCCTAGAACCAAACATTCGAAGATATGTGAGATCCACCAACCCGCACTGGGCCCGCGTGGATCCACCACGGCAGTGGCCCATTCCCTCTCACAGAGATGAGGCCAGTGTCCCAGCAGTTGGAACATTAATAGGCTGATGAAGTTTAGCTTGGACATCGCTGACTTCGCAGAAGAAAAACATCGTGAGGAAAGCTAAATAGTTAATATAAGTTTGAAATCGCCAATCCGTCTTGAGCATGCGTGGTGATTAAGTAACGCTTCTGCCTTCTCTGTACTAGAAGAGTCCTTTTCCCTCAGAGAAACAAACTAAACTGTCTAACATTTCTTTGTAGAAGAGGGTCAGTGGTTCACGACTAGTCTGAGAATCTTAAGCATAAAATTTAAAGTTTTAATGGAACTAGTCGTTGACCGTAAACCTTGTTCTTTAAAGCTTTAGACAATTTAGTTTTGATAAAGTGTGGCTGAACTTTGACCCTTGAATGTCGTGAGTGTCTGTTTTGTTAAACGTAAATGTTTGTGAGGATCTATGGATGTTTGTCTCTTTTACGCAAAAGCTACTGAACGGATTTTGATGAAATTTTACTGAATTATAGCCTAATACTTCAAAATAACACATAGGCAACAATAATATTATAAAGATATTGGGCGAAGTACTAATACCATGTGGACGGAGCCGCGTGCGGCTGCTAGTGTTTTATATAGGCTTGTATTTGTTAGGCAACCGCCTTACTGCCGCAAGTGTATTTAGGCATAATCAGTTTTCATCAGGTGCATTAATCGTGTACTTCCTTAGTGATCCTATGCCTTTTCAAGGCTTTCCTTCACTAGATGCGCTCTGCGTCCTGCGGTCCGGTCACTCGAACATATGGTGCGTGAAATGTTCGAGTGACCAGACCGCAGGACGCAGAACGCATCCAGTGTGACAAATGCCTAAACGCCACCGAGCTATTACAAACACAGTAAGTGTTGAATACAGGCCTGCGTATCACAAAGCCAAGAGACAACACTGGGGCCCATTAATACAGGCCTGCGTATAACAAAGCCAAGAGACAACACTGGGGCCCATTAGCAATGCTGCGATTCTTGGATTCTACAAGGTCTATACCCGCGAAACCGCGATACGCGGCAACGGTAAACTAGGCGTTTGTTCTTTGAGATACCGATTCCTGTCAGACAGGTGGAAAGTGATACAATGGTACAACTTACAACTACTACTCACATTTGTTCCCGTGGTGGTCTCCTGGGCTCTTTCAATCTCGTGTGTGGTCGGGGGTTATAGGGGAGAATATATATAATAATTAGGAATAACCGTCGTGGTCCAGCCTGAGATTCCTCCCACACATCTGTACACGTTTCCGGCACAAAAATACTTCGCTGTGCGCGAAATAGTGCGCGCAAGATAAGTCTGCGCGCGGCCAAAATTGGAACTAATTGTTTGTCATTTATGTCAGGTATCAAGAGAGTGTATTGTATTCCGTGTTTTTATTCGTTTCCGAAGTAAATAATGGCCATCATTATGCCAAAAGTAATTCAAAGTGCTGGCAGCGATGTTTACTTGAAGTGAACAAGACAATAACGGGTCTACGGTACCGTTTTACAAAGATAGAGCCCGCGTTGCTTATTTGACAGGTAACTTTTAGGGATACCATTATACTAAAATTTCCCTAAATATTTGTACTACCGGTGCCTGACAGTATTGGTTTTTTGGTGGTACATAAATATACCAGCGGACAGTAACGATATCATGTAATATAATGCATCATTTTCATTTTGTTTTAGGCGTTTTTGAACGCACAATCGTCATCCAAATAATTCAAGAGGGTTATGTGGCACCTGCTTCTTCAAAAATTATTGAAAGAGACGGTATTAGCCACTGCAGGACCATTGTTAGACCAAATTTAACAGTAGGTACTATTAGGTACTATTTAGGTACTATTATTCAATAAAAGATTTACAATAATTTCATGAACATTTCTTTATCATATTCTATGCAAGTAGAAAAAGCTAGTAATTAATTATGCTTAACTTAAATTACTTTAAGTTTCGAGTAATGAAAAATTACTATTGATTAAATAAAGGAAAAAAGGTCAGTAATGCTGGCAACATTAAGCACGCCACCCGTCGCGCGCAGACTTATCTTGCGCGCACTCTATCAATCACATTTTTGCATGTTATGTCAACTTCAACTCAACCAAAAGTTGTCAAATCGATGACAGCGAGCTGACACAGTGTTGCAACAAAATAACAACAAAAAAGAAGAACGAAACCGTCGGTTTCGAACAGTAAGTTTATAATAAATCGCGTGAGATTGTGAACTCTTTCTTCTCGTTAAGACACGGATATACATACAATAATTAAGATTTATATTCATTTATTGCATTCCATATTGTTTTACCGAAGATTGTAATTGGAATGATTTCCTCCCGCTACCATAATGTGTCTAAATCATTATGGTGTGACTGGGAAAGAGAGACAGATATATACAAGTCATATAAATCTGTCCCTTACGCACACTCGGCATAACCTTGCTCTAAGAGCTTATGTTTACCCCCCTGTTCACAATATATCGAGATTTTATAGCCTAGCAATCTTACGTTGTTTTCAATAATCCGGTTACATAAACACAGCTTGCATTTCACCCGGGTCACGCGTTTCACCTAGTACCCGGGTGACTATTAATCCGGTTGGAACGCCGCCAAGTGATAGTGTGGTCGGTCACTTTATACCCAAGTGTTGACCAACATGAGCTACACGTTAATGACTTGAATATGTGACCGATTTATGCATGTTTAACTTACTTATTTGGGTTGGTAGTTGCTTCTACTGTATCTGGGTTTAATATGATACATTGAGCTTTAGAAAAAGGTATTTTCACAAAGAAAGAAAGAAAAATAGTTTATTTGCGCCACGCTCGACGCATATTCTGCATTCGGTTCATATTTAACTCGAGACAAGTAAAAATTAAAAATTGCCAAAGCCCCCGAATATTATTTTTTATTTCATTCTTTTAAATTTATCTAGTAGTAGACACGCTTCATGTCTATTGATCGACAATCTATATTCAACACGTAATTATGACACTATATCTTGCGGAAACAGCCCGATTCAAACAGTAAAGCGTAAATATTTTTTCGATTGTGCAAACACGAACCCTTAAGATGTTTGGGAATATCATCCGCAACGTAAGCTCATTGGATCGATTAGTGGTACAAGAAAAAGTACAAGGTCAACGATCTTGCGGCTGATCTCCCACAAGATAGGCTTAATAAAGTCCTCTACGGAGTGTTTCGTGACCGAATGTACACGCAATGGCACGAATAGAGAGAGATGGATAAGTCACGCAAAAGTCTCAACAAAGTTATCAGACAATCCATGACCGCTAGGAGTGTACGATATGTCCGGCTCGAAGGACCAATGTCAAATTCCTACCACCTAGTGGCCACCAAGTGTCTCTAACGTGCGATAACAGCAGGTGTGATACATTTAAGAAGAAGAAGTATTGTCACACAGGTATGGGTTACAGAAATGACGGTCTGCAATGTTGAACTTGTTACAAATCGTGATGTGGTAATTAAAGTCATCTTGGCCGATTTTAAACATGGCGGCGAATCGCAGCCATAGACCGAGCACAAATCCAAAAAACAGGCTGCAACAGAAAAAAATCTGATTGTAAAACCCAATAACACTATGCTCGACCCTGTAATTGAACAAAAGACCTGATGTTAAGCAGTAGCGCTTGTAACGACTATCGTAACGAGGTGGATTCGAGAAGTTCTTATGCAAATAACATGTTTATTTTAATTCATTCAGTTGGGATTGGTCATAACTTAACTGCTTCGGATGTTAATGTTTTTCTAGAACCTATTATACAATTGTTAAATACTTATTTTTTTAAAAGAGTAAGTATGGAGTTGCTTGTGCGTTCTTCTCCATAACAAACTACTTTTCCGTATGCACGGTAGAATCAATTTTTATTACTTGAAAATTTTATTTTTGACGTTCAAAAGTGCCGCATAAAGGCCTATTTGAAATAAATATATTTGACTTTGATTCTATACAATAGAGAAGTTATCTGGCTTCGTTTTAGTTGGTTACTCTATATTTTATTACGTTCAGTAAGATTTTACAACGTGGTGTTTTAACAAGTTCTAAATGTTATACTTACAAGTTTAAAAACACATTACATTAGTTAGTCTGCCGAGAACTTGTACGGTAAGTTTTTAGTTTATATAAGATTTGAAAGTAAGGGAAATAGTATTGGAAAAGTTTATGTAACAGCTTAGAAAATACCTAGATAACTTTGATGATTAGTAGATGCTGCCCAAGTAAATTTTTTGTCAGAAAACCTGTCTAATCCCTTGTTAACTTCGTTCCTACGTTCAGTGCTTTTCTTGAATAGAAAACTAACTATAATTATTTCTAGCCGCGACACCCATGTTTAGGTTTTGCGGGGAACATACGTATCCATGGAGCACATTCTGTGCACATGCGATGTACTGGCTAGTAAGCGAAGAGTCTTCTAGGAGTAGGATATCCGAGACAAGAAGATTACCTATAGACTTCTGATCTTGTTGTAAAACTCATGAAGGAGGTTTTTAACGATATTGGGGAGGACTAACTTGTCTAGGGGACCAAAACACTTGGGGGAGGGCTATGTATGTCCAGCAGTGGACTTCTTTCGGGTGAAATGATGACGATGTTGAGTTGATGCTATAGTAAAGGTGAATGAGTATCTTCCGTATAATATCCATTGCTGCTATACTAATATTAAACTTGGCTTCACAATTGCTCAACAGCATGACGATTGATAGCTCGTAAACCTATATTTTATAATAATTTATTTCTTTGATGTTTTTTTTTCTGATAACTTTATGAAATGGGCCAATGTTCAGACATTTAAAAATAATTTTCATAAAAATTGTTCTATCTATGCATGGATCAATAATATTAGGAATACTTCTATGAAACATTGTATTGTCGCGACACGAGTGTCTGCGGGAGCCTAAATGCAGACGTGAGTTGTATTTAATAATAATTAATGTACACTGCTGTGTACATTAATTACACACACACACAATATAATTCTACATAGATAATATAATACTAGCATACAGATGCCTCATACCATACAAAGAAACCGTGCCGACGTAAGTAGCGTTTTTCATCTTATTATACCGATTATTTTTTTGTAAATCGTTTTCGGTCGGTTCCGTTCCACGGCAATAGATAGATCACCATCTATATCCGTGGAACGGAACCGAACGCGATCGATGTACAAAAAATAATCAGTACAGTACGTCGGTGTGGATTCTTTGTATGGGAGGAGACACCACTGACAGTACACACTTTCCTGAACTAGTTTTTACACTAATGACAAATTATTATGACTTTTATTATGCCGCATCGATGCTTTGATTAAAAACCATTATTAATGGTCTGTTTATTTTCTATTGATGAAATGATTGTGAATGGATAATATTTCAAATCAGACTTCTGGTAGAGTTAATTAAATCACTTGACTCGTGTGTGATCTTTAGTTACAAAATATGTTTTATCTACACTCACAACGTAATGTTCCAATTATGAATTCAAAAAATATTGTATAAACACATACTTTATATTCGTGGATAGGAAAAATTAAAAAAAAAAAACCATTATAGTTCAACATTTTCCTTCGATTTTCAAACAACTGCATCATAAAATAACTTTTTTTCTATTATGATACAGGACAAATCCAAGAAGTTAATCACTTAGGAGATTCCATCAATTATTAACATTTTTTGAAATGCCATTTTTATAGTACCTAATAAAAAAAAAATGATTCCAATTTTAACTTGTCTGTAACAATGCCCGCTTTAGGCTTATTACGCACTGCCATTTTTATTTACTCGAACTTTTGTCTCTTTCCACCTGTTCATAGAGCTCAAAATATTCGCGCGAATTACATTCGCGCTGCGATGCGGTGGATTCTGTTGCAAAACACGGATTTCATTTTTTATTGCCGCACGATTTTTTTACCGCAATTTAATGCGGTGATGTGCTGGGTTTTGGCTTCATTCATACGTTTTGCAGGTTTCGTTGTACTGAATTTCATGACTTTTTAAAATTCTTGCTTAAAATGTCTGATATTAGTGAATGTGAAGAAAAATTGACGCCTTAATCCTTCGCCGACAAATATTTTATATGCGGCGAAGGATTACTCATTACTCATAATCTCTTACCAGCAAAGTCGAGATTATTATATGATGCATTTATCACGACTTTATGGCATGGAAAATGCAAAATATAAGATTAAGTAGGTTCAATCCCAAAATGTATGAGTGTAGATAAAGTAGTGTATGAAACTGCACATAACTAGGTATTAAAACATTCGTGTGAATACTATTAAAAACACACACTCATGTTTTCATACCCCTTATTATGCAACAGTATCAAAAACTACTATTTTATAGTTAGAATCTTCACACTTCATACTTGCTAGACTTTTTATTGTTTCCCGACTATGGCGATGCCAAAAGTCTGTTTGTATATACGTATGTTCTTACGTAGTGCCTAAACTATTCAACCGATTTTGATGAATAAGGTGTTAATCGATTCGTTATTATGGCCCGGGAAACATAGGAAAAAAAACCTTTTGTCCCGGGTTACAGTTTTAAATTAAACTTTTTGCTTGATACTTTATCAGATTTATTTAAACCGTCGGCAGTTCTGAAAAGTCACGTAGTCTATCCCAAACGTTATAGAATTTTGACAGTCGTTGTCGTTGTTAGAATTGTCACTTGTTTGGCGCCTCTATCTTACAAAATACTAGCTGCCGCCCGCAGCTCCGCCCGTGTTGTATTAGTACTTCTTCCAATATCTTTATAAAATATAGCCTATGAGTCAATCTGCTGTATAAGATAAATTTGTGTAAAGTTTCATCAAAATCCGTTCTGTAGTTTTCGCGTGAAAGAGTAATAAACATCCATCCATCGTTTCATAACAGTAGTAGGATTATGACTCATTGCCAAATATAAGTAGCTAAACCAGCTTTTCGTTAATACTGTTTAACTGCTGGGGCCGTTACTACTCGGCCAATACTGCTCGACCAGACCGCCATTGTACCTACACAATTATGAATATTGTAAAAGTTGTGCTACAATAAAGTGTATTCTATCTACGAGTATATCAAGCATTGTACCCTGTGATTGTACCGGAGCAATCAGTCACAGCTCACATTTTTCAAACATATTCCATTGTTTTACGAACGACTGCAATACAGTTCTACAGATAATGCGCGGGACATAATAACTGTAATGTCGTGGAGTTTGTCGCTTGATATGAAACTAGCTTCTCCCAGAGGTTTTGTCTTCGTGTTAGTCGGAAATTATACCAAGGGAACACACTCCCATCCACTCCATTTCCAGGACATGGTCTACCCATGTGCCAAGTTTAATCAAAAACCCTACAACCGTTATGATGTGAAAGGTAACAGATAGACAGACAGACAGAGTTATTTTCGAAATCATAATATTAGTTTGGATTAATGATAGATTGCAAGCACCTTTTAGCTAGAGTTGCTACGATTGATATGGCTTGAAATTTGATATATATTAGGAACAAAATTGATCTTATTCATATATTGTATTGTACTGGTATTTTGTTGATAAACTTTTTATAGTATTAACTACAACTTTTAAACACTTTTGCAAGTACGTAGTTCTGATTTGTTTGAATATAACGATTAGTTAATCCACCAGTTGGTACTCCATACCTTCCAAATGAAATGGAGAGTATGGAGGACCAACATGTTCTTAAAATACTTAGTTATCTAAAATACTATCCATTTAACATTTCTACCATAAAAAAGAACAAGATCAAACAAATCACTAATCGTATTGAAAATTGAAACAGCTTCATTTCAAATTAAATTCTGAACAAAAATTCCATCGAACCGTTATTCTCTTTGCACTAAGCTTTTCCACAGATAATATAATACTGACATAGCTTTGCTTAGTTTCTATCTCAACAGAGATTTCTGAATGCAACAAACTGATGCAGTATTCAGAGTAACTTACATACCTATCTTAATTGCTGTAGCATTGTCCTGGAATAGCAAAATGGATTTGTTAGAGGAACAGAAGCAGTTTTTGGACAATTAGCAGGAAAATATGGGTGTAGGCAAAATGTGGACTGTAAAGTCAAAGTCAAAGTCAAAGCACTTTATTTCAAGTAGGCCAGTTACAGGCACTTTTGAATTGTCAAAAGACAAAATAAAATATTACAAAATTATGGTGCTACAGTCCCAGTCACAAGACATAATAACTGTGAAAGTACCGTAGATGCCCATTCCAAGGCGTAGATCTCTATGGAGAAGAACGGGCAAGAAACTCCATGGACACTCTTTTTCAATTAGGTAATTATTACAAATCATTTGTTACATCATTCATGTTGAGATTACACATTATGTGAGAACGATGTAGAAAGTTAAAAGTGTCCATAGTAAATATAAAAAGACAATTCAGAAATAAAATTAGAATCAATTAAAATAAACCATGGCAGCTAAGAGATGACCAGTCCCAACTGACAGCGCCCGTTCACGAACATGACACATGTATCAGCACCTTTCAGCTCAACCATTTTGAAGGGAGCTAAATGATCCGACACACGCGCCACCATCGGCGAGACATTTGAGTGGGCATGACATACTCTCAACCACCGGAGTCATTCAAGTCAATAGAAGACGTAGGTATCTAGACAATGATAGCTCTGAAGTACATGGTACTCACACAATGCTGGCTATGCTGCTATATAATACTAGAAAGATTAACTCTATATAATGCAAAGATAGTAGCAATCCTCATCAGCTCCGACAATAACAGTAAACGATACCTACGACAGTCTTACCAAAAAATAAAATTTAAAAAATACACATAAAAACGAAATTAAAAAATATTAATATTTAACCTGACAGCAAGCTAATTTTGGTAAAAGAACACGAACATTGTCTTGAGTTCAACACAGCGACCAACTATGCTTATCATCTAAATAATCATTAATAGAATAGTATGCCTTAGAACAGAGATTAGCTTTTACTTTTGCTTTAAATGCGTTAAATGGCAAATCTAGAAAAGAAGACGGTAACTTGTTGTAAAAAGTTATACCAACCCCAACGAATGAACTATGCACCTTATGAAGTCGATGAAAGGGAGCTCGTAATTTGTCCTTATTTCTGGTGTTAAAGTTGTGAATATCACTATTGTTACTGTACAAATGAATGTTCTGCCTAATATATAAAATGTTGGCGAATATGTACTGTGAAGCCGCTGTGAGAATACCAATCTCTTTAAAAAAATCTCTTAGAGAAACACGCGCACCTAATTGGTAAATGGCACGAACAGCTCGTTTTTGAAGCACAAATATATTTTGAATATCAGCGGCTCTGCCCCACAGTAGAATACCGTAGGACATGATACTGTGAAAATAACTAAAGTAGACCAACCTTGCTGTATCAACGTCAGTGTATTGTCTAACCTTTCTGACGGCGTAGGCGGCCGAGCTAAGCCTACCCGCTAGGCTTGATATATGTGGCCCCCATTGAATTTTTGAGTCTACTGTTATACCCAGAAACACAGCTGAATCAACAGTTTCTAGCTTCTCATTGCCGAGCACAATGTTGGGACCCAGATTTCTAACATTGGGCAAAGCGAACTTTATGTATTTAGTCTTCTTGGCATTAAGAACAAGATTATTTGTTGTGAACCAATCTGTGACCATTGATAGTGCGTTATTCACGTCATCAAAAACTTGTCTATTCCTATCTACTTTAAAGATCAGAGAAGTATCATCTGCAAACAGTACAACGTCGCAAATATCCTTTAAATAGAATGGCAGATCGTTAATATAAACCAGGAATAAAAACGGACCCAGTATTGAGCCTTGAGGTACACTCAGCTCAACAGGTAACCTGGAAGATTTAGCGCCATTAACGTCTACGCATTGGTATCTATTAAGTAAATATGACTCAATTACATTTAGGGCTTCGTTTTGAACACCGTAATGACGTAGTTTACGCAAAAGCGTATCATGGTGAACGCAATCGAAGGCTTTAGAAAGATCGCAGAAAACACCAATTGCATTTCGCGACTTCTCCCATGCGTCAAATATGTGTTTCAACAAAGCAACACCCGCATCTGTAGTCGAGCGACCCTTCGTAAACCCATATTGGTCATTGTGAAGGAGGCTATGTATAGAATATAGGTCAATAAAATTGCGAATCGGTGACGCAATTAACTTTTATCATTTTGACAGTAAGAATATTATGTTAAAACGCGTAAAAACCATAAATGTATATAATGAGGTCGCAAAAACGGGAATAGTTTGCTAAATTTACTTAGAAGTACTGTTAAAAAGACTTGGCTTTAGAGGAATTATTTGACGGCAAAGAGAGTATCCATGGATTTGCCAAATTAAAGTGGCAGTAGGCAGGGTAAGTTGCTCAACGGATGTCGAAGGGGCTGAAAAGTTCTGGAGTAGCGACCGCGTACCAGAAGATGCAGCGTTGGAAGGCCTCCCACTAGGTGGAGCGATGACCTGTTTAAGATTGCGGGCATCCGCTGGATGCAAGACGCATAGGTACGGTAGATGTGGTGACACTTGGGCTAGACTTATGTCCAACAGTGGACGTCTTGCCGCTGCAATGATGATGATGAAAGAGAGTGAGTGATATCGTGACGGTTAACAAAGAAGAATGGACGAAGAAAAGAAGTAGCACTGACCCCAAGTAACATACAACAACAATGATAACAACGAGTAACAAAGAACAAGGGCAGGAAGATGATGATTGTTACAATCTGAATAAACAGTCGACCAAATTATTAAATTGTGTAATAGATGAGCTGGAAAAAGTAGCATTAGTTGGTGTCACTGTTAGCCCAATTTATATGGAGTTGGCGCAATTTAGGAATTCGAGTGAAATTGAAGGGTATATTTGTGGACTGTAGAACAAAGTTTAGACAAAGATATCTTTGCGTTTTGGGCAGGCTATTGGCATTTGGATAAATTTAGGAGCTTGAATTAATAGAGAAGGAAATATATATTGCAAATTAAAGCTATTCGTTTCCAATCCTACGGTACTTTCACAGTTATTATGTCTTGTGACTGGGACTGTAGCACCATATTTTTTTTTTTTGTAATATTTTATTTTGTCTTTTGACAATTCAAAAGTGCCTGTAACTAGCCTACTTGAAATAAAGTGCTTTGACTTTGACAATACCAATTTACACAAATAGACAAGTCAATTTCATCCTGACACTTCCAATTCAACGCAGTCCAGCTTAAAGCTCAGTTGCAATAGTAAACATTTGTTGCAACACTTGCCACACAAGACACTCGCGATTCGTTTCCGACACTCCGCTCCGGACACTACAAAGACTAATGAGTCGAGTCTGTTCACATCTTTATTTTTAGAAATTCTCTTTGGTATTTTTTTAGAAAGAAAATAAAGAAATTGGTGCAGTCCTACTGAAATGGCAAAAGAGAGCCGTGTATTTGTTTGCCTATCTGTTTTGTCAGGTAGTGAAATGCACAGTTACATATTTTCCCATTACATCATAAAGTTCGGACGTAAATAAATTGAAAATATTGATTAAAAAAAAATAATGATTCAGTTTTTTTATGCTTTTGCATTTTTTTTATAATGGCAACCATATTTGATGTATGGAAGAAGAAAGCAGACTGCGCTGACCCGAAATAAATTGGGTTAAGGAAGTTTTTTTTTCTCAGTCTCTGTTGACAATAGGAATTTGTGGTGCTCTGCTGTCTTTGTCTGTCACAAATACGGAGGTGGAGGTGGCAAAAAAAGGAAAAAATAAGATTGGCAATTTATCAAAATGAAAATCCTATAGGTCACCGTTACCTCCCAATAGATACCGCTTGCCTACTGTTTTGTTTGATTCAGAGTTCACCAAATTTGGCGGAAGGCACGGGTTGCGCGGGGAGTGACAAGTGCGCCGTGATTGGCTATTGAAGGCCACGGTATCTGTCGTAGTGATGGGACATACGCATTAAATGTCGATAAAAATATCGATATTTTTCAAACAGAATGGTATTTAATGTAAAATTTCTTAGGCGGCGATTTTATAATTACTTTAATAATAATAAAGAAAAAACATCGATCGAGAAAAGATTTTGATTTTGGCCAGAAGTGATATAATTTAATTTGAATCCTATGTAAACAGGGTCACACTGAGCTCTTGTTATAAATAGAGCACAATTAGTTAAATGTTAAAATAATCTTAATTGTAAATTTTTAAATCATCAATTTTAACAAAATATCGATCATCGATACTTTTCGATAAGCAAAAAACGTATTTTTCTCAACATTTTACTTGGGTGGGAAAAAGATAGCAATATAATAATTCCGTATGAGTGAAAGGGACTTTCACAAAAGACATCAACGAGCGCTACTGTTAAGTGTGCAATTTCGATTTAATAACCATTATAACTTGACCTTTTTTAGATTGTTCAATATTTATTATTTTGCCTACCGGTGGAATGCTATCCCGTCTTTTTTTGAACTTGAAGGGCTGTTTGATTTTCCACACCATTTTACTGCACAATTCGTCTTTTTTTTTAAGGCAAACCGTTGATAACTATTTTTTAAACAGAATTAAAACTAGAAATCGCTTGCGTCCCTACAGCTCTAATGTCTGGTCGTCACTAAAGAAGAGATGATACCGTGCACTGAGTTATATCAGCCTAAATAAACTGATGTGTGGTGCGCGTTTGTTGTCTTCTATGTGGAATCTATTGGGAGGTAATCTGTGCTATAGGTTATCAAGAGACTATACTTTTCATCCCTAAAATAGATTTTCGGGCCTATTAAATTTACCTTGTGGTAACAGTGAAATGGGACCAAAACTCTTCGAGATATGTCTTCAGATATTTAGTGCAACGTTGCATTGGAACTCTATGAACTTGCGGAGGTCGATGTGGATGCGATAGTACGATTTCTTACGAAACTTTTGCACTTTTGGAGGCGGAAGCGGTTCCGTTACAACTTCAATTGACACACTTAGTGTATTGTAACAAATTTTTATTTAAAAAAGTTTTTTTCAACAAGCTTTTATATAAAAAAATTGCATTGTCACGAGAAAACAACGTGTGGGCAAAATTTCGGCGCAACTGGACACTGGGAAGTGGGTCAAATTTAACTTGCAAGATTACAGACAATGGGACAGGTAAAACAAAATAAAATATGCATGTGTTTGTTTAATAAAACAATGTATATTAAACAAACACATGAAGCGCAGCGTTATAAATACCCATAATATAAGTTTGTACCATTATTGTCTTGACAAAAACCTAAACTATATTTATGTACTCATCAAGTTTAGAAGGAAGAATGCAATAAAATATAACACACAGGTTTATTTCGGGACAATCTAAGCAATTATTTATTCGTCGCCTATCGACTAAGGATGCATTAAACCTGCCAGTCTCGCCTGACAATCCCGAGATAAGTCTGGTATTATATTGCCACATGTTTTACCTCTAGTTTACCTAACTAAGGCCCAAATTTTTTGATTCGTAGTTAACTCAACCAATGATTAAATATGTTAACTCACGAAGCAGTTAGCTCGCAAAGGCAAAAGTGGGTATTTGAGTACGTTAGTTTCACTTCGCTAGTCACCAGATTACTTTTTAGGTTCCTTAAGCTAAGCCAGTCACTTAGCAGTGCGTTTTGACCCTGAGGCCTTTATCTTCATAAATATGACATGCCAAAACCATCTTGGCTCGAGTGCGAGAGAGATACAGAGCTATACAGAACGAATAGCGCCATTCCTTACTCACAACGGCATAATGGCGTTGACACGGCCCCGTACCTTGATTAGTTACCAACGTTCTCAAAACCACGAATACATATTATAGAAAAAAATCCACTTATTAACAAAATAACTTTTGTAGAAGAGTTGTCGATGGCACCGTTGCACAGATCTGTGTTACACATTGTGAAGGAAGTGCGAGGTTCTTCGTCATCTTCATTACTATCACCATCATTCCTTTTATCATCACGACAGGCTTGACGAAGAGAATCATCATTAACAATATCCTTTTGGAAATCATCCTTTTTATTTTTAATGAGACATGAGCGTTTTGTGTAAGCCTCCCCTGCACCTGTAAATGTAAAGTATAAGATCTTAAGATAATTTCTTAGGACTCAGACAAGTGACATTTTATCATCGAAAGCGTGGCGATATTGATTGGAAATAATTCATTAATTTTTTGGAACGAAGTTCCTTATCGCGCGTTGTGAAAGGGGGCTAGACGGAAAAAATTCTTACGAAAAGTTGGTTGTCACGACACTTTTTGCTATAGTTGTAAGCCGTGCGGCGTGCGCGTGTTTTGTGCGTGTTCTAGCCTATACGCTGTTGTGTCATACATATATATATGTGTACATGTATATATGTGTGTGTATGTATGTATATATATATATGTGTATATGTATGTATATATATATATATATATGTGTATATGTATGTATATATTTAGTTTCTTAACGCCAGACGTACAAAACCCTCCACCACAGGCCGACTCGAGTCGACACTACTCGAAAACCGACCCCGAGCCGCCACTAATAACGAACCGGCGATCTAATCAGAAAACCTAAAAACCTCCATATCACGGAAATGGTTGGAGCTAGCTCAATTCTGAGTAAAAATTTGCCCCCCTGCCCGTCGTCGCTTCAGGCCGGAGAACAAGATAGGAAAACCCCCCCCCCTTAACTGTTCACCTTCCCCCCCGCAATTTATTTTTACCCCATTCTAAAATATCAATAAAGTCTATAAAATCGTGCAACAAACCCCTCCCCCCCTCACCCCTCCCCCCACCCCCCCTCACTCCTCACCCGCTCTCATTTACTCGAAATCCTTTTCACAAAATAATTTTAAAACATTTTTTAGGTGAGATCGAAAATATACGAACGACCGAACCAACTATTCAAATTGTAAAATCCACATTTGTTAACCGTCACCTAGCGCCATCTGTCGCCACCAGATGGAATTAAAAACATTAATTTAAGAAATAAAATTGTATCTCGGCAACGGGAGGAGATAGGCCAAATCTGACAACAGATTAGAATATACTATAAATATGTTATAAATTGTAATAAATATGTATATATATATAGAATATATATATGTGTATACACATATATATATTCTAATATATATATGTGTATACACATATGTATATATACTAAAGGAACTTCGTTCCATCCGGGTGTCCCTTTTTTTTTAAAACAAGCTTTTTTCGTATTCTTCGCAGAAACCCTTTCATTTGATACCCATATCATGACAGTGCACAAAAAATAACTAGTCCGCCATGTTGGGCCGTCCGCCATATTGGATTTAGAATGATGTCACTTAGCTAACCTTGCATTGTCATCCAAAATAAACGTGTTTGCAAAATTTCATCTTAATCAGTAGAGGATAACTGCTTTAAAATTCAGTTGCAAGATTTGGCCCGAACACACTTACATACATACATACATTACAAGTTAAATTAAAGCTTGTAAAATGTGTGGGCAAATCACATGGTCAATCTTATACATTTTGGAATTTCGATCATTGGCATTGCTGATATCCAATGAGTCTCTCGTATTTCAAAAATATCGAGTTTGAAATTTGACGGCTATTTGAGAATGTATTCCTTGGGCCTTACTCTGACCTCTCAAAACTATCATGGTTCCACTGTTGAGATACGGACGGTGCTATTCAAATTCATAAACTTTGTTTCGAGCGAAGACTCTTATAGGGATAGCAACAATGTGCATTAAAACGGTGTTAGTAAACAACACGATACGGTGACACATGTAACTGACAGCGGTGAACTATATACGGACAGTCAACTCTGTCAGCAATCATTTTCATAATCCTGTTAGGAATGTCCATGACTCGGGCAACCATTAACGTTGCGCGCTTGCTCATTATTGCGTATGAAACAATCCACACGCGACGAACACGCAACGCCATGGCAACCCCGTCAGTTTAGTTGAGCTATACAGGAAGAAGAGCACTATCTATTTTTCAGAGTGGCATCATTATGGTGATGATACGGTATAGTACGGGCCCTGATTTCCCATTTTTGAAATGATGAATTCCTATGTAGCAAATGGCCGACAATACTCCAAAAAGGAGCAAGATGTTAATAAAAGCGCATGAGTGTGGATGATCACAGCCAGAGAGTAGAATTAGGCATTTCATGGAGTGGCCGGCCATTTCATGAAAGGGCGCCATTTATTGAATTATTACAATGCTAGTTGTCAATGCTTAACGTTTTACGATATGGCCAAACAATCAATTTTTTTTGTTACTCAATTTATATTTATAAATAATACTTCATGAATAAATGTATCAATAAATTGAGATATAGATCATTTTTCTCAAATAATAAATATTATTAAATTTATAATCATTTCAAAATATATAAAGACACACAGTAGTGTGTCCGCCAAGTTCGCGAAGCACAAGCAAGTGAAAAACGTTGTGCATGTCAGAAGCAATATGAGTTATGGAAATTCTAGAGAACTTGTTATAGTTACAACTTCTTTTATAAGCGAAGCTTCTACAATCTGGCTAAACATGGACATGACTATTAATAAACAATAATAATTGCTATATACTCACTATCAGCCTTAATAGTGCTACATAAGGTCGATTCTACTGGGCATGTATTGATCAAGCTGTCGTCTAAACTTGTTCTGCAGGCTGAATTAATGCCATAACTTTCACACTCGTAGCATTTTAGAGAAGTAGCTGGAAATAGAGAGTTTAGTTTAAAAACAATAAAGAAGCAGGCAAGAACGACAGTGAAAAATACAACAAAACATGTCCATTCGCAAGTTGGACATGTTTTGAATTTTCATTAATCGTGATATCTAAACTGTAAGTTAACAATAAATTAATAGTACATTATTGCAAAGGCCGGGAAATAGACAATTGCAGGTCGAGTATGAGTTTGACTAATACGAGACAGGCAATTGCCATTTCCGCCGAGGCATATATAATGCTTTTCTCAAAAGAATGCAGGGAAATAAAAAAGTAGATAAATTTCCTTAATTTTTTAAGTTAATGCCATTTTTAACATGAACTTGTACATATCAGCAGCCCACCTTTCGTCTTGTGCCGCATGTCCTGTTGTCTGTTCACCTGAGGACCTTATGACTGCGTCAGCGGAGGGCGTTGCCGTGGCTGAATTCTGGGCCAGGCAAGGCATTTAACTAAAAAGAGTGTTTGTCATCGACACGCTAAGAAGAAGCATGGAATAAATTGCCCATAATGTAGATGGCTTTTTAGTTTTAGAAATCTCATTAAAATACGCCAAAAATACTGTTTCGGAGAAAATGTTCATTTTTTATCGTTTTTCCAAATCGTAAAATTTTCATATACGTACTTTCATGTATTTTCTTTTGACTTCGCTGGAAGCAGGTTTTCCATTGCCAATTTGGCTTCTGATCTTAAATCTGGTGGACCGTGAACCGTTGGAACTCATTTTAATTATTAAATTGATATGTATTAAATATTTAAATAACAAATCAAGACGAATTTTCAGCTTTGCCGCCGATTTTCTATTTATCATCTGTTCCGAAAGCTAAACGCATTTATGGCTATACAGCCACGTGAATGCATTTTGTATTAAGCAAAGAGACTTACTTTGGTATGCCAAGAATGATAAAAGAGATCCAATCAAAGAGTATCTAATAACCCCAGCACGCCGTTTCATACAACATTGCTGGAGCGTTGAAATGTTCCAAATTCAAAAAACGCTCCAGCAATGGATTTGGTTTTCATTGTCCGTAAATTCGGTACTTCGCGTGTTCTTTTTTCTAAAACAATGTTAATATTTCCATGCATGTTTGAGAAAAAACGATTTTCTTATACTAACTTATATTCATATTCATATTCTTTATTGTACACAAAATAAACATTTTAAATACAAAAGGAAAAATTATGGACAAAGGCGAGCTTAACCCATAATTGGGTTCTCTGACAGCAAACCTCAGTGCTAAAGAGATATTTACAAAATTAGTACAGTTAACAAAAGTGCACAACAAATACTATAAAAAACATTTGAATTCTTACTAACTAAATACACTACACAAATACGTGTAAAGCACACAATGCATAAATATAATACATACAAATATCTAAAATACATACATATTACTTAACTTAACTTAATTAGGTAAGTTTCTATAACAACTTGACATTTTAATTGTCTTTAGGTGACATTAATGCAATCAAACATGTTTTCCAACAACCTGTTAAGAATTGTTGTCAAAAGTGATACGCAGTAGCATATAATAAAACAAAACGGCAACATATAATCAACTAGCTGCTGGCCGCGGCTACGCCCGCGTGGTATTAGAACTACTGCCAATTTCTTTATAAATGAAAGCCTATGTATTAGTTTGATGTATAAGCTATAGTTCTGTAAAGTTGCATCAAACTCCGTTTAGTAGTTTTTAAGTGAAAGAGTAACAAAAATACGGGAATTGCTCCACTGATGTCCTTAAAACTCACCATATTTAACAGTCAATCCGCCGAACCACGTCATCACAAACAAAAAATAAGTTAAGGACTTCATAATAATCTACAAGAACTTGGCAAGCTTGATGTAAAGCAAGACATGCGCACACGTTTATGTTATACCTAATTCTAAACAAAATAGAAAGACTAGTATAGTGTAGGACTTACAGCAAACTGTCCTGTTTGTTATATATAGGTAGTTACTTATATTTGTGTTCGTTATGTAGAAAAAAAACATGACTAATTTATTTAACCATGTCACCTCGGCTTTGTTTAAAACATAAACGGTCAAGCAATCACAATACTATTTTGAAATGAAAATGCCGTAAACATTTTAGACGAGAAAAAGAAATGAAATCTTTTCAAAGAACTTTTAGCAATTTTCTGCAGTAGCGTTCGAACAAGTCGTAAAAGATGTGTCCAATCTTTTACGACTTGTTCAAACGCTACTAGAACATCTTCTACTGAAGAGAAGAGATGAAGAAGTCGCTTAAAAAGTAGTCACACGGTGCCATATCATTGCAGTGCGGGTGAAGGGTGACCCACAAGTTTCATCGGTGTCCTGTCCAAAAATGCCCTTGTTTTGAGAGTTGAGTGTTTGAGTGTGCCTTAGCATCGGCATTGATGTGATGAAGAAGCACGCAGCGCAAAACTGATCTTCTCACTTGAATGTGCTCATATAGAAGCTTGATAAGGCTCGCCGATACAATCTGTAATAGCTATTTGCTGAATTTCTCCATACGTAATTCATCAGTGGAAATTGAAATAAATAAATGCCATCATGCAAAAATGTAGCCAACCCACACCTATTTTTCAATGAGACTCGACCTTGAAAATAATGTGCAGGACAATTTGAAATTGGAACATTCTTACTTCTTTTTTCAAAATCATATTTTTAAATAATTTATTACTGGACTGTGTGTCGTGGATAAAAACTTGTTTTCGCAAAACTTTCGTAGTGCTCTGCAATTTTTATTTACAGTCTGAATGAAAATAAACACTAGAGCAGAGAGGGAGATCATATAGACCTAGACATCCTACAATAATAATATGTTATTTCTGTATTTATCTTCGCTACTGAACACTGAAAAAAAAACAAAAATAAATTTTCTGCTCGTTGTTTAAAGTGTTATTTATATTAACAAAATAAATATCTTTGATGAAGTGAATTCGTGGCGGAAAGTCAACCATATCTACTTCGGTAGAAAAAGTTAAGTACCGTACTGATTATAACTGTCTTTGGTATTTTCTACCCGGTGGCGCGGTCGGGTTAAGCACCTTTGGTATTTCAACCACAATATGTGTTGTACTCTTGTCACAATTTTTCCTTGAGGTGAGATACATTAAAACAGGATATTTCCAGTGCTAATTACCTTATATGTAGGTACTAACTAGTATGTTACGTCAGTATTGTACTTATCTATTCTGTGGAAGTGGCTTAATAATTATTTCGTTCTAATATTTCTCAGTATAATATTTAATTTAACTAACAGAATTATAGTAAGTACCTATAGTATAAAAGGTGCAGGTGTTTTTTTACAATTTTACCCAAAGCCTAGGGAGCTCGTGGCTAAATAATAACAGCCGCACGGGTCGATCATCAAGGTTAAGCAACGCTTGACGAGGTCGGTCAGTGGATGAGTGACCATTTCAACATACCGAGTTTCTTACGTGCCTCGGAAAGCACGTTAAGCCGTTGGTCCCGGCTGTCATTTGAAGATCTTTGACAGTCGTTACAGGTAGTCAGAAGCTTGAGATCTGACTCCCAGTCTTGCCAAGGGGTACCGTGTTACCCAGTTACTGGGTTGTGGAGGTCAGATAGGCAGTCGCTCCATGTAAAGCACTGGTACTTAGCTGAAACCGGTAAGACTGGAAGCCGACCCCAATATAGTTGGGAAAAAGGCTAGGCAGATGATGATGACCCAAAGCCAAAGCTGTTGACTGCTGCGCTGCTTGTCGCGGGTTCGATTACCGTACGGAACAAATATTTGTATGACCTACAGATAGTTGTTTCGGCTCTGGGTGTTGTTTAAGTGAGTTAAATGTTTGTAACGCACCCACGATACAGGAAGAAATTCCAAAGTTTAAAAAAAAATATATATATTATTTATTCAGACAGCTATATATACTATATTAGTAAATCAAGAACAAAATTAAAAAATGTCACAATCAAAAGAATAAATGTAATGCATGACTGTGTTTTAATTTGTACAGTTACTCTTTGATGAAAAATGTAAAAATTCTGCCACTACAGTAAGTGGAAGAATATTACACTTTTGAAAGAGTTTTGGAACAATCTTAGACCCATGCCTTGTTTAAAATGTGATTGCAACGTTTTCGGGGCTTAAAAACATTGTCGGTATCGGTCGAGTTACCCCACATTGTAGTACATAGCTTAGGAAAGATGACACATCGTCAAGGTAAGTTGAAAGAGCAGCATCAAAAAGATCATTTATATAAAGCAAGAAAAGTAAAGGACCGAGAATGCTACCTTGAGGCACACTACACTTATTTATTATTGCTATTGATTTAAATTTCTCTTTGGAATACAGTCGGTCACTTTTCTATACATCTCTCTTTTCTCTGTACAATGTTTTCTGTAACTTAAATAGCTAGATGTCTATTCATTTGCATTTCTCCTAATGCCGTAAAAGTTTAATTTTCACATCACACACACATCTTTATCTTATTTATTTCACACCTATAAGTTCAATATCTTACAGTATTCAAAGACGATATTGTTATACCACAGAATAAACAAATACACAATATTCAAACATATAAATTTAACAATCATCATCATATTAGCCGAAGAATGTCCACTGCTGGACAACGGCTTCCCCCAAGCGTCGCCACATTGACCGGTCCCGTACGTCTCGCAACCAGCGGATCTCCGCAACCTTCACCAGGTCATCGGTCTACCTGGTGGGAGGCCTTCTAACGCAACGTCTTCCGGTGTGCGGTCGCCACTCCAGAACCTTTCTGCCCCATCGGCCATCCGTTCTGCGAGCAATGTGCCCTGCCCACTGCCACTTAAGTTTGGCAATTTTTTGTCAACCGCAATCCAAATGTCACGTGTCCCATATTGGCATTTCGACATTCGCCATCGTTGCCATCATATGACACTTATATAGAACCTCTGGATAATTTAGCAAAATCCTATGATACATGATTTATCATAGGAAAATACGTACTTATATCCAGACAGTATTATTTGAGCATTCAGTTAGTTGTCACCGTAGTGATAACGACCATGAGATACGCACTTAAGAATTAAGTTGTAGACATAAATCAGCTTGATTTATGCCAAGTCCCGCGACGTTGAGGGATTATGATATGACATGTATTTAATGTATTGATTGATGGTTCTCCAAAGTAATGGGTTAAGTGTGGGAATATTGTTATGCTCAGTGGAACTATTTGTTTAAAAAAAAGTATTCCTTCATAATATTATTTATTGTTTCCTCATAAAGACTGAATGTACTTTTGATTATTCAAAAAACCGGCCAAGTGCGAGTCGGACTCGCGCACGAAGGGTTCCGTACTTGGTAAATTGCGGTTTACGATTTATGACGTATTAAAAAAAAAACTACTTACTAGATCTCGTTCAAACTAATTTTCGGTGGAAGTTTACATGGTAATGTACATCATATATTTTTTTTAGTTTTATCGTTTTTTTTAGGAGGAGCTCGTGGCTAAAAAATAACAGCCGCACGGGTCGATCATCAAGGTTAAGCAACGCTTGACGAGGTCGGTCCGTGGATGGGTGACCATTTCAACATACCGAGTTTCCTCCGTGCCTCGGAAAGCACGTTAAGCCGTTGGTCCCGGCTGTCATTTGAAGATCTTTGAATGTAGTTACAGGTAGTCAGAAGCTTGAGATCTGACACCAGTCTTGCCAAGGGTACCGTTTTACTCAGTTACTGGGTTGTGGAGGTCAGATAGGCAGTCGCTCCATGTTAAACACTGGTACTTAGCTGAATCCGGTAAGACTGGAAGCCGACCCCAATATAGTTGGTAAAAAGGCTAGGCAGATGATATCATTCTCTTATTTTAGAAGTTACAGGAGGGGGGGGGGGCAGGGCACATTTTACCATTTTGGAAGTGTATCTCGCGCAAACAATTCAGTTTAGAAAAAAATGATATTAGAAACCTCATTGTCATTTTTGAAGACCTATCTATAGATGATTAGATACCCCACACCTGATGATGATCTTAATGCGGTTCACAGAATACATCTACTTACCAAGTTTCAACAGCATAGCTCTTATAGTTTAGGTAAAAAGTAGCTGTGACATATGGATGGACAGACAGACCGACAGACAGATAGACATGACGAATCTATAAGGGTTCCGTTTTTTGCCATTTGGCTACGGAACCCAAAAAATGTTCAAAACCTTCATATTTTAATGGGTCTCGGTATTTTACAATTGGGTTGAAAGGGTTTGTTGTCAAAAATAATCTATTGAGTCTGTCAGTTAGATAATCTAAAAATATTGGACACGTGTTTTTTCTTTTGCCTCGTAAATGAAAACTTACGACGAAAATTTGAAATATCGTGTGACGTCATGGAAGTGATTTCACAAGCGCCTACTCCTGAACTTTAATGCGATTTATCGTTATCAATTTGTATTTAATTGTTAAAGCAAAAGCTACGGGTCAATATTATTTGATAATCTCATTGACGGACTAATTAGAAAAATAATAATTATAATTAGAATTATTATTTTTCTAACCACATTTTCAGCAAACAGGTTAGCGATTTAATCGGCTACAATTGTTAAGCGGAGTGATTTTCGATATGCCGATTCATTCATTAAAAGAGAAACAACATATCAATAAAAAAAAATATCCCTCAATAAAAGAAAACATTACATTTACATTATTTTTGATTACTTTATCAATAAACATACTTATAAAAAGATACAGACAATATTGCATTTATGAACAGAATCAGTTTTTTATAAGAGATAGCCCCCGCTCCGTTGCACAAATCTGTGTTGCAAATCATGGAGGTGACTGGAGTACCCTCCTTTAAAGTCCTTACTTCGTTTTTTGCGCCGGAAAATTCTTCGATGGTTTCTTTTCCCAATTTCCCACACGAACGTTTTATGTAGATGACATCCGTACCTGCCAAAGAATACAGAAAAATACTTAAACTATACAAAAAAAAATGTTTTCCTACTACTACTTCCTTTCTTGTTGCGAATCGAACCCAACACATTGCGAGCGGACAGTGTGGCCCCGATCGACATTCGTTTCGCTACAGTGGCATTCTCGTTTAAAACTTTCATTGTTTGTCCGAGCCAGTGTGTAATTTTAAAGTTTCAAAGAAAACATTAAACTTTTGCCTATTTTAATACAATTATTTCATTTCCAAATATAAAGTCAAGATATTGCGTTCAATATGGCTGCCATTTTGAAGTTATTATTAGTTTGATTTTGTACTTACTTTGCGGCTGAAACGTAAAAGTGCGGCAAACATACTTATTTGACGCGTCAGATTCTGGGCATATTTTGATCATGCTGGGGTCTAACTTAGAACATGTTGAATCATCATTGACATCATTGGGAAAATTGTGGCACTCGTAACATCTGAGAGAGGTAGCTGGAAAGAGAGACCTTATTAAACTTCGAGATTTCAAGACACTAGAAAAAAAAATTACATCATAATCAAAATAAATTTGCCTAAAATAAAAATGTAAACATATAAGTGTTGTATATTTTTGAAATCACCTCCTAAAACCCTTTATTTTGATGAACACACGATGAGATTGGAAGAAAAAAAATTATGCCTCCACAATATGGCACCCAAAAACCGCATTTTCGATTTACCAAATTTTAAGGCGCCTCCCCGAGCAAAACGCCGCGCTAGTCGAATTTTCTGCAGTTTTTAAGAGCTATCTACTCTTTATTTAAAAAGGAATATCAATTAATAAAAATACATTAAAGGAGACGGGGATTTCTGGGCCTGAATGTAATAAGTTGAGGTCTGGCTTAAAAAAGGGTTATATTTTTCTAATTCAAAATGTGAAAAATCAGCTTAATTCACAATCTGGAAAATGAGAAATCCAAAAATTAAGATGGTTACGAAGTAAATCGAATATCAATTAAACTATAATCGATTAACGTGAAGGAGTTCATACTATTTAAGAAAATGCTCTCACCAGATGATTAATTCAATTGAAATAATTAAATATATTAGAATTAACGTATTAAACAGTTTAAACCAATTAAATATCTACATAATTAAGATAAATCGATTCACGTTTACTAATCAATGATTGTATTTTTAATCTGTGCTAACTCTGACTTGACGTTGATATGCATGACATGACACTCTGTCTGTCATTATAGTCTATGCCAGTGTTTTTCAACCTTTTTCATGACACGACCCCTATAATATGAAAAAATATTTCGCGAACTTCGACACTTGGTTTTTTTCAACAGACTTCAAAAATGATGTTCTTTGTGTGTGTTAATGTTTTTTCAATTACTCCGCCGATTGTGGAACGATTTTGAAAAATCTTTTTGGGTTTGAAAGGTTACACTCCCGAAGTTGTCCCATTGACACTAAGTCAAAATCTGATGGGATCTCATGAAAATCAAGGGAAATCCTCAAATCGCATACATATAGCATTGGTATTATATATATTTCATCAACAATACAATCATTTGCACTCAGAATTAATTATTTTGTGAAGTGGAACTGACGAAGAAGACCACAGATGGCCACTGGAACTTCTTAATGATAAACCCTTATCACGTCACGAGTATAAGATATCTCGAATAACCGACTATGATGAAGCATATTCCTACTCATAAATAAATGGTAATGATGATAATGGTACCATTGAACTGATCAGATGATGATGCGGGAAGGTAGGCACTGGAACTCCGAAACAAAACAATGTATCGTAGTCGTGTTTGGCCTTCTTGGAATGTTCATGAGATGTTCTATATTTTTAAACCCTATTGTTTTTTACTGAGGTAGTTTTCGCGACCTCTTGCGACCCCCCAAGGGGTCGCGACACACAGGTTGAGAAACACTGGTCTATGCTGATACTTGTTTCGTACATTGAGGTATTAATGTACTAATGGTTTCGTATCGTCTAGTGCGTGTGCATTTTGAGTGTGTTTCCCCCCATAGTTTTATTGATATTTTCCTCGACCCCTGCTTTCATTCTACGGACTTCTGATCTACCTTCTTGTACGACCCTTGCCTTGCTACCATACCGGTCACTGAGAACTCCGCTTTAACGTTGAACTTGGATTTGTTATTTTGGATTCTACGAACGGCCTACCGATTGGATATTGACACCATGGATCGTTGTGTAAATTGTGGCATAGCGACTAGTTGCTGTAATAAAAAATCTTTTTACAAAAAAATACTACCGATTTCCAAATAAAAAACTACAAAGTGAAAAGTAACTTTATTTTTGGAAGTCGGTGTCTTTCGTAGATACCAATGCAAAAAAGTTTTTTATTTTCCCTTTTTAGTTGTACCTACATAATAGGCAAGTTGTTTAGTATGTACCTATAACGCCTTTGAACTTGAACATACCGGGTGAAATGAGAGATCTGCGTACACCTTTCGAGCGTACTGGCGTGATGTTATGATATGAAATGGTATAAACAATAAACAGACATGCGATTGCAGCAAGTTTGAGAGATTTGCCGTTATTTATTGAAGAGTTCTGTTGTATATCTCCGAAGTTCTTCATCAGATCTTCACCAAATTAAAATGGGACCAATTTCGAAACATACTCTTTCAAGCAAAAAAAGTAAAAAGTCGGTTAAAAAACAATTTCAGTTCAAAAATCGGCTGTTATGTATAGATTGTTACGTAACCTCACTTTTCATTAATCTCTTTTATCTCGGCTCTCAGATTGCCAAAATCTGCAAAATTTTCAGTGAATGTTTGATAATATAGTAGCTATCAATTGACACTAATTTCATCTTTTTACATCCAGGCCCAAAATTGTATGAAAGCGTATCCGTCTCCTTTCTACATAATGTTGATTCTAAAATGGTAGTACACTTTTTTTTTAAAGAGGTATATGTGTCACTAATCTCCTTACAACAAAACCATAAAAAAGTGAAATAATTATTGATAGCATGCATCTCCTCGTAAAGTGTTCATTATATATATTTTATACTAACACTAATGGATAGACAATTTGATAACGAACATTTTGTAAGTTTTTTCATGATATCCAGACTCCCAAAGGTCTGCTTATAAAATTTCGCGCGCTCGGTTTCGTCTTAAATCATTATCCATTTCGCTACAAATTTGCAAAAGTGTGTATTCGTACGCGAATCAGCTTCCTACTGTTCATCACAGCATCTATCTCTTCCGCACGTGTTGTCGGTTGAAATATAATGCATTTTAACCCCGCGCACAAAATAGCTCGTGCCGTCGACTAGTGTAACCTTAACGCTCATCTTCTCATCTTCGTTGTGCAAGGACTCCCAAACAAAACTATTGTGTTTTTGACTCACCATGTTTAAAAGATAAGCAGACTACAAACGTCACAAACAAATTGGATGTTGAGGACTTCATAATAATTGCCGCCGATATACGTACACTTGGAATGCTACACGTAAACTAAATGATATACGATAGACAATACATGGATGTTTCCATAAAGTGTTATGAGGAAAAAACTCTCAGATATATTTATTTATAGTCTTATTACCTGATACTTCATTAGGCATTCCTTTAACAATGCAACAGGATTTTCCTTCTACCTCACTCGCACCTATTCAACAAGAACCGTTAATTTAGCAATTCTGCTCAGCGATAGACACCCATTTCAAACAATTTTAAGTACCTCTTTATATGTTTATTTTTTCCGTTTCTTTATTTTTCCAAATCAAATCAAAAATGTTTATTTGCCAGAAAAATACATTGTTTACAAGGGAAGATCTTAAAGCCCAAAGGTCACTGTATTCTGCCTGCAAGCAAGCGTGCAAATTATTTCCAATAATAAATTAATTTCCAGCTGTTTCAGTGATGTTATCGTTCCATCATCATAACCTTTTAACGTTCCCACTGCTGGAACTCACGCTTCCTTAGGTCTTAATCCACTACGCGGACCCAGTGCGGGTTGGTGTTCTTCTTCGAATTTTTGGGTCTAAAATATGCCGGTTTCCTCACGATGTTTTTTTTCACCGTATTTAAAGCAGTGGTGATGAAATAATTTACACAAAGTAAAACGCCTGCCTGGGTTCGAATACTTCGAACCCACGAACTACAACTCGTCATTCGGGGTCGTTACCACTAGGGAACCATTGGAACTATTTCCATAGCTAGTCTTTTTTTAGGGTGCCAAACCCGAAGGATCTAAACGGAGCCCTATTGCTGTCACTCACGTGTCTGCCTGTCCGTCTGTCTGCCCGTCGTCAGTCACACAGTTTCGTTCCGAAGAATTTTATAACTTGCCATTGACCTATGAACTTGAAATTTGGTGATAATGTTTATTATTACGTATATTTTAGTAACAAATACAAATATATTGAAAAATCAGATTTTTCCATGGTACGGAGCCCTAAATGTGCGAAGTCCGAAACGCACTCGGCCGGTTTTTTATGATATTTATGACAAAAACGTTGCCCGAAGTACTGTTGGTTGAACGAACGATTGCCCGAAGAACAGGTAGCCCGACATCGCTTACCAATAAGAATGTGTGCTGAGTAATAGTACTGTTACCGTACAAAGAGGTATTCGTGACGCGATTTCCTACTGTAGGACATTTATGATACTTTTTGTCCATAAGTACATTCCCTTGGATGATTTTCGACTTTCACACGGGTGAAGTCCCTTGCAGAGAAGAGTGTGCAATATTTTTTTTCGTTGTCCGTTTGTAAAGGCACGTCAACTCATTACACATTTATAGGTCAACTCATTACACACCAGCCCTTAACAGGTGTAGGACAGGCAGGAAGTGAGGGACGCGTGACGTGACTAGCCGGAAGCAGCGCCATGTTTGATAAACGCCGCGTTCCGGCCTGCGCACGCGCTTAGCAGCCGCTAATTTGAATACTGTCGGCGATTTAAAATTATGACATGTTAATAAATGGCGTTGGTTATGGTAATTTGTTGAAAGCGTGGTTTAAAATGCTTGTGTGTATAGGAATTAGGTATAATAATTGCTTGTTTATTGAGCTCATTGAATTCCTCGCAATTGTTTGGTAAATTAAAGTAGATAATTATGTCGATAAGAGATAAATGAATACTGATCACAGGATTTATGTACAACTAGCTTCTGCCAGCGGCTTCAACTGCGTCATAAAGTGTTTTATGAGAGAGACAGTAACAAACCTACATCCAAATTTTCGCATTTATAATATTAGTAAGATTGTGTTATTCTTATATTGTAATAGCTTCTAAACACATTTTTTTTGATTCCATGGTTAACCTTTCGTTTTTTTAAAACGTGGGTTCACGCGAGACCCAATGGCTTTTATATTGTTTAATCACGGAACCTGCCATGTTATCTTTTCACTGCACTTGGTTGTCTGGTATAGAATACCCAAGGAATTGAGTTCACCAGTGTATGTATGAATATTAAATAAATAAATCTTTTAGTGGTCACTCACGTATTTTGTTTGATCGTTCTGCAGTGTTTTCTTCTGGCTAACAATAAAGCAGCTCTGATAAGTTTTTAAGCTGACATGGTCACAATCATTAGAATTAATATTTGTTTCGGGATATTTACCTGTATATTTAGATTTTTATGATACAGTGAGCATCGTCTGTCGTGAACAGTGTCGAGTAACTAGTGAGAAAAGTTCTGGTAGTAGCGGCATCGTGCGTGAAAAACGAGTGAGGAAGAGGATAGACAGATATGTCAGCTCGTAAATAACACCCACCCGCAAAGACTTTAGTTCTCGTGATCATAGCGCTTGTAACGGTGCCGAAATATCGAGCTCTCGACAAAAATCTAAATATACATGGTAAATAGCCCGAAACAAATATTAATTCTAAAGCAGCTCTTATTAAAATTTATTTATTTATTGTATACTTTATTGTACAACACAAAATCATACAGAGGACAAACATTTGCAAAAGCAAGTGTACAATGGGCGACCTTATCGCACAAGGCTGTTTTTTGTGTACTATACAAAACTACTATACATATTATATAGGTATAATATCCTGCTAGGCATCACAAGTAACCATTACATTTAGTTTGAGTAATCTTGAAATGATTAATTTCAAGCCAGAAACCTCTATCTCTGTTCCCAACGTCGCCAGAGGCCCTTGAATTTGTATCATTCAAAACAATTTCTGTTGAAATAATAATCCCAAACTACCCGCCAATTATCCTTAACAAGACATGACAGGAAACCAAACTGTTTAGCAAACTTTATGGCAGCAAACAATACTGTTTGTTTATCCAATAGTGCGTGTCATTGAATAATTCGAGCTATTATAGTAATTTTTATTAAAGCCAGGTGTAGAGTGCCGATGTTATCAAAAATATTGATTGACAGTATAAAAGGTACTGGGGCTTTACTCTGACGGATCAAAACTATCATGGATCCACTTGGAGAAAGGGACAGAGCTATATAGGACGAGCATTATCCCTTTATACACAAGCGTAATCATAATGGACTTTCCAGTAAGGAGGAGTTTCTATGTCCAGCTGTATGTATGTTTTTTTTGTTTATGTTCGCCGATTTCTCCGTCAATTATGGATCGATTTTGAAAATTCTTGTTTGAATGAGTGTGCTCCCGAATTGGTCCCATTCAAATTTGGTGAAGATCTGATGAAGAATTTCGGAGATATACCTACAGCATAACTTTTCAATAAATTACGGAAAATCTCTCGGTATTGCTGCAATCGCATGTATCTTTAGACCATTTCATAACATAACATCACGCCTGAATACTCTAAAGGGGTACGCAGATGTGTATGCAGTACACCCCGGTACGCTCTTTTTTACCGGTTATGTTCAAGTTTCATATTATTCGGGTAATCTATTTTGGCATAACTTTGGGCATTATTACTACTGAAAAGTGAAAATAAAATAATTTTTACAATAAAATACAACCGATTTCCAAATAAAAATACTACAAAGTTTAAAATAACTTCAACTTCTGAAGTCGGTATCAAAAACGAAGAAACAAAAACAGGACTCAAAATAATTTTAAAATAATTTTAATCTTTTTAGCTTCTTTCTTTATTCAGCGCTTTAATTTCTTACTTAAAAGTGTTTATTTTACTGATGGAGAGTCATAAAAGTTATTTCTTAGGTCGAGTCGGTAAACGAGTATACGTTTATTTTTGTTTACTTGCTAAGTTGCCTAATGGATAAATAAATCTTCGATCAGCGATCCAGCGGGCTTGCTGTCAAATATTTAAGCATCTAATCGCACTGAACGTCATTAATCACAGAAACCACTCGCCAGTCATTTCCTACTCAAAATGGTGCAATGTCGGCAGGTACGGCTATCGAGTGCTAGTGAAGTGCGCGCACTTCCTCTAAACTATCGATGTTTTGTTTGGTAATTAATAAATATTATTGATTTGTATGCGTCTTTCACTAGACTAATTTTACACTACACTTTGTCTGATTAATCGGAATAAGTTGCAGTAAACAAAAGATTGGGAGAAAACTAAATTCCACTTCCCCCCATATCTGACTGGTGACAGAACAGTGTTAGCTTTACGCCTTATCGTTTACATCAAATAATAGATTATAGAATAACCAACTTTCGAAATACCCAGCCATTAGGCATGTGTCTATACAACAAACGGTGAAGGAAAACATCGTGAGGAAACCGGCATGTCCTAGAACCAAAAAGTTCGAAGACATGTGACATCCACCAACCCGCACTGGGCCCGCGTGGTGGATTACGGCCCTTTCCCTCTCACAGAGAGGAGGCCTGTGTCCCAGCAGTGGGAACATTAATAGGCTGATGATGTGATGTGATGTCTATACAACCAAACCTTTCATGAACAGACAACAATAAATACCTAACTAGTAGTGCAATTGCGCTCTTATCTCAAACTTCACCTATAGTATTAGGTTTTTGGAAACAGGTATAGTTTTATTGCTCCAGAATATCTACTAATGCTTTGCTTAGGAAATATCTATACGAAGCTAGGGTATAAAAAATACAGTAAAAATTACAATATGGTAGGAAAGCGGTAAGGTAACCGCCATCCGACCTTCAGGAGTGCCCTCTGCGCACGCTCCAGCTTCAGCATGTGAGTTTTTGGGGCGGATCTGCAAAAACTCACATGCTGAAGCTGGAGCGTGCGCTGAGGGCACTCCTGAAGATCGGATGGCGGTTACCTTACCGATTTCCTACCATCGATCTTTATGAAGCGTGTTCTGTTCTCACTGTTCGCAAATTATTTATTATTAACCTTGTTCTAACACACTCTCAGACTCCCTACGACCCATGCAAGTTTGGCACCCAACGACGTAAACATACTGTCTGTCCCTCCATCCGCACAAATTGTCGTTCGGCCCAACGTAGTTTCCCTTTCCTCAGTAGCTACGTCTATAACAAGGCTAATAAAATATTAAATATATACCCTATGTGCAGATCAAAATGTAAAAAAAAATTAACGACATGGCTGCTAAAATTGGATTATGCAGAGACCGAAAACATACTAAGTATTTTACAATAATTTCGCCTAACGGAAATATTCACCTCCATCTTAGAACGCGTTTCACCTTGTCTCACACAGACACACACACACTCTCGGGCAAGTAAGTGCTCACGCCCGGTGTTCACGGGCGCTGGGGTGAGGACTTATATTGCTCTCACGGACACAACACTCTCCATAGACACACGACATGACACATCTCCTTTTGTTTTTGTATAATTATTTCTTCCTCTCAATTTGATACTTTCACATTGTTGTAGTACGTAAGTGCACCATAAATTTGTAATTTTAAGGGTGTGAGCCTGGAGATCTGTCATACAGGTCTTGAACCCAGTATAGACTCCAGCTTTCACAAAGGTTTGAATCTGCTGTAACCTAGATACTATTTACCGAAATGTACCTTTTTGAGAGAAATAAACTTATATTCTATTCTATTCTAGTCAAATTTGACACTCACAGAGATTTAAATTGTAAAAATTACCTGCAATTTATTTATCTTATAACAATTGCTTGCTGTACTAACAGTATGCACCAAACCGTACAGCAAGTCAACAACCTAACACTTGTAAACTAAAAAACTTTAAACAAACATTTAAAACAGTTTCTTAAATTTTTCCCTATATATCGATACAAACTATCGATAACCTACACATTAGCGTGTCCCCTCACTATGCTTCGAAGGGGCGAAGGTGGATATTACCTGATGTTATCTGCTATGCATGATGTAATTTGAATGCAGTTTTCGTTGGCAACATTAAATGGGGTACGTTAAAGTACGGGTATTGATCAAATATAGTTTCTAGTGAATTTAAAGGCAGGAAGGCAAGGATGATGGCCGGAGAGGGTCGTATGTGTACCTATGTAGAAAGGGGAGTGTGTGGAAGTGCTTATTATTCCATTTGAGTGTACCTTTGTCGATTAAAAGCGTTGGGTCAAAATAAACGTTGGTATATTTATACTATTCTTCCGTCACTTTTTGCCACTAAGGTTTCATTGGTTCGGAGTCACCCAGTCGACACCGGCTATCGCTGAAAACCAGCGCTGTGTCTCGCACACGAGTCCCAGCATTATGCTGAGCGATGACCGTTTTGCGTAGTTGTGACGCATATTTTGTAATGATTGTATTTTTAGGGTTCCGTACCCAAAGGGTAAAAACGGGACCCTATTACTAAGACTCCGCGATCCATCTGTGTCTGTCTGTCTGTCCGTCTGTCCGTCTGTCACCAGGCTGTATCTCATGAACCGTGATAGCTAGACAGCTAAAATTTTCACAGATGATGTATTTCTGTTGCCGCTATAAATACTAAAAGCAGAATAAAATAAATATTTAAGTGGGTCTCCCATACAACAAACGTGTTTTTTGCCGTTGTAGCGATTTTTTTTTTGTTATTTTCAAGGTATGTGTCGTGCCTGGCGCAAATAAACAATTTTTCTTTCTTTCTTTTCTTTTTTCTGACAAAAGGCTGTAGAAATTAGTCGGACAACTTTGGTCTAGTTTTAAACGATTGATTTAAACGAGCTTTCTCATCATAATCAGCTTTTTAATGATCCCACTGCTGGTACACATGCCTCTTCTCTGTGAGAGAGAAGATGGGCCTTAATCCGCACTACGCGGGCCCAGTGCGGGTTGGTGTATGTCACAATGTTGGGATCTAGGACATGCCGGTTTCCTCACGATGTTTTCCTTCACCGTTTTTAGAGCAGTGGTGATGAAATAATTTATACAAGTAAAGTGTTTGTCATCTCGTAGTTTTGGCTTGGTTAGTAAATTCAAATTCAAATATTTTATTTGCAGAATATCGGTGGGTATACAGGTGTTAAAATTGAAAAAATACATATCGCCATAATCAGGCTCACGCCATGCAAATTTAAAAAGCATATTTATAAATTACAGATTAATTAATTATACATAGTATCAAGGAAATAAGGAATTATAGCGGAAAATGTCAAGCATACAAAAGTGAATATTATTACAATTAATAGAAATAGAAAGATCGATACATGTACGATTATTATTGTTATTATTTTCTGCTTTAAAATTTATCATCAAGAAACTCTTTTACTGAGTAACATGATTTATCTAACAGTATTTTCTTTAGTTTATTTTTAAAAATATTTTTGTTAGAAATTTCGAGTAAGTAATTGGGTAGATGATTATACACTCTAGGAATCATACAAAACACACTAATTGTTCAAAAGTGCAGTTCTATTAGAAATAAAGCTTATTTTAAATCGGTGCCTCTGACTTTTTAATTTAATAAAAGAACTGCTGTTATTTCTCACAAACATAATCATGTCCAATATATACAAACAAGGTAAAGTTAACACTTTAATTTTTGGGAATATTGGTCTACAACTTTCAGTCTGTTTCATCCTAAAAATCGCTCTAACGCATCTTTTTTGCGCTCTAAACACCATTTCTTTATCTGGAGAGTTGCCCCAGAACATGACACCATACATTAATAAAGGGGTAACATAGCCATGATATGCCGTTAGAACTGCGGTCGTATTAACGGTTTTTAAATAAATGTTCACTTAAATTAGCGAGGTTACTTGAACATAATCACGTACAATATTTTTCTTCGTGTCGCTGGCACGACAGTAATTTTAATTCAGATTTGCAGGTTCTGAATTCAAATTCAATTTAGAGAATTTAAATTTAGAACCTGCTAGTCATTTTAAACGGAGTCGAGATTTTCATAAAAAAAGTTAATACAAATCAAAAGTCTCGACTGCTTATGAAGCGAACTAAATAGATGTAAACAAGAAGAAAATCATGCTGTGCAGTCGGAGGATACATATTCACGAGCCGACTGACCAAAAGCATATATGTGTCCTCGCTTCGTAAGCAGTCGGGTTTTTGGTTTTATTAACATTTTATTATTTACAACTTTTTGGTTATCATACATAATATATGTGGTATCTTCTTCTTTTTTGTTTCGATGGTACATTTGACCATACTATTTGAGCCCAGTAGGTGGCCACGTTTATTGCAGCGTCAGAGACATTATACAGGTCATCCAAGGTGCAAGTGAATGGACAGTCGGGACACTCCAGCAAGTGGGGCATAGTCTGTACAGGAGCACCGCAATCGCACCCAGCGTACAATGGACTAATAATCCCCCATTTTGCCAAATTATATTTGCAGCGGCCTACCTGGGTGAACAACTGATTCAGTGCCTTCCACACGGGCCACTGCAATTCATGACCGAGGGGCAGATGCTCCTTGGGCTTATAATGAAGTCATGAGGAGAGAGAGAATGGGCCTTAAACGCACTGGGGCCGTGTGGTGGATACCACACGGCCCCAGTGCGTTTTGGTGGATGTCACATGGCTTTGAGTTTTGGGTTCTAGGACATGCCGGTTTCCTCACGATGTTTCCCTTCACCATTTTTAGAGCATTGGTGATGAAATAATTTACACAAAGTAAAGTGCCTGCCTGGGTTCGAACACACGGTCTACGACATGTAAGTCGGGGCCGTTACTACTGGGCCACTAGGTACTGCTCTCTGCGAGTTCTGAAGTTGAGAAATAATAAGTTTATTAATATAAACAGATTAAACTTTAATATATATTTCCTTATTTAATTGCTCTTATAATAATATCTAGATCTGATGTATCTAGATCTCGGGTATAAGTGTAATATATTTTTGTAATGTTTTTGTAATAACCTCTAAAAGCCCTTAATTTGGATACCAAAAAAACCGCCCAAAAGCCGTAGGTTTTTTTTTTTGAACGTCACTTATCTTGGAAAACTTGGGCGGTCAAGACCTATCTATCGATGTCTTAATTACATTAATCCGTATAGAGGTTTGAAAGATATGAGGTAATGAAAACATTACATATATACAAATACATACATAAAAGAAACGCGCGAAAAACACTACCCTTTCCTTTCAGACGGGTAAAAAGCCCCATTAGGTTACATCTTTACCTAGTTATTAACTTAAGACGACGACTAACGCCAAAGACCTTGAGGGAACAAAACGCGCACTCGTTACACATCCGCGCGACACAAAATTTAGTAGTTTTTTGTACTTTCCTTATTATTCTATGTCTTTAAAAAAAAGCCTCAGATCAAAATGTAGATAATTAAATTGTCTTTGAGATGGTGTCAATTTCATTAAAATACGCTCAGCGGTTTTAGTGTGATTGTCGTGTTTTTCTCCGTTTTAGACATAACTTTACAAATTAATTACACTATGTTATACGAATTAAACTCAAAATCTGCTCAAATCAAATTATTAAGAAAATAGTCTAATATAACATATATTTTTTTCAAAAAATTACGACTAGCCATTTTGACGTGATTCTCATTTTAAAATCAGCTACTCAAGGGAATCGGCGCCCAAAAGATCAAACAATATCCATAGATATCCTTCTCCGTAAGGATGCCCTCCATATCAGTAAATCCTAGAATAATAACGGTTGCCAGAGGTCGAGAATAATTAGTGATCTCATAACTCATGGGCTTAAACGTTCTGTTCTTATAACACCATCTACATACCTACTAAAGGTGCACTTCTATCTAAACTTCGGAGAATACAGACATGAGTTTGTATATTACCATTATTTATTCAAGATATTTTGTGAGAAAAACAAGTTTACTATAAACTAGCTGTGCCCGCAGCTTCGCTCCCGTCATCTGTCTTCCAACCCTACCCTACATACACAGTACACATACATATACATACTATACTACATATCAATTTGTTTTCTAGTGTCATTCTGTCGCGTTGAATCTTAACACCGCGATTCAGAAAATGACTTTAAATGCACAACGCCATCTATCGAATAGCGAGTTCAACTGTCCGAGTAACTGAATTGCGTGAGCTGTGATAATTTTACTTCTTGAACACTTTAAATTCATCTAACTTTTGATAGAATGAACCGATTGCGATTAAAACAAAAACTAAGTAATTCTTCAAGTTACGCACAAATTTCATGTATAAAAGTTATCTACATTGGTTTCGTACATTTCACGTGATGCGTGCAGAAATAAACAGACAAACAGACAAAAATTCCCAAAATTCTGGAAATGTGTTCCTTTAACAACCTGGCTATTTTTTTTGGAAATTTTTTCGATGTACAAAAAATATTTTTCTACATATTTATTATATGTATTGATTGATGATGATGATGATTGATGAAGCTTGTGGCCATCTGATAATGGCGGCACGGGTTCATGTTCAAGGTTAAGCAACGCTTGCCGAGGTCAGACCGTGGATGGGTGACCATCGATTACATACCCAGATTCCTCCGTGCCTGGCTTAACTTGCTGCTAATTCGTTGATTGGCAGTAAAAAATCCTAAGAAGTAAGCAGTAAAGTTCGATAACTATTTTTGTGTTTTCCATCTGTTGTGTTTACGTAAATAGTTAATTATTAATTAAAAATTAAGTTACCTTTATAAAATCAATGTTCCATTCTTGAAGAAAAACAGAATTAGAAAAAAAAAACATCACTCTATTTATCATCCCTACCATGTTGTGAGTACAATAAGTAGTCTAATAATTTGTTAAATGTTCAACAAGAAAAATCGCTGTTCTCAAAACATTAATTTCCTTTCAACGAGCTATTTAATTAAAAATATAGTAAGTTACAATTTAGCATTTAATTATGTTCAAACACGAGGCCCCAGTTAGCAATGCTACATAATATACAAAGAAATACAGAAAGCCAAGTCGATGCAAAACGTAGCGAGTGATCGGAATTTCAACTTTTGAATGCAATTGTTTTTGTTTTAATAATGGCAACTACCAAAAACCGCGGCAGTCATTAAGCTTACCGTGCCCCAGAGAAAACAATTCAAATTCAATTTATTGCATCCATAATGTACATACAGGTGGTAAATATAAGTTACAGAAACAATTATGGAGTCTGTCGGGCACAACAATATTCTAGATGTAGTCAGTGTCTAGGAGAGAGGAATAGCGCTCATTATTATCCTTATTAATATTTTAGTTCGACAATACTCTTTCTTCTTTGTCCAACTCTCTTCACAGTTTAACTGGTGTTGCGTCCCCTTGTATGTCTGTGCCAGAGCACTGTTCTGGGTTATCTGAGTGCTCCGGTTCTCTCTCAGGATCTCTTTCTGCATTCAGAGATCAACTCTACGTATCGGGCGGTCGTTCCCTTCCTTGAGGTTGATTGGGGATATTTAGGCCCCTTTTGATAGGGTTGTCATCTCAACGTCTCAGGATGTGGCTGTACCAGTACAGTCTTTTACCAGTTTCTCTAACCTTATCGCGATTACTATGCTAATTAATCTCAATTTAAGAATCCCGCAACGAAAGTAGTCAATATAGGAGACCTTCTGAGTGTTTCTTTTTGTCCGTCCCCTAGCTACTAACAAAGGAAAATTAACACGAAAATTAGACAGAATTTTACGAACACATACGTGTTGGAAATTCATAACAATGGGGTCTTTATGATCTCGTAGATTTTTATGACTACCCTCGTCAAGTCGCTTTTGTAAGAGTGTTATTAAATGTCTCTCTCAGGAGCTTGTGGCTAAGTAATAACAGCCGCACGGGTCGATCATCAAGGTTGACGAGGTCGGTCCGTGGATGGGTGACCATTTCAACATACCGAGTTTCCTCCGTGCCTCGGAAAGCACGTTAAGCCGTTGGTCCCGGCTGTCATTTGAAGATCTTTGACAGTCGTTACGGGTAGTCAGAAGCTTGAGATCTGACACCAGTCTTGCCAAGGGGTACCGTGTTACCCAGTTACTGGGTTGTGGAGGTCAGATAGGCAGTCGCTCCATGTAAAACACTGGTACTTAGCTGAATCCGGTAAGACTGGAAGCCGACCCTAAAATAGTTGGGAAAGTACTTAACTTATGAATACGCAGAGACAATAAAAATCTTAACAACGCAATAAAAAGCTTTTTCTCATCTTCTAATTCATTCACTAACAATAAATTCTAGTCAAACGTTTGTAATGAAACTTCATGAAGCACTTTACACACATATTGAAATTACCATAGAAGACGGAAACGTCTCGGTGGCTGCTGCTAGAGACATTGGAAAAACTTTCCATACAAGTCACGCGTGTCGGTGAATGGCAGCGATTACCTACAGAAACTGATGGCACTTGACAATTCTAACTATGCGTGTAGCTTAACATTGTGTAGAGTACGCTGCCTACTATTAGTAACTAAATGTACCCGCGGCTTCGCTCCCGTCATCGGCTACCTACCTACCTACCCTATCTTACCCTACCTACTCTACCTTTTTTAATTTTAAAACCTTTCCTGGATTCTCACATGTATCAGAAATGGCGCTGTGTTCGCAAAACATATGGGAAAATGAATTGAAAAAAATAAAGGTTTTTGTTACCAAATTTTTCCGATATTTTAATAGTTATTCTGTTATTCGGGACGGAGATGAATCAAACCAATTAAAAATATGTAATTCTAATCCGACTTTGTTTTATACATAAAGATGACTGAGCGGCAATTCCGTGATCTGTGGCAGTTAATACTGAAAGCTTTAATGTAGGAGAATTACTTGACGATTACGTATGTATGAAGGAGTCTATAATATGTTACATAGATACTTGTTTAATATACATGATGCATAGGCTTTTGGATCAAAATCTAGCCTTCTTCTTTTCGTATCGATTAGTCAAAGATTTTAACAGCTCTATCGTGTTCTAACATGTGTAATTTTACAATCCTGGAAAGTGCAGATAGTCTTTGTTTTAGTTACACAATAAATAATTAAATATTTTCATTGGTTACAGATGTACAGGCGTGAATCTCTGCAACTTCTTGCTGTACGAAGACTTCTCCCCCTCAAGGAGCTGGGCTCCAGGAGTTGTTTTCATAAAATACGCTTGTTTTGATGGTACGTACCTACATAATTTATAAGTTTTATGCTGCCTTGTTATTAGTAGGTATGTATGGTTAAAATATTGCAATTGATTTTTAGGGTTCCGTACCCAAAGGGTAAAAACGGGACCCTATTACTAAGACTCCGCGATCCGTCTGTCTGTCCGTCTGTCACCAGGCTGTATCTCGTGAACCGTGATAGCTAGACAGTTGAAATTTTCAGAGATGATGTATTTCTGTTGCCGCTATAACAACAAATACTAAAAACAGAAGAAAATACATATTTAAGGGGGGCTCCCATACAACAAACGTGATTTTTTTGCTGTTTTTTGCTCGATATTAATAACGGAAACAGGTAGACGCTTGAAATATTCACAGAATATTTAGTTGTATATTCACTTCAAAAATTAGTTATGATTAAATTAAAATAAAATTAATTAAGGGGGGCTCCCATACAACAAACGTTAAATTTTTTTGCCGTTTTTTGCGATAATGGTACGGAACCCTTCGTGCGCGAGTCCGACTCGCACTTGGCCGGTTTTTTTTATTTAAACAGGACAACTACCTACTAACCTAAAGTTTATAAGTGACAACATTATAAATACAATATGGCAGATACTCTAAGACGGAGGACCATAGTTTATAGTGAAATATGAAAAAACCTTGTTCGGTAGGTTACCTAGTATTACATTTATTATTAAAACGACGAACTGCAAGAGGACCAGGGTTACCGACATAGCCCGAAGGATTACCAAACTTAAGTGGCAGTGGGCAGGGCACATTGCTTTCAGAACGGATAGTCAACGGGGCCGAACAGTTTCAGAGTGGCTACCGCGTACCGGCGCAACGCTGGATGGCATCCCTCTAGGTGGAGCGAGGACCTGGTCAAGGCTGTGGGAATTTGGAGGATGCAACACGCACAGGACCGAACAGTGTGGCGATGAATGGGGGAGGTCTCTGTCCAGCAGCGGACGCCTTTTGGCTGAAATGATGATGAAACGATAAACATTGTAAATGTTAAAACATTTCAATGTAAACGCTGTAGTATAAAAATACCTTTGGGGGTAGGTGGAACAGGGTGTAAAGTCCCACAAACCTCCATAGAAAAGGGAGGATCCTCCGACCAGACGGGTGTTGTGTCTGGTCCGGGCAACTGTCCGACGGTTGTTGTCGGACTGTTGTATGTGTTCTAATCGCGCCGAAAACTTTACGTGCGCGATGCAGGATTTGTGTGACGTCATGTCATTAGTTCGTAAGTGGCGGCGCTGGTTCCGCTACAAACCCTTCCACCATCATGATTAAAATTCAGAGAAACCTTTGCGGCTTTCGTTTCATAAAATAAAATTATCGAATTTCATATTTTACTGACAGCTCTCAGAGCTACAGCACAAAGTTAATTATTAAAATACTGCGCCAGATACCAGGAAACAGGATTGTTTTAACATTTCCAGATACCTACATTTCCAATTAACCGTGCAGCTAAAATAGTCGGGCTTTTAGTCGAAAATAGTGCAGTGTTGCTATTTACTTTAGGAAGAATTTCGCTTTGCAATGCCAATAAATTGAAATGAACACAGAGATTTAGCTTAGTTTTCATTAAAAAATTACTCGTTTCTGCCAGCGGCTACGCCTGCGTGAAAGTCTGAAATTATTTCAAGGGAATATAATCCTCGTGAGCCCGCCATAAGAGGCACAGGAGGACACCGTGGAGTTTTAGTGGGTTAGAGTCCCACATAACTGCGCTACCTCCCCGTGGTAGCGCAGTATCATCATCATCATCATCATCTGCCTAGCCTTTTCCCAACTATATTGGGGTCGGCTTCCATTCTTACCGGATTCAGCTAAGTACCAGTGTTTTACATGGAGCGACTGCCTATCTGACCTCCACAACCCACTAAATGGGTAACACGGTACCCCTTGGCAAGACTGGTGTCAGATCTCAAGCTTCTGACTACCCGTAACGACTGTCAAAGATCTTCAAATAACAGCCGGGACCAACGGCTTAACGTGCTTTCCGAGGCACAGAGGAAACTCGTTATGTTGAAATGGTCACCCATCCACGGACCGACCTCGTCAAGCGTTGCTTAACCTTGATGATTGACCTGTGCGGCTGTTATTATTTAGCCACGAGCTCCTATCATGTAACAGTATGCATGAGCATAATTACACGCTAAACAGGAAATGGTCTACCCGTGTTTCAACCAAATTCGTTAAGCAGTTAAGAGTTGAATGAAAAGGTGTACAAACACACCGACAAACAGTTACTTTTGCATTTTTAATTGTTGTATGGGTAGTATGCAAGTATGGATATCAATAATATAAAAGTTTTCTTGACAATCACGATTTTTTTTGAGTTTCTTCAAAATCCGATCAGTAGTTTTTGCTTGCAAGAGTAACAAACATACTCACAAACTTTCTCATTCCAATATTAGTAGGCAGTAGGATAGGATCACCCTTTCCCAACCCATAATGACTTTATTTAGATAAATTAATTAATTATCACACCATAAAAATATTAAAACTGCCACTACATATCGAACACATGGCGTTTCAAGCCGTGAAATTGATTTATCATTGGAGTAGGGCAGATGTAAGGACATCACGCCTGTAAATTGTTATAGGGCATGCCATATGTGATATAGTGTCCTATTGGGGTGTAAATTGCTCATTTAATTTGTCTCTTTGTATGTCATGAGGCTGGATGTTATTGAACTTAATAGAGTGTAGATGCAGTGGTGAGCAATATTAATTTCGAACGTTGGGTCATATGGTTATAGTGCGCGGCACGTAAGTTGAACAAAAATGTACTAACGTTTTATTGAAATTCTTCTTCTTCCTTCCCTTGTCCCATTATTTGGGGACGGGTCTCCTTACTTTCCTGCGCTAAGTTATTCTGTCTTGGGTTGTCTGTTCAGGCAATTGGGCTTGCTTGGCTTGAGGTCTCTTTCTATAGTGGACCACCAGCAGCCTAATTGCGTAAGTGAATTCGGCATCGGAAACGAGTCGATTCTTTCAAAGAATCAGAAACATTTCTTTCAACTTTTTCGGTATTGTGCAACGACAAATCCTAGGCGCCAAAAAATATTGGACATAATAATATCAATGATAGCGACGAAAGAGTTTTACGCTTGTCAAATATACTTGACATTTGCATTACATAATACCAATAGTGAAGTTTTATCTCGATTCTTCCACTTTCGTTCATTCTTTACAATCAATTCTACGTCAAAATATTGGTAATCGAAAGGAGCATAACCTTTCCGTTTCAGAGTGTAATATGCAATACGTAAAGTCGTTTTTGGGAAAGAATCGACTTGTTTGCTTTGCCGAATTAACTTACGCAATTAGGCTGCAGGTCAATGACGGGCGGCCTCTACCTCTTTTTTGTTCCGGTAGGCGTAGAGCGATTTGCACAACATGGTCCTCATTACGTTCATTCATTCTTGACGTGCCTATACCAATGAAGGCGGTTTTCGGTCATTTTATCGGTGACAGGTGCCACTTTGAAGCTTCCTTATGTGTTCATTTCGCACTCTGTCAAGCCGAGTCACACCTCCCGCCCATCTAAGCATCTTCATTTCATTGGTATGAACCTTTTTATCATGCGTCTTCTTTGTCGTCCAGCATTCGGACCCATACAATAACGCTAGATGGACTGCCGTTTAATTAACGTTTTATTGAAATTAAACTATTTTAAACCAAAATTAATCTCTTGTAAATAACTTAACCGTTGGCAATGTACAAATTGTCAACAGTTATGTCGTATGAAAAGAATAATAGTCGGATTGAATCGTTTTATTTGAATACAACGTTAGTACATTTTTGTTCGACTTACGTGTCGCGCTCTACAGCTATCAAAGGTCACAAGCTTTTGCTTGCGACTTCGTCTGCGTAGCATTAGTACTTTGGCTAGCCAATTTTTTCACGCCGCCTTACTTGAGAGATTATTGGTTCACCATACAAATTTCGACCCTCCTTTCCATCCCCGTAAGGATGCTTTCCAGTATAAAAACTATCCTACGTCCTTCTCAGGGTCTCAAACTATATTCATACCAAAAATCACCTAAATCGGTTCTGCTGTTTAAGCGTGAAAATGTAACAGACAAACAGACAGGGTTACTTGGCATTTATAATATTATAGAAAATGGATGGATTGCTAATGGTTGTAGTAGCACACTTCTTCTTTTCTTGAATTAGTACCATCTGATTGCGAAAAGCTGACGTTGAAGCTTTAACTTAGTTTCACTTGTCCCGGTTTCTGTGAGTAATCAAAGCTTGTAAGTTAAATTTGGCTCACTTTTTCTTCTTTTACAGTCAGGCGAGATAGTGGTCAAACGCGAGCCTAAGGTTAACAATAAAAGAAAACTTGTGTTCGAATTTCAAAAGAACTGAAATTCTGCACACACGTTTGTTTGTAGTCAAAATAAAATGACACTAATAATATCACATCACATCACAATCACACTATCTATATCTATACTAATATAATATTATAAAGAAGTAAAATTTTTAAGTTTGTATGTTTGTAAGTTTGTATGTAGGGGGTAATCTCAGGAACTACTGGTTGGAATTGAAAAAATCTTTTTGTGTTAGATAGTCCATTTATCGAGGAAGGTTATAGACTATATAACATCACGCTACGACCAATAGGAGCGGAGCATAAATGAAAAATGTTGCAAACACGGGAAAGAATCGAAAAATGTATAAATTTGTAAGCTGGTGCTGAATCATGGATTCAATTTGATAGAAAGAAGAGCATTAGTTCGACTAGGTGTGATTTTAAAGAAGCCTTTTCATTGTTAAACTAACTATTAATAAAAGAATAATAACAAAATAAAAACAGAGATTCAATGCAATATTATTACGAAATCATAGCAACGCAAATACATCGATAGTGTTGGGTACAGTTGACAATCCAACTTTACTTATCAACACTGTTTAGAAGCTACTAACCATTGAAACACTGTAGAACTCCCCCTTGGGAATCCCATGTGTTTGCTACCCATTGTATCACATAACCATCTTACATAGACCTCTAACAACTGCTCATTTATACTTCGATCGGCCGACCTTGGTTGGACAATAGCAGGGGGTGAGAGGTCTTGGTATATTGGTGAATGTGTTTGCCATAGAATTGACACATTTTACCCCGAAATGTGTAAAATATCAGTGAGTTGGGGCGGAGTTAATGGAGTATGGCAACACACAGTTCTCGTCACGTGCGCGCGATTTCAAAGAAATTGTACAATTTATGTGGTCTTTGCAATATGGTTGAAGGGGATGCATTCCCGGTCGCAGTATTGTATTTTTGGGTGAGAATTAGTGTGAAATTTTAAACATGATTTTATATGGTTTCCCGAAGAGAATTAATGTGTGTGAATGTTTTTCGATACGACTACTTTCCTATCTAAATGCATGGAACTGTGAACGTTGTTAAATACCTACTTTCCATGCTTATACGTACACCATAGCCTTAGTTCTACAAGTAACAAATTAAAACTTGAGTAATTCGAATATGATCAATTTTGAGGAACTTCGAAAGTTTGCTATGACGAATTACTGAATTTCGAACGTTTAGGGTAGGATAAATCTCCTTTCGCCATTCTGCTGCCTGCTCGAGTATGATATGAATGAAGAGTGTAGATCTGCAGCCTAATTGCGTAAGTGAATTCTCCAAAGCAAACGAGTCGATTCTTTCCCAAACACGACTTTACGTATTGCATATTACACTTTGAAACGGAAAGGTTATGCTCCTTTCCATTACAAAAATTTTGATTTAGAATTGATTGTAAAGAATTAACGAAAGCGGAAGAATCGAGATAAAACTTCACTATTGGTATTGCGTAATGTTAGAGCTTGATGAAACATAACGCAGTAGATGAACTTCAACTCAAAGGCGGATGTTTTTACTCTTTCCAAATTAGATTCGCAATACCGATTAAGTTGAAAGAAATGATTCTGATTCTTTGAAGGAATCGACTCGTTTGCTTTGGAGAATTCACTTACGCAATTAGGCTGCTGGTCCATGCATGAGCGGTTCGATCGGAAATCCGCCTGCTCCTTGCGCAGAAAAGGTTCCTAGGAATTCGACTGTCTATCTATCTATCTGTCTATCTTACAGAAGACTTGAGGGAATCGACTGCAATGTAATGCCTCTCCAGTTATTGCAGCTACTGAGATGAAAACGTTCGGAATTCAGTAATTCGCTTTCGTAGTTCCGTACATCGCGATGATGAACGTTCTCAATAAAGTAAATCATCATAGCGTACTTTCTAACTCATGTAAATCGTACTTTTAAACTTTACGAATATAGTACATCGATATTTTAAACTTCGAAGTACAGTATGACAGTCCAAAGATGCCAGTCTATCAACGACAACTATTGACATATGTCCAAAATGTCAATCCCCTAGGTACACTTTGTCTAGGCCCTCAGAGGCTCTAGACCACAGATGACTTAGAGATACTAGATAAGGTGTCATGTGATGTCAGCGATGGCGATGGTCGCAATGTCAAAATGTAAGAGATTGATCACGTGTAATTTATGACGTCTGATATTCCTATTTATGTCATTTTTCCACTCTCTATCAAAAATCTAAATCAAACCTTAAAGGTACTTTTGAATTGCCAAACAAAAAAAAGGTGACTAGTTGCAAATGCGCAAGCGTCAGTAGATCTCAATGGAGAAGAATTTGCAAGAAACTCCACGGACACTCTTTTCCATCAGTTTTAATTACAAGTATTTGGTTAAACCATTCTTAAAAAAAAATGTACATAAATATGCGAGATCGATAAAAAGACGTGCACGTAAAAGCGTCTAGATCACAAAAAAATCAAAAAAAAATACAATAATAGGCATAGGCAGCTAAATTATGACCAATCCGAACTGATGGCGCCCGTTCACGAACATGACGTGTGGATCGGCACCACTCAGCTCAACCATCATGAAGGGAACCGAATGATCCAACAAATGTGCCAGAGCATGTCACGCTGTCGTTGATAGAATGTCACTTGTCTAGGGCCTCTTGCCTAACGTACTACTTACTACATACTACAAGTATAAGTAAAATAAAAAAAAACCCCCGAACACATTTTTATTTTATGCTACATAATTTATCTAGTAGTAGACGCGCTTCGATCGACAATCTGTTGAACACGTTATTGTGGCACGGTATCTTGCGAAAATATCCCGATCAAACTGTATTACGCCCGTAACTTTTGTACGACTGAACCGATTTTCATCAAACATAGCTCGATAAAGTCACCATTCAAACAAAAAGAAACACAAATACACACGTCAAACTTATACACCCCTCTTTTCCCATCGGGGCTTAATAGTACATTATGGTACAAGTGTGCAATGTTGGTGATTACCGCTGAGACGCCATTGAGACCCGAGCCGTAGGTGAGGGTCTTAAGAGAGCCGAGGACGGTAATCATCAATACACACGTGTATCATACGACGTTTTTCAACACACTTGTGAAGAAAATAATACTAAAATAGTTATTTATTCTACAAGTGCGGCAATCATCTTACGCACGTGTATCATACAACATTTTACTATGTATTGTGCGAGGAAATAAAAAAATATATCTGAACCAAGCAAGAAATTAATAAAATGGCGCTTATTCAAGGGCGCTCAGCATATCCACAGATTAACTAACAGTTCATAGTCTCGGGCATATCTACTGCGCCTGTGCAAATAGGTGTCACGTCGTAACGCAAAAAGGCACGAGCAAAATATTCATTCTGCCAAACATATTTAATGAATATTTAAAATTAATTTATTGATCAAAATTTAAATGTAGAGTAATTAAAAAAGCCTTAAATGAAGTATTAGTTTTGTTTTACCTTTTATATGAATGATAATCTTTACTTAACTAATTTTTAAAACTTTTCTCAAATAATAAAAACTCTATGCGGCGGGCTACTAAGTACAGGAAAGTAAAAAGCACTAGTTAAAAAAAGTGACACTTTCCGCACAGTTTGGCTGTTTGGCAAACGCTCTTTTCGAGGACATGCGTTGTAAAATCATTTTCAACAGTAAAAACGAGTTGTGAAAATTTTTTCACAATGGCGGGAAAAATTTATCAGTTTGCCTATGCGCACGCATTTAACAATGGCGATCAGCCATAGACTAAAAGAATGAGGATTCTTTTTTTTTGGCTTTTCGTGGATAGTGCTTTAGCCACGTACAAAATAGGGAATTTCAATTTTTCTTAATTACAGGGCAAATAAAATTTATATTTGATTGAAAGTTTTATTTATTAAGCACGTACAAGTTGAAATTATCTATTTAAATACGAAGTTGCATGAAATGAGCAAGCAATAGGTACATTAATTTATTTTCAGCACACTTGCTCATAAAGTGGCTCTAATTTCACCGCAATTAGGCACATAATGATACCTGTTATCAAACTGTGACTTTTTCACTACTATCATTCACAAGTGAGTTATAGAGTTTTTATTTAATTTATTGGTTGAGTTGCTTTGTTCTTAAAAAAGTTTCGATACAAAAAAGATCGTGCTCAATAGTACAAATAAATTAATGTACCTATTGTATTTAAATAGATAATTTCAACTTGTACGTGCTTAATAAATAAAACTTTGACTCAAACATAAATTTTATTTGCTCTGTAATTAAGAAAAAAATAAATTCCCTATTTTGTACGTGGCTAAAACACTATCCACGAAAATCCAACCAAAAAGAAACCTCATTCTTTTAGTCTATGGCCGATCGCCTTTGTTAAATGCGCGCTCATAGGAAAATTGATTAATTTTGCCCGACATTGTGAAAAAAACATCACAACTCGTTTTTACTGTTGAAAATGATTTTTTTATATTATTTTCTTCACAAGTGTGTTGAAAAACGTCGTATGTTACATGTGTGTATTGATGATTACCGTCCTCGGCTCTCTTAAGACCAGTGGCGGCTGGTGGATCATAGTAGTGGTAGTGCATCTTGTCGTCTCACTGGGTAATTGTGTTAGATATGCTAAAATTCACAGGAGCCTATGAAATCGGCAAACCATCTCGCTAGCGACTTCTAATTCGACGCCAACGCCATCTAGTTACGTCGTTGTACAACTTTTAATGTTGGTACTCGACCCTAAGATAAATTTCGTTCGTCAAACCTCGCCCGCTCTCGGTAATCTTCGGTTTTCTGGTGCGGCGCACGAGAATGGTCATATTTCGCCGTACATTTTCTATTGAACTATCTCTGTCTCACGCGCCAGGCGTTTTCGCTTGTTTCTCATAGAATTGTATGAACTCTCGCCGTGCGCTTTAGCCTAGCGCACGGGGAGTATTTTTTACAGCAATGTACGTCTTATTACTTTAGGAAAGAGCTTAAATTTGTTCGTCATAATTTCGTATATATAGAATAGATCGTTAATCAGATATTATTAAACATTTTTATTTTATTTCTAAACCTTTTTAAATCTGGCAGTTCAGTGCACGAGTGAACTTAAAGTACAGCCGCCTCTGCTTAAGACCCTCACCTGACGGCTCGGGTCTCAATGGCGCCTCAGCGGTAATCGCCAACATTGCACACTTGTACTATAATGTACTATTGTACTATTGAGCACGATTTTTTTTTGTATCGAAACTTTTTTAAGAACAAAGCAACTCAACCAATAAATTAAAAAAAACTCTATAACTCACTTGTGAATAATAGCAATTTTTCATTTGACACAGTTTGATAACAGGTATCATTATGTGCCTAATTGCGGTGAAATTAGAGCCACTTTATGAGCAAGTCTGTTGAAACACACACTTGGTGTAGAAAAATATATATCAACAATTATTAACTCAATGCAGAAGACTAAAATAAACAGGAACATGTTTGTTCTATGTAAAACGTATCTCTCACACATAAATTACTCTTAAAGCCACGTAGATGAACTTAGGATAATGTAGAAAGTTTTAACCGTAATGCACTGGCTCCACCTTGCTACCTCATGTTAACCAAACTGCAGTTTGAGCTAGCAACTTGTTCTGAAAGATTAGCAGCATAGATACTAAATCGGTTTACATGTTTTGGAAGTAAAATGACCAGACATTATATACTACTAGATTTACGGCTTAATTTCGTGGGGTTTGCGACAAGAACAATGCAAATTCGGATTGTAAGGCCTACGGCTCTCAACGGTAGTGTAGAAAGAATTTTCACAAGTACTCATACTGCCGGAGATAACTCTTACAGACAAATAAACAGTTTATAATATTATCCTCCTATTTATTGTAGTGAAATTAATATCCGGGTGTGGGTTAGACGTATATTCATTAAAAATACAAGGCTCCGCGTGGTAATAATAATATTCTTATAAAATCGGAAAAAATATCGAATAAAAACGAAAAAAAAAAATGCTATTGTGCTGAACACTCAAAACAATCTCAAGCTGAAGCATAGATTTAGAATTTTTTTTACTACGCAAATGAAGACATGAATTGACATAAGCAGTCACCACCATTGATTTAAAATAAAAAACTAACAAAATATTTTGTCCAACCAGGACTCAAATGAGGTTTGATAACCAAACCCCATTCCAACATTTATTACTTCTTTATAATATTAGTTCAGCGTAAATAGGGAACTATCCGCAAAGCTGCGCTCAGATGGCGCCACATGTTTCAGCGTATACAAACTAGAGAAGGGCGTTTTCGGTTTTTTGCGCAAACGGTTATGTATGGGTTTTCATATTGATATCGAAAACGTTTTTCCGATATCGATATCAGTAGTACAGTTTGCAAAAGTTAAAATGTTATTTAGATGAGCAAACTAACAACAAATGCGAAATAATACTTAGAAAGATAGGTAGCGCATATGGTTCCTAACGTTTGTGAAGTTTGCGTTTTGTTCGTAGTTCGTACGCTTTCGCATCGTTTTGAATTATTGGTTCTCGCACGCTAGTAAGGTTTTTATTAAATACAGTTTTGTAATATCGGTTATTTTGATATCGATATCGATATGATATGATATCTAAGACATATTCGATATAAGTTACGTTTTGATTTATCGGACCCATCCCTAAAAAAAAACAAACTGTCAAAGTCGAGCGACAAAATTTCACAAGCATAAAAAATATAAAACTAATAGTAAAAGTAAAATGAAGCTAACTACTTCCCCAATTAATATTTGGTTTTTGAACACAAGTTATCTTAAAAACAGTAATAAATAGTTCGGTAACCACAAACAGTAGTAAACGCCATGTTGTTATGTTTTTGTTTACTCTGAGCCGTCAAGCGCCATCTGGCGGGAGCAATTGGCAGTAATGTTCCCTATTAGACTCATTATAAGGTATATTTAAAAGATATCTTTAAACTTCCTTCAGGTTCGTAAGATAATACATAGACGTAGCTGTATTGTACGTATTGTGTTACGGCCTTGTATTTCTGTTTAATCTAGCGGTGTCCGCGGCTCCCATGAACTACCTACCCTACCCTATCTAACCTACTTACCCACCTACCTGCAATTTTTTTGTAGGATCATTCATTCGCGGAGGATATTAACACCGCCAATCAGTAAGTGACGTCAAATGCACAGCGCCATCTATCGTGTGTTGTGATATTTTACTTCTTAAACACTTTAAATTCATTTAACTTTTGATTGAGTGAACCGATTGCCACGAATCACAAACTAAGTAATACTTCAAGTTACGCACAATGTTTACGTATGAAAGTTATATACGTTGGTTTCGTACGTTTTAAGACAGACAGACAAACCGACAAACAGATAAAAAATCCAAAAATGCTGCAAATGGGTTCTGTTGGTTATGTTTTAACACCCTGGCTATTTTTTGGAAATATTTTCGATGTACAAAAACGACTTTTCTACAGATTTATTAAATGTATTGATTTTTTAACCTTGTCCCTCAATAACATATCCATTTTTACAAGCTTTTATTTAGGTACTTTCACCTGTCCGGTATCTATACTAATATTATAAAGACGAAAGATTGGATTGTTTGTTTGTTTGCATTTAATAGGCTCCAAAAAAACTGAACCGATTTGAAATGGACTTCCAAATCAGCGGCCCATAAAGGAAAGTTTATCCTATATTATATTGCAATATTTACAGTGTACATATTGCTAGCCCAGGCTCTATACATTTCTGAAACATCACCTTTGAATTAATTACCGTGTTGGATAGAACTGAAATTTTGCACGCAATGTTTTCACACATTTGTTACCCGTGACAATGCAATTTTTGTATAATTACCAGTTGAAAAAAAAACTATAGGCTCGCGTTTCACCACTATCATATATATAGCCATTGAGGTATTAATGTACTACGTACATATTATCTCATGTATATATCACCATTAAAATTTGAAACCAATTCGTAAGTACATAAACTAGGCCATAACTATCATACATAAATAGGTCAGATCGCACATTCGTTATTCATTCTATTCCCAAAGCGTGGTCGTTTTGCTACTAGTGTATAATAAGGCCATTCATTGCGGCCACAATGGCCATTACCATAAAGTGATTGATGTAGTTCGCTTATTGCGAATAATATCGATATAATGGACAATTATATTTATTTTAGGGTCAGTAAAAGTTGAAAAAATAATGTTTTAGTTAGTATAGACGTCATTTATAAATTTTACCCGTGCGCAGAACACGCGCTTGGTTGTGGAGTTGCGGATACCAGCCCGTTTTAACCTAACCTTAACATAGTAGAGGCGTCGTGTGAATTAGTTCATTTTGTATTTTCTTTAATATTTGCTTTATCTAAAAATAATTTTATTCGATCTGACCTTCATTAAATCGAAAAATATGCAAAAACAAACATTATAGGAGACAAGGCAAACACTATTAAGCCAATCTTCTTTTCAGAACAGCAACTATTCACTGTTTTTATACTAATTTAGGTAAAGTGCTTATTGATTAAAAATATGATTTAAGATGTAATTCCATATCTAATTTATGCATAAATGTCACCGCAGGGCAAAGGCCTCTTCTCATACAGAGAAGGCAATGTACGCATTAAAAAAATTCTTCTTCCTTATTTTTACTGGAATATAGTTTAACGCTATTTACAGTCATTCTTATCTTCTCCAACTACCCTTCTTTATCAATTACTGACCTACTGCAGGTTTCAATGGCTTAGTGACCCAAATCACAAGCTTTGCATGCATTCAGCCACCCAATAAGTAGTGTCACTATATAACACTTAGCCGATTTTGACTTTTAATACCTCCGTAATGAGCAAAAAATTCTCTATAGATCTCTCCAAGCAGTATTTTTCTACTATCAACAGATAAAAACTGAAAATGTTTTGTTTACAAACCTATTATTAATAGGATTAATGAATTAATTTAAACTAACAATGTGCCTATTTGAAAGTGCGCAATTAGACCAACACTTTGAAACCGACAACTCTCGCACAATGCGATTTATAGTTGATAAACAGCATCGATTTTTACAAACTTTTTATTAATTTGCAATAATATATTTATGTATGTGTATTCAGGTCAAATCTTGCAACAGAATTTTAAAGCAGTTTTTCTCTACCGATTACTATGAAATTTGTTATAAACGGTAAGCTAACAAGCTTGTCTAAAACAAGTTTTTTTTTTTATTGGAAAAATATTATTATTTAGTTTTTGGTTTTTGTCCATAATTTAAAATATGTCGCGTTTGCATGTACTTCGCGTGTCAAAACGGGAGAAAAAGTACGATCATTGATCGTACTTTGAGCTGTTTCATTTAGCGTTATCGGCACCGGTCATTCACCGAAATCTAGAAAAAACTGTACAGAAAATAGTTGGCCGAGGCAATGAAAAATTTGTTTCATTGGTAAGTAAATTTGTTCTTGTTATTATGTGAAAAAGTGGCACGCTTGGTTTTCATACAAATGGGAGGAACTTGCGTTATCTAGTTAGCTTTATGTCTGTGGTGACACTAGCACTAGCTACAGAACGGCAGCATTAGAGACCCACATAATATAATTCGCCGCAAGTGTACGTAGCACCCGCGTTGATGAGAGCTCGCTAGTGATGAACCTTTACCAAAAACATATCGACATGTTGTGTGTGTCTAATTCAGAACACGTGCGATACTGTGCCAACCCTAATTGGCAGCACAATGCTTCTATCGCACCCCTATTTTTGTTTTTTTGGATATAAGCGAAAAATCAATGAACTATTTTTTTATCGGAAAGCGTGCTAGGATTTCGTATTGTGATGTAAATATTTTGCGGGACAAAGGGATGTAGGTTTAATTGTTGGGGGCAGTTTTTTGGCTTTCGATTTATGGTACTTAATTGCTTTTGTCATGCAGGTAGTCCTCAAAACGTGGCAGATATTAAAGTGCTCAAGTATGTCGCAAATACAGGTACACTCTCTGTTGATCTGTTCCCTCATTCTTATAGTCCGATGAGACGGCAATTAGACACGACCAGAAAGAGATCAGGTGTAAGTCTGTGAGAACCATGTTCCTATTTATCAATAGAATTAATTTACCTGTTCGTGTTTGTAATACTTTATATCTATGCGTAGTATAGTAGTATTAGTCTGGGTGCATCGTCTTCACTTTTATGAATTAGATATGTATGTAAATATTGTAAAACCCTTTTTTTTTAAAGAGTATGTGCTACTTTTCTACTACTTTAGCTACTTTTTCGAATGCATGGTAGAATCAATTATTATTACTTTTAAATTTATATTTTTACGTTCAAAAGTGCCGCTTAATGGCCTAATTGAAATAAAGAATTTTTTTTTTGACTTTGATAACGTGATTTCCGAGGCAAGGGTGTTTCACAGATTTTTCAGAGATTCCTTATTTTCTTTGTCCGTCCTGGGAATCAAACCCGGGACCCGCATTTGCGACTGCTGAGCGCGAGGGCTATGAACCTACTATAATGAAGTTCTTGAAGTGCTATCTCAAGTATAGGCGAAATATATGGTTATTGTAGGTAACCACGCGAGGTCGATGGGCAGAATGTCTGACTAAATTGGACATGCTTATGGGTTCTACCTATATCTATGGTGTATGCCAGATTTACCTACATTTTGCTAAATGTAAGAATGGTTAAACATGCATGAACAATAGTAAGAATAGGGAATCTATATATCTAAAAGAGAAAGTACGTATGTATGATCCTTATAGACTCCGAAACAGCTGGACCGATTTTAATGAAATTTTCAGAATATCTTTAAATTTACCCAGCGGATAATCCTGTAAAGTTTTTTTTTTAACTTTGAAAGCGGGCGAAGCCGCGCACAGAAGCTAGTAATATATGAAAACAGTTTATTTGTCCTAAAACCGACCCACTATCGAAGACAGCCATTGTACCCATGGAATAAAGATTTTTGTAAAAGAGATGTGTAACTATTTTGGTTCACAATAAAGTATATTCTATTCTATTCTCAAACTGCACCAAAACTATTGCGCGCAGTTTGGTAGAATAACATGGTATATAAGATAATCATAAAATCTTTATCTGTACGTGTTTGTTTAGTTGTAGAAGCTCTAAAAGGTTGTCGTGTACCCCGCCCTAACATGATCTACTTCATTGATTGCAGCTTTGCAGCTTGATAACCTACGTACCACATGTAATTGTCTGAGAAACCATTCCACTTGCGAGGGTTGTAACGATAATTGGTTTTCTGTCCCACCCTCTAAATACCAAATGGCTATTAAATTCGTATTATTATCTCAGTGCTGTTTGATCCCACGCTGATTTGACGATAAACATGATATAAAATATATCACATTTTCATGATAATAGTTGGTTTACTATAATGGGCACGAACATTCTGGTCGTATATCAAATGTACATATTTTTTTTCGCTTGTTGTGGATTATCTGCAGGATTAATTTCCTTTTGTTAAGAAAAAAGTTTTACCTAAAAGTACTACTAACTGCCAAATAAAAACTCTACAAAGTTAAAAATAAGTTTATTTTTGGTAGGTACCAATTTTTTTCGTTATGAACGACGACTTCCAAAAAGAAGGTTATTTTACACTTGGTAGTGTTTTTATTTGGAAGTCGGTAGAATTTTCTTGTAAAATGTTTTATTTTTCACTTTTTAGTTGTACCTAATAGGCAAGTTCTTTAGTAAGGTAGGAACCTATAATGCCAGAATAGATTGAACGAATAACATTTAACTTGAACATAACCAGTGGAATGAGAGTGTACCAGGGTGAACTTTACACATCTGCGTACCCGTTTAGAGCATACTGGCGTGATCTTTACCAAATTTAAATGGGACCGGAATAAACTTCATCCGAACAAAAAAAAACATCAGCAAATCCTTTGATATATGACAAGATTGAGGAATGCCCATAAAAAAATAAAATATCTTCTTCTTTTCGAGTCGATGGAAAACTCTTTTAAATTAACTCAAATAAAAAACATCCAAGTTGAGAACCGCCTCCTTTTTGGGAAGTCGAGGCCAACCATTGGCGGACATAATCACTGTTAGAACGTCACTTTGTCTATCTGCGCCGATCAGACCTTTGATATTTTATAAACGCTGAAAGATTCTCTGTGTATGGTCTCAATACTAGTAAGAACGATCCCAAACAATATGCCTAGCCTTTTTCCAATTGTTGTTGGGGTCGGCTTCCAGTCTTACCGCTTTCAGCTAAGTACCAGTGTTCTACATGGAGCGACTGCTTATCTGACCTCCACAACCCAGTAACTGGGTAACATGGTACCCCTTGGCAAGACAGGTGTCAGATCTCAAGCTTCTGACTACCCGTAACGACTGTCAAAGATCTTCAAATGACAGCCAACAGACAAATGTTATATACTTACGTACGATCCCAATAAAATATATAAAAACCGGCCAATTGCGAGTCGGACTCGCGCACGAAGGGTTCCGTACCATTATCGCAAAAAAACGGCCAAAAAATCACGTTTGTTGTATGGGAGCCCTACTTAAATATTTATTTTATTCTGTGTTTAGTATTTGTTGTTATAGCGGCAACAGAAATACATCATCTGTGAAAATTTCAACTGTCTAGCTATCACGGTTCATGAGATACAGCCTGGTGACAGTGATCGCGGAGTCTCAGTAATAGGGTCCCGTTTTTACCCTTTGGGTACGGAACCCTAAAAACTGAGCTTTATACTTTAACGAAAGTGAGGTGCAATTTTATTCACTTTTGGTACCTCCCAAAGCCAGGGTGGCTCATCGCTCGATCCAAACTTCATATTCGGGGATCGCTTTTACCTGTATTGGGTACAGACACAGATTAACTTCCAGCTTTTATAAAATAACGATCATCGCGGGCTCTTGGGATATAGGCTCTAGTCTGGGCGAAAACTTTTTACTTCAATAAAAATTTTTGAGAAAAATAGTTGATTAACACAAACGAATAAGTAAAACCCACCTCTTTACTGTATGAGAAGAGGCCTTTGCCTAGCTGTATAACATTTTCAGGTTCATCATCATCATTTCAGCCGAAAGACGTCCACTGCTGGACATGTGCCTCCACCAAGCGTCGCCTTTTGGTGACTTTAAGCTTTCTGATAAGCCCATTGTGAGCGACAACGTATGAGTACCATAGGTCATCAGTGGCCACAAACACTGGTGATATTAGATACCGTGCAGCTTTCCGAACGCTGCCCATCCAAGTCGGATTCGACGGTTGAACTCTTTCGAAGTTAGACATTGCTAACTGTACCGTTTGTCCCGGTTAGACATAATCGTCCACAACTTCGAGTTTCCGTTTTTAGGTTACCCAATATTAAACCAAAATCTAAAATTAATAGGTGTGACAAACAGCCCAGCAAGAAAATTATTATTTTAACCCGAACGAAACCGCAAGCAAACTCCAGTTGTACAAATAAATACAGTTCAAACAAAGCTGGATATGTTCTGTATTGATTGTACTGATACGTAATCTCCGAACATGGACCATTAATCTATAAAGAGGGATCGCCGAAACGAATCTGTCGATGAGATTAATTCTGTGGAGCCAATTTGGTTTCTGATAACAGACAGATTATAATTAGATACAGAGATGTTGTGGCGAAATTAAAGTTGTGTTTGGTACAGTTGTATACTAACAGTCGACAACACGTCCGTGGTAACACTTTGACCTTGAGCTGGGTTCTAACAAAGTGACGTATTGTGGTGGGATAGCTCAGGGAGCTCAAATGATCATCAGAAATTATTTTGTTATGTTACATTGAATATATAACGTGCCTGCCCTAATGCGGTTTTTACAGAATTCACAAACAAATATTAACGATTATGAAAATTAAAACAAAGTTTCACAATTTCACGACTTTTATTACATTCTCACCTGAGATTCTCACTAAATCACCTTTTACATCTACTTGACTTACACTCGTGTTCACTCCGCGATCGCTCACGTTGACAGCGACCCGCCGTCAACCGACAAAAGTCAGTTTAACAACTACCAATGTCACTTCTCTTTGGAACATGGTTACAACCTGCAAATAAATGTATAATAAGACAAATCATTCAGTGCACCTCTTTAGTCAAACAATCCCACAAATTAATAAAAGGCTAACACAAAGCTAAACAAAAACATCTTCAAATGTTTGCCTTACGTTCTGATTTCAATCACCTTCCAAAACTAAATAGTAATCTGTTGTGTTGTGTTGTTGTTAGTTGTTGTTTGTTTGTTGTTTGTTGTTGTATTTTGGTTATCTGTGGCAAGGAAGTTGCCTCTAAATTAGTGAGGAGTCCTCACATAAGCACTCACAGTACTATGAGCGCTAATAAAATGACTTTAAAACTTTCGCGTTTCATAAATGAAAAACATTATATCACGGGCAGTTAACGCGATGATTTCGATTATTTATTTACCTATTTAACCCGACGTTTCAGCCGTGTTGCAACGACCGTGGTCCCGGGTAGACTGGTGTCTCGGTGTACTGGCTCTATTGGGGCAGAAAATTCTTCCTCTACCCTCACATTTCTACACACAACACTGACCTTGTCCTTATTCTGTAAGTTCGCCGACTGCACAAAATGAGGTAATGTTTTAAATTATCCGCGGCGTGGAATCCAGTGATTAAAAAAAGTCGGTAGCGCTAAACAATCCAGAGGCTCTCGACTAGTGACATTCTATCAACAAAAACGTGGCGACAGCGATTGGAAAAACTTCAAAAAAGGAAGGGAATGGCAATCTGAAAATACATTATGCATTATTATGCATTTTGGCATTTTGAAAATCGCTGATCAAATTATACTTTCTCTAGAACCTCCGATTATTTATAGGGTTCCGTACCCAAAGGGTAAAAACGGGACCCTATTACCAAGACTCCGCGGTCCGTCTGTCTGTCTCTCTGTCCGTCTGTCACCAGGCTGTATCTCATGAACCGTAATAGCTAGACAGTTGAATTTTTTACAGATAATGTATTTCTGTTGCCGCTATAAAAAAATTACTAAAAACAAAATAAAATATATATTTAAGTGGGGCTCCCATACAACAAACGTGTTTTTTTGCCGTTTTTTGCGATAATGGTACGGAAAACCGGCCGAGCGCGAGTCCGACTCGCACTTGGCCGGTTTTATTTTTGCTAATCGTTGTCGCTGTATATCACTTTACCTCATAGCAGTGGTGGCCCAGTGGTAACAGCTGAGACTTACAAGTTATAGGTTGTGGGTTCGATCCCAGGCAGGCCCTTTACTTTGTGTACATAATTTCATCACCGCTGCTCTAAAAATGGTAAAGGCAAACATCGTGAGGAAGCTGATGTGTCCTAGATCCAAAAATTCTAAGACATGCGACATTCACCAAACCGCAATTGGCCCGCGTGTTGGATTACGGCCCATTCCATCTTACAGAGAAGAGGCGTGTGTCTCAGCAGTGGGAACATTAAAAGGCTGATGATGATGATGATGATGTATATCACTTTATCTAATCCCCAGTTCAAGATCAAAGTATTACCACCGACATGCCGTTGTGTTGTAAATGTACATCAACATCCTTGTATGTAATTACGACTCGTATAATCATTTTGCATTCAGAGACCAAATCGTCCGTCTGGCCCTGTGTAATACGAACTTCTAGTATAATATGAGGGCAGTATGTACTGATTATGTTACCATTATCAGCCAACCGCTTAACTGAGACCGTTCCTAAGGAAGCAAGAGAGATGTTGACACCCATCAGCGAGCTACCGAATAACAGGTCACTACACCCGCGGCGACATCAAGTCTGTCTATGAACTTTTATTTTACACGAAGTTTTAATAAATACACAACTTCCGTACTGCGCAGCTACTTCAGAATGGTCTCAGTTAAGCGGTCGGTAGGTACTATTGACATGCGGACATTTGCGGTCCAGGGCCGCGGTAATTCTTTTTCAAATTTATCCGCGACCCAGACAGGCGTCGGCCCTAGCGGACCCCGTCAGTTTTTGCTGACATCTCTTTGAGGCACGCTTGGAACACTACGCGTCTTCGACTCGGGCCTGGTCCGTATCGGACGGCGAGCTACCCAGAGATGACCTTAGCGTCAGAAGTCGCAAGCCGATTCCCAGCCACCGTAGGCGCGAGCTTGCGGACGGCGAGTAATGGGTAGCTCGCCGTCCGATAAGGCAAGTAAACATCTATTATTTATTATGATTTTGAGTACCTAATAGTTATGTACCTAGCTAATGTTGCCCCAACAACTTCAAAGTAATTCGTCGAGACTTACCTAGTAGAAAAACAAAATAAAAATATTTTCTTGTGAAACCTAAGTCCTAAACTCACAATAGTAAAAAACCCCTAATGATACTTTAAGCAGTATTAAAAGTAAAGACAATGTTTTAAGTCTTTGTTTCAAGCTTGCCAAAAACAAAAAGTAATTTGTCTAAAATTTGGATTTTATGTTGAAACTTAGCAAATTGTTGTAGTTAAAACGTTGGAACATAAATATTAAATGTAATGAATTTGCTGCACGAATGCTAATTTTATGGGCGAAGACAACTTAAATACAAATTCACATTAAATTTTACTACATTTTCTTTTGAAGAAGGCACTTCTTTTTCGCTATAAGCTTAAAAAAGGTTAGTACCACGACTTATATTTAGAACTGTCGATAAATACTACTGCTAATTTAATATTTATAATCTGAAATGTTGTTTAAATTGAATGTGACATTTTAAGGCGCCGATTCCCTTGAGTAGCTGATTTTAAAATGAGAATCACGCCTAATGGCTAGTCGTAATTTTTTGAAAAAAATATATGTTATTTTAGAGTATTTTCATAATAATTTGATCTAAGCAAATTTTGAGTTTTATTCGTATAACATAGTGTAATTAATTTTTAAAGTTATGTCTAAAACGGACAAAAACACGACAATCACACCAAAACCGCTGGGCGTATTTTAATGAAATCAACACCATCTCAAAGATAATTTAATTATCTACATTTTGATCTGAGGCTATTTTTTTTAAAGTCATAGAATAATAAGGAAAGTACAAAAAACTACTAAATTTTGGGTCGCGCGGGTGTGAAACGAGTGCGCATTTTGTTCCTTCAAGGTCGTTGGCGTTAGTCGTCGTCTTAATGGAATCTGTTAGATTGATTGTAATGTAGATATAATAGAATCATAGGGTATATAAATAAAATATTTGTTATAATTATTGTAAGATAATTTAATACTTTGTGTTTTTGGAAATAAATAGCTTATTAATATTATATTTGAAATGCACAGTGTACAGTTTCGAGATTTATGAATATTTTAACGATAAACAAACTGAGTTAGTGGTTGAGTGCCCGGTTGATGGCACTAGGCTTGTCCATATTAAATGGGACTTAAGACGACGCCTAACGCCAACGACCTTGAGGCACAGATAATATAATACTAGCATACAGATGCCTCATCCCATACAATAAAACCGTGCCGACGTAACTAGCGTTTTTCATCTGATTATACTGATTGTTTTTTGTAAATCGAACGCGTTCGGTTCCGTTCCACGGCGATAGATAGATCACCATCTATATCCGTGGAACGGAATGGAACGAAACCGATCGCGATCGATGTACAAAAAATAACCAGAATTATCATCGAGGGAACAAAACGCGCACTCGTATCACACCCGCGCGACCCAAAATTTTGTAGTTATTTTGTTATTTTCTTATTATTCTATGACTTTAAAAAAAAGCTTCAGATCAAAATGTAGATACTTAAAATGACTTTGGGATGGTGTCAATTTCATAATAATACGCCCAGCAGTTTTGAGGCGATTGTCGTGTTTTTGTCCGTTTTAACTTTACAAATCAATTACACTATGTTATACGAGTAAAACTAAAAAAATCTTAGATCAAATTATTAAGAAAATGGTCTAATGTAACATATATTTTTTTCAAAAAATTACGACTAGCAGTTTAGACGTGATTATCATTTTAAAAACAGCTACTCAAGGGAATCGGCGCCTTAAAATAACTGTTGATGTGGGGTGTGCTAGAGGTACACTTCTACCTAATTCGAGGAATACAGGCGATATATTATGTTACGACTTGAAAATTGCGGCTATAAGTATTAGCCAGGTGATTATCCAGTCAGGATCTTAAGAAGTAGGGGAAGACAGCTAAAGCGATGGGAAGACGATCTCAAGCAAATAGCAGGTTCAGAACGGATACGGGCAGCGAGGGACGGAGTCAAGTGGAGAGCCTTGGAGGAGGCCTTTGTTGAAAGACAAGCTGGGAAGAGGAAAAAGTTACTAGGTACCGAGAAAAATATATGAATAATACTTAATGTAAATAGGTTATAATCTCATTGTAAAATAAGTATAGTTTAATGTACTCGTAAATACTTTAAGTAACCAGCAATAAAGCCTTATTTTATTTTATTTTTATATATTCAGGAGTCAACCACACTATATTCGTAGTAGTCTTATAAAAATAGTTTACACATTTTCTAAGCACTGTCCCACAATTTATTTTGAGCACGTTCCAAGTTTATTACTAAAACGACACGGGACCGATACAACAAGATTTGACGGGCCTTTTTCTAAAGTTCTAGGTCACAATATCGAAGATATTTTCCTAAAAAAACTTACGCAGTGCGGTACAGAAAGTTTACGCATATATGACTTTTTTTGTACGTTAACTTCAAATTTTATCACACCCCAGTTTCCAATTTTGTCTGCCCGTGCATGACCTTTTGGGTGTCATTTGTGCTAAGAGTAGAAATGACTGAAGGCTCGAGGCAGACTTAAATTATCTCAAGACAGTTGGTAGCTTAAGACATAGTAATGACTTAGGTACAGCCATCAGCAAAATAAGTTTTCCCGCAGACATGCCATAGGCGTAAAAATCTGATACAGTCTAGCCATGCGATATCGTGTGACCCCATCGGTATATAAATCTGACACAGTGTAGCCATGGCATATCGTGTAACCCCATCGGCGTATAAATCTGATACAGTCTAGCCATGGGATATCGTGTGACCCAGTTACTGGGCTGTAGAGGTCAGATTAGCAGACCCTCCAAGTAGAATAGGTACTGAAACTCATCTGCATCCAGTTCGACTGAAGCCAATCTGAACCTAGTTAACCCTCATCTAAAACGTTTTGTATAAGGCTATCAAAGTGAAAACTCTATCATCACGAAGGCCGTCTAGAATCTTCAGTCATGCTAGGTAATCAATGTTGTTCTACGTTCGGGATCCACAAGTCATTCCCTTGAATTCGATGCCAGTTTCAGAATAATACGAAAGCTGACGGCTTACTACGATTTGTCATCGAAGCATTGTTGTATATCTGTAAGGTATTGTTAGCCTTAGTTACTTTTCAGTAGTTTTATAGTCAGTAACGATAAAGAAAAATAAACACGCCTTTTATTGCGGAAATTAATGAGTTCGGTTTTCGATTATCACTTGTGAGTAGCAAAGGATTCCGAATCTTTGCTTTAGGCGTTTCACAAAAGTATTACGTGACTGAATAATTTTTTTTTACTAAAAATTACTAACGACTTCCAAATAAAAATACTCATCATGATCATCATCATATCAGCCGAAAGACGTCCACTGCTGGACATAGTTCTCCCGCAAGCGTCGCCACATTGACCGGTCGCGTGCGTCTCGCAACCAGTGGATCCCCGCAACCTTCGCCAGGTCATCGGTCCACCTGGTGGGAGGCCTTCCAACGCAACGTCTTCCGGTTCGCGGTCGCCACTCCAGAACTTTTCTGCTCCATTGGCCATCCGTTCTGCGAGCAATGTCCCCTGCCCACTGCAACTTAAGTTTGGCAATTCTTCGGGCTATGTCGGTAACCCTGGTTCTCTTGCGGATCTCCACATTTCTGATTCGATCACGCAAGGAAACTCCGAGCATAGCCCTCTCCATTGCCCTTTGAGTGACTGGAAGCTTCCTGATAAGGCCCATTGTAAGCGACCACGTCTCAGAGCCATATGTCATCACTGGCAAAACACACTGGTCATAGACTTTCGTCTTGAGACACTGTGGTAAGTTGGACGAGAAGATACCGCGCAACTTCCCGAACGATGCGCAGCCGAGTCGGATTCGACGGTTGACCTTTTTATCAAATAATAAAATACTACAAAAGGAAAAATAACTTCAGGTTCGGCAGTCGGTGTTCCTGTTTTTGTTTTTCTAAAGGGGTACACATCTGCGTGGCCCTTTAGAGCGTACCGGCGCCGGCCGCGGCGTGACGTTATGTGATGAAATGGTAAAAACAATAAACAGACATGCGATGGCAGCAATACCAAGAGATATGCCGTCATTTGTTGAAGAGTTATTTTATATATCTACGAAGTTCTTCATTAGATCTTCACTAAAATTAAATAGGTCTATTTCGGGAACATATTCTAACATAAAAAAACAATCAAAATTAATTCATAGTTGGCTGAGCAATCGCGTAACAAAAATTCAGTCGAATTGATAACATCCTCCTTTTTTGAAGTCGTTTAAAAAGCCAAGCTCTATCAAAGATCAAGTCTTCTTCTTATTTTTGGGTCAGTTGAATAACTACTCTTGTCCAACCGAGTAGATACCTGAAGGTCTAGACCGAGAGACATCTGATTAGCGTCAACAATTATTGTTAAAGAGTTCAAAATATTTTGAACTTTTATGGAATTGACTAACTAACGCTACTAAAAAAAAATACAGAACTTCACTTTTTGTAGAAAATCCAATCAAATTATAGAGCCTTGTCATTCGCCATGTTGACATTGGAGGAAGAAAACAATATTGATGACTATTTGAAATGCCATGGTTAATAGAACAGATGAAAATGATGAAGGAAATTGGCAAGGCCTTCGGGCGCTTCCAAATCATTTATTTCTCACTAGCAAAGTTACAGCCAGGGGCAGGCGGCGCGAAGGACGGAAATTAGCCCAAGAGAACATATCTTAAACCCTTCTCCTAGATTCACTTCACCTCAATACCAAAATTGGTGTGGCGGTTTAGGCGTGAAATCGTAACAAACAGACAGACAGTGTTACTTTCGCGTTTATTATAATACTAGTGTCTGCCAGCGGCTTCGCCCGCGTTACTAGTGTTTTATCATCCCAAGGTAAAATTCAAAGGGTGTACTATTCCAAACTTCCTCGCCATCTAATTTTTTATTTTTTTTAAGTTTTGGCTTCGCACGGTTTGTGCATTTAACCAGTGTCACGTTTAGAATAGAATTATAGTTTCTTTAGATTTTAGTCAAATGTCTTATTTAGGCCCCAATAAAATGGCAGTAACTTTATTGGAAGCTTCTACGGAGTTTTGTCGACAACATGTACAAACTCAAGTTCTACCGCTGTGTTATACTTGGCCACACTCGTGCACGTTCACTTATATTATTAGAATAAAAAAACCACCTTTTTTACACTATTAATAATCAATTTAACACAATTTTAGGAAAATAAAACAGAGTAGCAACATAGACGCCATCACGTACCCGCCAAAACTCCCGCCAACTGAATTATTTTTGACACAATTTCAGTGTCACTTAATTTCATGCCAGTACTCTTGATGGAAGTTACAATGTTCATCAGGTCGCCAATATCCTCTAGTAAATCATTCTTCTGGAATTTATAGTTATAAAAGTCAGTTTCAAATTTCATCCAGATCCGTTCAGTCGTTCTGAGGTTATTGAGTAACAAACATACACATATAAGTTTTTAAACTGTCATGGTCATTAACACTAACATTAACAATAGAAGCGGGATATTCGCAACAAACAGTAAACATGGCAAATATCCCGCTTCTAATGTTAATATAAACATACACATGTCCACACATCCAAACTTTCGCATTTATAATATTACTAGCTTCTGCCTGCGGCTTCGCGCGCGTGAATGTCGAAAATTATACCAAGGGAACATATTCCCGGGATGAAAAGTATCCTATATGTTATTCCAGACTATAATCTATCTATGTGCCAAATTTCATCCAGATCCGTTCAGCCGTTCTAGCGTGATTGACTAACAAACATTTATAAATCCATCCAAATTTTCACATTTATAATATCAGTAAAATAATATAAGATTTGTAAGATATGAAGTGAAAACATAACAAAACTGATAGCCTTCATTTGAATGTGAACAACACCAATAACATGCCTTTTCTCCGTAGTAATACACTAAGAGCCCATCTATACCAGCCTAATACAAGTTATAAGGGCAGTAACTCACGAGCTTGCCTCGTTGTCGACCTAATTCAACAGAATAGGCACTAGACACGAGTTGATTTGCTTGAAAGATTAACTGTATCCAATATCTGATAGCCTGTATACAAGAGTTTGTATACCTAGCCTTAGAATGGCTTTGTTAGGTGAATTGGTAGGCGTTATGTTGCTATGTTTTTTTTAACTTGGTAAAGTAATCGATTGGAAAACTCTTGAAGAGTTTCCAATTTAATTTATATTCCTATTCATAGTTATTGTATTAATTTTCTTTTTTTTTTTGAAATTGACTCTCACACTGTTCCGTTGTTGTTGAATTAGGTATTTTACCTATGTTTGCAATATTTGTAAGTATGTGAGAACCATGTTCCTATTTAAAAATTTAATCAATTTACCTGTTTATGCTTTTATTACTTCATATCTGTACGTAGTATAGTGTGTAGAGCATCGTCCTCACATGTATGAATTCATCAATGTATGTACTTATGTAAATATTGTAAAACACCTATTTTTCTAAAAGATGGAGTTTCTTGGGCGTTCTTCTCCATAACAAGCTACTTTTCCGAACGCACGGTAGAATACATTTTTATTACTTGTAAATTTTAATTCATATATGTATGACGTTCAAAAGTGCCGCTTACTGGCCTAATTGAAATAAATATATTTGACTTTGACTTTGTTGTACCTAAATCTTAAATTAACTTGTTGAAACAATGAGTAAAATTAGCAAAAGTTCATAATTATGTTGTTGTAAGGTAAAATATATCCCGGTATAAAGTAGTTACCGCTATTTGTGACGCTAACCCCCGGTTTCTCAACACTCGATTATCGGGCTGTTAACGTAATCGACGAATAATCTTCGGTTATCTGCTGTGATTGGCTGTTGAAAATTCATTCAACCAATCACAGCAGATAACGCGTGCTTGATAATTTGTCACATTAATTTTGCGTTGAGAAACCCGGCCTGAGAGGTTTTCGTTAATACTTTCCGAACCTTCAAGATAAAGGTTGAGTCCTTTCTACGCTAAACAAATCATTTTCCAGCCGAGCATAAAAATGTGAGTTCTATTTGCATGCAGCATAGTTAGGCAGCAACTCTAGGTTGCTGCTACTTTTTAGGGTGCCGTACCCTAAGGGTAAAAACGGGACCCTATTACTAAGACTCCGCGATCCGTCTGTCTGTCTGTCCGTCTGTCACCAGGCTGTATCTCATGAACCGTGATAGCTAGACAGTTGAAATTGTCACAGATGATGTATTTCTATTGCCGCTATAACAACAAATACTATGTTTTTTTTAATGTTTTTTTTTTAATTAATTATTTTTTTATATCTTTTTAACAATTGTAATTTTTACTTAATGTTATTTTTACAAAATTTCTACTCAATTTATGTTGTTCTGAAATAAATTACTTATGACTTACTAAAAACAGAATAAAATCAATATTTAAGTGGGACAACAAACGTGATTTTTTTGCAGTTTTTTGCGATAATGGTACGGAACCCTTCGTGCGCGAGTCCGACTCGCACTTGGCAGGATTTTGAAAATAGTTCTGGCGTTTTTCCCAGAAAAAAGACTAATAGAACTTCTATGAAAACGCATTGAGGCATTGCCGCATTGCGTCTATCTGCGGCAACCTTTGTAGACTTCTCAATAGCCAAACCATTCGTTTCGTTTGACCGTTTGGTGTCTGAGTCAATTGTAGTCAGTTCACACTTCCCACCTAAGCTATTCCTAAGCAATTTTAACTAAACCTCCAGCATTGTATGTTCCTCAGAACCTACAGTCTCACATATATTGTCTCAACCCTCTTAGTTCTAAACTCAGGTAGACAACGTGAAGTCTTAAATTGTTAAGGAAGTTGTATATCATTGAGAGTGAAGTGTGTGCTGCTGGAGTGGGGGGTCTCCCCTTTCCCCCCTTACACTCCCTTAAAAATTAAGACCGCAAACGGACTCTGTAAAGTTATTGATGGTGTACATAATATAGTGCGTGGATATTTGTTACATTGTTTAATTTTTCTCTTAAAACGGGTGCTATCCGTAGCTTACCCAAAAAAGGTGATAAATTCAGTTCAGCTACTATGGCAAAACTGATACTGCGACAGACATATTTTATTGTAGGTATTTAATTCACATAAAAATCTTCAAGTTTGGATGTTATCAAACCTCAACGGCAGACCAGGTTTGGACACGGATGACCTGGATTAGGACATGGGGTTGTTTATATGCCGGACGAGCGGACCCGTGGGATAATATTCGAATTTCACGCGGGCGAAGTCGCAGGCAGAAGCCAGTAGGATATTAACCAGGATACAAAAATCACAATTCATATAGCTACGGTCTGTTGCTCGTAGACATGATTTGTTACGATTCGTAGGCTTTCGTAGCCTACGAAACGCTACGAAAGCCTACGAAAATCTTATGAATTGCTACGCCGCTGTCTACATTGCGAAATTGTAATCGGATTTTTCCTCTGTTTCTTAAGCTTACGGGTTTTATACCTTTGATTATTTTTTAATGTATTCAATAGAAATTTCGTGGTTGCCCAGTGGATAAGACCTTGTATTTCATGCTTGAAGTCGCTAACATCGGTGAAAGAATATATCGTGTGGAAACTTGGATTTACAGTTAATATAAATAAGGGCAGTAACAGACTGTTATTATTATACAATAGGTTGTACGCTAAGCTACACAATATAATGTAGTTAACGTACACCAAGAGAAATACCACACCTAGAAAAGTTTAAATCTTTTATTATTTCTTCTTATTTTTTGATGGTTTAAAAACAGAATTAATACCAAAGTTATCTCAGTAATTGCTCGTAAAACGTCGGCTGTAAGCAAGCTTAATTTTCTTCAGAGTTTATTATAAATAACTTAGACTGTAAAATTTTCAGCGCCTGAAATAAACTTGCATTGAAATAAACCGCAATGCGCATAGTATGACGTCATCTTAGGGTTGTATTTTAAATATTCACAGGAGAACAAGGCAAAGATTTTAACGGTGGTTTACTGAATAAAAATGCAAAAGGTTGGCGCAGTGGTTGAGCGATTGACTGCTGCGCTGCGTGTCGCGGGTTCGATTCCCGCACGGAACAATTATTTGTATAATCTACAAATAGTTGTTCCGGCTCTGGGTGTTTGTGTATGTGAGTTTATATGTTTGTAAACGCACCCACGATACATGAGAAATTCCTAGTGTGGGGCAACGTTATAAAAAAAAAAATAAAAAAATTGCAACACGAATATTTTTCGTCAAATAAACCGGGTGAAAAAAAATGTACGTCACTGACATGCGCTACCAAAATATAACTTTGGACTTTTGAGAACCATTATAGCTGATAGGTCACTTTGTCAAAATCATGAGGTTTTCTATAACAGGGAAGAAAGGTTTTTAGCGGGATAAAACAGAATAGTTCTAACATAGGTTGGTATTCTGGTTTATCCAAGATATGATTGCCTGCCTGTGTGATTGAATTGTATTTATTTCAACTAGGCCATTAAGGCGCCTCCCCGAGCAAAACGCCGCGCTAGTCGTTTTTGTGCAGTTTTAAGAGCTATCTACTCTTTATTTAAAAAGAAATATCAATTAAATAAATACATTAAATCTCTACATAATGTTGATTCTAAAATGGTAGTACACTTTTTTTTAAAAGAGGTATATGTATCACTAATCTCCTTCCAACAAAACCATAAAAATAAGAAATAATTATTGATAGCATGCGAGATGCATCAATAATTAATGAACTCGTAAAGTGTTCATTAATTATTTTTTGTACTAACACTACTGAATAGACAATTTGATAACGAACATTTTATAAGTTTTATTTTTTTCAAAAGACCAGTATTCGATTTTATAAAGATTTTATTCTAAAATCTGGGCGTATTCACTACTGTAGTTCATGCGCCACCAGTGCCGCTAGGCCAATAGGAATGCTCATATCTCATGCTGATTTTTTGGTCAGGGTAGTAGCGGCACTTTTGAACGTCAACAATTAAAATTTACAAGTAATAACAATTGATTCTACCGTCCATTCGGCAAAGTAGCTTGTTATGGAGAAGAACGGACAATAAATTCCGTAATCTTTAAAAAAATAAGTTTTTACAATATTTACTTATGTAGGTACATACATTCATATATGTGAAGACGATGCACCCAGAAAAGAACTACATACTATACTACGTATAGGTATAAAGTATTAAAAGCATTAACAGGTAAATTCATGAATTAAATAAATAGGAACATGGTTCTCACATACTTACAAATATTGCAAACATAAGTAAAATACCTAATTCAACAACAACGGCACAGTGTGTGAGTCAATGTCTTAAACCATATGGTTTGTTCACATACACATACATAAACTCGCGCGTTTTTCCCATAGGCAAAAACTATAGAACGCTACCTGCTACGACCCTTAAATACTTCGATTACGTACATTCAGCTGGTCATAAATTCCTAAGAATATTACCAATAAGATCTGCGTATGTTTATGGGTTGTACACTTGAATTTATAAAAATATGACTCTTGCCACCCCTAGACAGTCTACGTCACTGGGAAAGAGGGTTCAAGGTCGTTCTGCCGTCTGGTGGCAATGGGGCGGTACGATATCATAATAGGCACCTATAGCTGTGTCTGAGTTTATTTTCTTCTAGTCGTGCGTAGTCGGCGTCTTCGGCTTTTTAGTGGGTTATTCAGTAAACCATGCAATGTATTTTTATTAAACAAGTTTATTTAGTTTCTTTACACGGTATTTTATGAATGGTCTTAATAGCTTGAGTCTTTGGTTGAGATTGAGAAGAATGAATATACATTGCAAAAACTATTGTCCATGGCTTCGACAGCTCATGACTAGCTCATGATTTTATTATAAAAAATGTTCTGCGGTTCTATTACGGTTTCAAGGCATGCTAAGACAGACCCCTGGGGGGTGACCATAAGCTCTTAGAGTAAGGTGATTTTGAGTGTGTGTAAGGTACATATGTATAGGAATTGTATACATCTGTCACTTACGCAATCTCAAAATAACCTTACTTTAAGAGCTTATGGTCACCCCCCTGATGTCTAACAGTGTGCTTTGTGTAAGATTAAGGATAACAACTTGTTTATATATTTATAAAAACCCGCCGAACAAAAATTATTTTAAAATGCTTGTTGCATTGCTGTCGCGACGCGCCTATCTGCGGCAGCCTTTAAACCATTGGGTCGTGGAGTAATACACTTTATAATGTCTTAATATTTCGATGCAGGGCACATTGAAATATTATGACCTTCTGTATTGATTATTTTACAAAACATATTTGTTTGTTATCTATACTGTTATATTCTACTAAACCATTAACCTAAATAGGCTGAGGTTTCAAGGCTATTGTCGGGTGGGACCAAATAGGTACGTAATACAAAAATAATTATATCAAATTTTAGCCTTGCTTAAAAGGCTTTACAAAATTGCAATTTTAACGCAGGATAATTTTGCTATGACCAGATTCAGTAATTTCCTTAGAACAAGGCATAAATATTAAATTTGCCAGTTACTTGCATACAAGTAGCTTGATATGTTACCATTCAGAAGTGTCCAGTGGCTTGCAAACTATACACCGTAATAAAATGTTATAATAATAATAAATACCGGTGAGGTACTATTTTTGTTTTTTTTTTCTAATGTTTTATTTTATTTTTTATACAATAATATTTAAAAATGTAAAAATATGTAAATAAAATAAATAAATGGAATAATAATAATAATTTCTTTATTTGTATAGAATGTAGGTATTACAATAATGATGTTAGTTTCCGATATATTCCCAGTACATTCTGCCTGTTGGCTTCCAAAATATAGTGGTTAACTTACAGATAATTTAGAAACTAAAATTAAATTAAATTTAGTACTTAAATTCAAAATGAGATTATGAATCAGCTAAGTCTAAAATAATTTACATAATAAATAAGATAAAGTGAAGCAAATATTACAATTCATCATTTATAAAATCGGTAATAATATCATATCAATAACATTTCTCTGTCAGCAACGTCGATAGGAGTTTCTTAAATTGTATTAAGGGCTGATCCTTAATACAATTTGGCAATTTGTTAAATATAATAGGAACCATAACAATAATGTTTTTTTTAAGCAAAGCAGTGTTATATCTACCAGTACACAATCGACTCTGATATTTTGATCTCATGGCAGTGTTGCAAAATGATAAAACAAGAGGTTTTGGTACCTCTTGTTTTATCATTTTGCAACACTGCCTGACACCCGACTGTCGAAATGAAAGTTACATTTGCATTTTTTTATGTTTTACCACAGATTAATTAATAGTGTTTTGCTTTGGAAGTCGGTTTGCTGTGTTTTTTTTTAAATATTTTTTTTTCATCTTCACAGATCGATACACTTTTATGTACCTGATCGACCCTCCACGTGATTTAAACGACCAAAATTATACAGTGTATTCTTGAACCCTTTTCTGTAAGTTACGATGGATCCCAAGGCATAGCTATTTATTGCAATGTATGTATGTATGTTCAGGTCAAATCTAGCAACTGAATTTTAAAGCAGTTATCCTCAACCGATTAAGATGAAATTTTGCATATATGTTTGGTTTAGATGACAATGCATGGTAAGCTAAAAAGCTGGTTTAAAATAACGTTTATTTAATTGAAAAAATGTCAGTACAAAAAGTAGCCTATAACAATCAAGGACAGTGTAGCTGTCTATCATTGAAATAATTTCAGAGAATTTAATTGTTATAAGTTCAGCATATAAACAAATGATTTATTTACCTCTACGACGTACGGCGATGTGTCATCGGTACATGGTGGACATCCCACCCATACTCACCAAAGGTTTTGGGAATACTTTCATTATGCGTACAGCTAAGGAGTGGAATTCCCTGCCGGAGTCTGTATTTCTTGAGAGCTACAACCTGGGAGTCTTTAAGTCAAGAGTGAATAGGTTTCTTCTAGGTAAGCGCCCTACATCGTCGACCACATCATCACTTACCATCAGGTGAGTTAGTGGTCAAGCGCGAGCCTATTAATAATTAAAAAAAACCTCTTTATATTACCTCTGATAGTTTTATTTTAAACTTACCTTTTTAACATCAAAATCATATAATTATCATCAGCCTTTTAATGTTCCCCTGCTGGGACACAGGCCTCCTCTCTGTGAGAGGCAATAGGCCGTAAACCAACACGCGGGCCCAGTGCGGGTTGGTGGATGTCACATGTCTTCGATTTTTTGGTTCTAGGACATGCCGGTTTCCTCACGATGTTTTCCTTCACCGTTTTGAGAGCAGTGGTGATGAAATAATTTACACATAGTAAAGCGCCTGCCTGGGTTCAAACCCACGGGCCACGATCTACAACTGGCAAGTCGCGGCCGTTACCACTGGGCCACTGCTGCTCTGCTCTCGTTTTAACACACTAGCTTAGATTTCTGAGTATAAGCAATTAATTCATATGGTTGACTTTACTACCGTGTTATATAAACCCACAGTACAACAGAAATTACAGTAATTACGTGTAGTTTATGTTATTAGGGGCGGTCAAAACAGTTCCTTTGTTGTGCGAGTTTGGGCGGTTTTGGGAGGCGTAGGGCGGGCGGGACCATTGTCATAACATTAAATTATACAAAAAACAAGTCATATTATTTTGCTTGTGTTTTTGTGTAATTTATTTAAATGGAATTTTAAGTATTACGTATGTGGATTTTTAGGGTTCCGTACCCAAAGGGTAAAAACGGGGTCTGTCTGTCTGTCCGTCTGTCACCAGGCTGTATCTCATGAACCGTGATAGCAAGACAGCTGAAATTGCGAGTCGGACTCACGCACGAAGGGTTCCGTACAATTATCGCAAAAAACGGCAAAAGTATCACGTTTGTTGTATGGGAGCCCCACTTAAATATTTATTTTATTCTTTTTTTAATATTTGTTGTTATGGTGGCAACAGAAATAAATCATCTGTGAAAATTTCAACTGTCTAGCTATCACTGTTCATGAGATACAGCCTGGTGACAGACGGACAGACAGACAGACAGACAGACGGATCGTGGATTCTTTCAATCACGATATTCCTAGTAATAGGGTCCCATTTTTACCCTTTGGGTACGGAACCCTAATAAATGATGGACTTGGCAATATGCATTTGTTTGTATTCGGAAATGCGATGATTGCCGAGGTATATTAAGAAAAAAAATGTTTTACAAAAAAATACTACCGACTTCCAAATAAGAAAACTACAAAGTGAAAAATAATTTTATTTTTGGTAGTCGGTGTCTTTCGTAGGTACCATTTTTTTGCGTTATGGACACCGACTTTCAAAAATAAATTTATTTTTCACTTTGTAGTTTTCTTATTTGGAAGACGGTAGTATTTTTTTGTAAAAAGTTGTTTTTATTTTTCACTTTTTAGTTGTACCTACCTAATACGCAAGTTGTTTAGTAAGTTTCCTATAACGCCAGAATAGATTACCCGAATATCATGAAACTTGAACAAAACCGATCAAATGAGAGATCTGCTTACCCCTTAAGAGCGTACTGGCGTGATGTTATGTTATGAAATGGTATAAACAATAAACAGACATGCGATTGCAGCAGTCCCGAGAGTTTTGCCGTTATTTATTGAAGAGTTCTGTTGTGTATCTTCGAAGTTCTTCATCAGATCTTCACCAAATTATAATGGGACCAATACTCTTTCAAACAAAAAAGAATTTTCAAAATCGGTCCACAATTGACGGAGATAATAATAATAATAATAATAATAAAAATAATCTGTGGCTCAACTTGACAGACGGATGCCAAAATTTTTCTCTACCAAATTTATTACAAAATATTACATTTTAATAATCTAAATTGTACAATATACAATGAAACCAAGAAAAAAAAAACAGGAAACAATAACATTATCAAAATTATGACCGATTTACACATTGACCTACAAGATATGAGAAAAATAAGGACGACGTCATGTTGACGAGAGCTGCCGCTACAAGACAAGCACGCCTACCACCTCCGGCCTCGTCGCCCAGCTCCGCCTCGCCATCGCCGGAAACCAGCCCCACCGTGAGTGCTGTGACACCGGCTGTGGCAGTTGCGTCGAGCTCGAGCGACGAGTACTTCTCTCCGCCGACGACACCACCACCTGCGCGTCGACGGGGAGGACGCCGGCCGCCGGACCGCTTAGGACCTCGAGGCTTACCGGTCTCTGATAGGGTCCCAGCACCCGGCGGAAGTGTGCAGCGCATGAGATGGACACAATCCATTAACGAAAATGTCATGCGCGCATACTATGGGGCTACAGAGGGAGGAAACAATCTGACCGCGTACCGTGTCCGGATGCTCTCTTTGTTTCAGGTGCTTGAGCCGGCTGTCAACGTTTCGGCCCAACGACTTTCGGATCAGGTACGGGTCATCCAGCGTAATCGTATGTTGGATGATACTGTGCTTGATCGCCTCCGAACGGAAATGTGTAACCGTGTCACTGCCCCATCGTCGCAGGCCGTGGTGCAACCACAGTCCAATCACGCTGACGAGGATAGTAGTGACAGGGTTACAAACGTAAGTAACCAGTGCAATGAGGAATTGAGGAGTGCTTTGGAGTGTGCTATTCGGGATTATCGCTACATGCCGCTCGAACTTAGGCCACGATTACCTCGTTTGCCCATGCATAACAAAAATAGGGCACTGGTGGCTGTTCTGGATTCGCAGTTGTCAAACTATTTTGATAACTGCGAAGACCTCACTGATACACATTCGATCATGTACTGCGCGGCTGTAGCGGCATGTCGTGTAGCCCACGTCAAATTTGTAGATGACAGAGCTACACGACCGAAACCAGCCGTACCAGCTTGGCAGTGCAGGATCGAACGTCGTATTGGTGGGGCCAGAGCACTCATCGGCAAACTAATTTGTTTCAGGGAGGGCAATAATCGGCCAAGAGTGATGCGCTTTGTGAGACGGGCGTTTTCGGGGACTGATGTCAGCCCCCAAGACTATATATCCCGTGTCACAGAGCGCATCGACTTCCTGAAGCAAAAAGTGTTTGCATGGGCAAACCGTATTCGTAGGTATAGGCGGAGAGTGGAGCGATACACCCAGAATCGTACATTCCAAAGTAATGAAAGGTGGGTTTATCGGGCTTGGGAGCGACCCGACCAAGGTGTGACTGATACGCGCCTGCCGGATGATGACGCTATGTGTTCATTCTGGCGTAGCATCTGGTCGGTGCCTGTCAGTCACACCGAAGGTGAATGGACTCGGGAGGTCGAACGAGCGTGCGATCCAATACAAGAAATGGGGGCTATCACGATCAGCCCCCAAGATATAGCCCGTGCAGTCCGCCCGTTGCCGAACTGGAAATCTCCAGGGCCGGACGGGCTGCACAACTTCTGGATAAAGTGGCTACAAAGGTCGCACGCTCGTTTGGCATCTCAGTACCAGGCAGCCTTGGAGTCTGGTTCGCTACCCAGGTTCCTTACAACAGGAATAACCCACCTGCTCCACAAATCTGGTAGCACCGCGGAACCCAAAAATTATAGACCTATTACATGTTTACCAACGGTCTATAAGGTTCTTACATCCATTTTGAGAGTTAAAATTAATAAACACGTCGACGATAATTCGATCATGTCGGTCTCTCAAAATGGATGTAGGAACGGGTCCCGCGGTACTAAGGAGCTACTCCTTATTGATATGGCCATTAGCCAACAGGTTCGGCGTTCCCGAAAGGATCTGTCGACATGTTGGATAGATTATAAGAAGGCCTATGACTCGGTGCCTCATACATGGCTCATGAGGGTGCTAGAATTGTATAAAATAGATACAACTCTACGCACCTTCCTGATGTCGTGTATGGGGCAATGGAGCACAGTCCTTCGCTATCCAGGATGTCGAAATATCCAGAGGAATAGCGAACCTGTAAGGATCGAGCGAGGTATATTCCAGGGCGATAGTTTGAGTCCACTTTGGTTTTGCCTAGCCCTGAATCCTCTAAGCATGCTGCTGGAGAATTCAGGGCTGGGCTATCGGTTGAAGAGAGGTGGTCAGGTTATATCTCACCTCCTTTACATGGATGATCTGAAGCTCTTTGCCCCCAGCAATCTTCAGCTGATGGAACTACTGAAAGTAACTGAAACTTTTAGTAACGCCATCAGGATGGAGTTTGGTGTGGACAAATGTGCGGTCATGCATGTAAAGCGAGGGGAGATTGTGGAATCCGTAGGAATTCAACTCGCGGATTCCATAAACCTGAGATCTCTCTCTCCAAACGAAACCTATAAGTATTTGGGTATGTCGGAAGCGTTAGGTATCAGCACTACTGACATGAAGCAATCGTTGAGGGAACGCTTCTTTGGCCGCCTGAAAAAGGTATTAAATAGCCTTCTTTCAGGCGGAAACAAGGTGCGCGCCTTCAACGGTTGGGTCATGCCGGTATTGATGTACTCTTTCGGCATACTCAAATGGACTCAAACGGAACTCGACGCCCTGGATAGGCGGGTCCGTACACTGCTGACTGCAAATCGAATGCATCACCCACGATCGTCAGTCATGAGATTGTATATCCCGCGGAAGTGTGGAGGCCGAGGCTTTTTAAATGCCAAAAACCTCCACAACCGCGAGATATGCAATCTCAGGGAATATTTTCTACACACCGACGTAGGTATGCATCGAGATGTAGTAGCAGTGGACAAGGGACTCACCCCGCTCTCCATGGCGAATGAGAACTGGCGCAAGCCTGTAGTGCTTGAAACTAACGACCGTAGGGAAGTATGGCAGAGTAAGGAGCTTCACGGACGCTTTTTCCGGGCCCTACATGGGTCTGATGTAGACCAAGCAGCGTCCGTAGCCTGGCTGCGTTTCGGTGACCTCTTTGGGGAAACCGAAGGTTTTGTCTGTGCAATTATGGACGAAGTTATCATGACGAATAACTACCGGAGATTTATTGTGAAGGATGGCACGGTTGACATCTGTCGGGCATGTCACCGCCCGGGTGAATCGATCCGCCACATTATCTCTGGATGTTCTCGTCTAGCTAACGAAGAGTATTTGCATAGGCACAACCTTGTAGCCAGGATCATCCACCAGCAACTTGCTCTGAAATACACTCTTGTGGCATCGGAGGTACCGTACTACAGGTATGTGCCCGACCCAGTTCTCGAAAATGGCAATATCACATTGTACTGGGATCGGTCCATCATCACTGACAGGACTATTATCGCTAACAAGCCTGATATAGTGGTGGTGGACCGAATCGAGAGGCGTGCAATGATTGTTGACATAACTGTCCCGCATGACGGGAACCTCGTGAAAGCCGAGAAAGATAAACAAATCAAGTATCTTGACTTGGCTCGCGAGGTTGTCGACATGTGGGATGTGGACACAGCGATCATTGTACCGATAGTCGTGTCAGCCAATGGCTTAATAGCCACGAGCCTCGACCAACATCTTAGAAGGCTCTCGTTAGGCAGCTGGGTCAAGGGCCTGATCCAGAAAGCAGTACTGCTGGACACGGCTCGTATAGTTAGGAGGTTCCTCTCTCTGGAGCCCTGACCGCCGGTAGCTTGGACCCTGTTCCCGATACCGGTGGGCCTCTATTTTTTATATTTTTAAATGTTTTTGTTTTTTAATTTATTTTATAAAAATATTTAAAAATGTAAATAATAAGAAAACTGATAAATAAAGGAGATAATAATAATAATAATCTGTGGCCTGACCTGTCAAGTGTGACATATAAAATTTTATCTCCAAATTTTCCAATTTATAACTAATACAATAATATAATAGAAAAATACAATAGAACAATGTCCAAACACACCAATAAAATGATAAAACAAGAAAATAAAAGAAAATTACAATAGTGACCACGTAAACCAACCAAAACTATAACATGATAAATTACATATTTGACAAACGAAAGATGAATGGAATATGTTGACGAGAAGCCAGGCCCGAGCACTAAACACACGCCCAACATCTTCGGGTTCGTCGCTCAGCTCCGCCTCGCAGCCGCCGGGACCACCTACAATCGTGAGTCAAGCGATCCCGGACGCTGCAGTTGCGTCGAGCTCGAGCGACGAATACTTCTCTCCGCCGACGACACCACCACCTGCGCGTCGACGGGGAGGACGCCGGCCGCCGGATAGCTTGGGGCCTCGAGGCCCATCGGCCTCTGACAGGGTCCCCGCTCCCGGTGGAAGTGTGCAGCGCATGCGATGGACGCAATCAATTAACGAAAACGTCATGCGCGCATACTTTGGGGCTACAGAGGGAGGAAGTAACCTGACTGCGTACCGTGGTCGGATGCTCTCTCTGTTTCAGGTGCTTGAGCCAGCTGTCAACGTGTCGGCCCAACGTCTATCGGATCAGGTGCGGGTCATCCAGCGTAACCGTATGCTGGATGACGCCGTACTTGATGGACTGCGTGAGGAATCACGGAGTAGCCGTGTCTCGCCTGCCTTGCCACCGGCCGCGGTGCAACTGCAACCCAATGTTTCACCGCGACCCGACCATGTTGGAGAGGATGACGACGACGGGGCTATATCCGTGAGTACCCAATGCAATGTACGATTGAGGAGCGCTTTGGAATGTGCATTCCGAGAGTATCGTTCCACACCGCCTGAACTTAGACCAAGATTACCTCGTCTGCCCATGCATAAGAAAAATAGGGCGCTGGTGTGTGCTCTAGATTCGCAGCTATCAAATGTTTTTGATAGCAGCAAAGACCTTACTGATACCCACTCGATCTTGTATTGTGCGGCTGCAGCGGCATGTCGTGTAGCTAACGTCAAGTTTCCCAAAACTGATAGAGCTACACGACCAGCTATACCAGCTTGGCAGTACAGGATTGAGCGTCGTATCGGTGAGGCTAGAGCACTCATCGGCAAGCTTATCTGCTTCAGGGAGGGCAACACTCGCCCTAGAGTGATGCGATTTGTGAGGCGGGCGTTCTCGGCGACTGATATCAGTTCTCGAGATTATATGTCCCGCGTCACAGAGCGTATCGACTTCCTGAAGCAGAAGATCTATGCATGGGCAAGCCGTATTCGACGGTACAAGCGGCGAGTGGAACGATACACTCAAAATCGCACATTTCAGAACAACGAAAGGTGGGTTTATAGGGCTTGGGAGCGACCCGACCAAGGTGTGACTGATACGCGCCTACCGGATAATGACGCCATGTGTTCGTTCTGGCGCGATATCTGGTCGGTGCCTGTCAGTCACACCGAGGGTGACTGGACTCGGGAGGTCGAGCAAGTGTGCGATCCGATACCACAAATGGGGGCAATTACCATCAGCCCCCAAGATGTGGCTCGTGCAGTCCGTCCGTTGCCCAATTGGAAATCTCCAGGGCCGGACGGACTGCAAAACTTTTGGATTAAATGGTTCCAAAGGTCGCACGCTCGTTTGGCATCTCAATTCCAGTCTGCCTTAGAGTCAGGCTCGCTGCCCCAGTTCCTAACGACAGGAATAACCCACCTGCTCTATAAATCGGGTAGTACTGCGGAACCTAAAAATTATAGACCGATAACGTGTTTACCGACGGTCTATAAAGTTCTTACATCCATTCTGAGAGCGAAAATTAATCAACATATTGACAATAATGCCATCATGTCTGCTTCTCAGAATGGATGTAGGAACGGGTCCCGCGGTACTAAGGAGCTGCTCCTCATAGACATTGCCATTAGCCAGCAGGTTCGCCGTTCTCGCAAGGATCTGGCGACATGTTGGATAGATTACAAGAAGGCCTATGACTCAGTGCCACATACATGGCTCATGAGGGTGTTGGAGTTGTATAAAATTGATGCAACACTGCGCACCTTCCTGACGTCATGTATGAGGCAGTGGAGGACGGTCCTTCACTATCCAGGATGTCGACAGATTCAGGCAAACAGTGAACCTATAAGGATTGAGCGCGGTATATTTCAGGGCGACAGTCTGAGCCCTTTGTGGTTTTGTTTAGCCCTGAACCCTCTCAGTACACTGCTGGAGGGTTCGGGCCTGGGCTATCGGTTGAGAAGAGGTGGTCAGGTCATATCACACCTCCTTTATATGGATGATTTGAAGCTCTTTGCCCCCAACAACTTGCAACTGATGAAGCTACTGAAGGTGACAGAAACCTTCAGTGACGCCATCAGGATGGAATTTGGTGTGGACAAATGTGCAGTCATGCATGTAAAGCGAGGGGAGATTATGGAATCCGTGGGAATACAACTCTCGGATTCCATATACCTTCGATCCCTCTCCTCAACCGAAACTTACAAGTATTTGGGTATGTCGGAAGCATTAGGCATCAATGCTAGTGACGTGAAACAGTCATTGAAGGAACGCTTCTTTGGCCGCCTGAATAAAGTACTAAATAGTCTTTTATCAGGCGGAAACAAGGTGCGCGCCTTCAACGGCTGGGTCATGCCGGTGTTGATGTACTCTTTCGGCATACTCAAATGGACTCAGACAGAACTTGACGCCCTGGATAGGAGGGTCCGCACGCTGCTTACCGCAAATCGTATGCATCACCCACGTTCATCGGTTATGAGACTGTATATCCCACGGAAGTGCGGTGGTCGTGGCTTTTTAAATGCTAAGACCCTGCACAACCGCGAGGTATGCAGTCTTAGGGAATACTTCCAGGCCGCCGACGTGGGTATGCATCGAGATGTAGTAGCGGTGGACAAGGGCCTCACCCCGCTCTCCTTGGCTAACGAGAACTGGCGCAAACCTATAGTATTAGATACTAATGACCGCAGGGAAGTATGGCAGAGCAAGGAGCTTCACGGACGCTTCTACCGGGTCCTACATGGGCCCGATGTAGATCTTTTAGCATCCGTGGCCTGGCTGCGATTTGGTGACCTTTTCGGGGAAACCGAAGGTTTTGTCTTTGCGATTATGGACGAAGTTATGATGACAAACAACTACCGGAAATATATTGTGAAGGACGGCACGGTTGACATTTGTCGGGCATGTCATCGGCCGGGGGAATCAATCAGACACATTATTTCCGGTTGTTCTAGTCTGGCTAACGGAGACTATTTGCATAGACACAACCTTGTAGCCAGGATTATCCACCAGCAACTTGCTCTTAAATACAATCTTGTGGAATCGGAAGTGCCTTACTATAAGTATGTGCCCGACCCAGTTCTCGAAAATGGCAATGTCACATTGTATTGGGATCGGTCTATCATCACTGACAGGACTGTTGTTGCTAATAAGCCTGACATAGTGGTGATAGACCGACTAGAGCGTCGCGCAATGATTGTTGATATTGCGGTCCCCCATGACGAGAACCTCGTGAAGGCGGAGAGAGATAAGAAAAGTAAGTATCTTGATCTGGCTCGCGAGGTTGTCGACATGTGGGATGTGAATACAGCAGTCATTGTGCCGATAGTCGTGACGGCCAATGGTATAATAGCCAAGAGCCTCGACGAACATCTTAGGAGGCTCTCGTTGGGCAGCTGGATCAAGGGCTTGATCCAGAAAGCGGTACTCCTGGACACGGCTCGTATTGTTAGGAGGTTCCTCTCTCAGGAGCCCTGACCACCGGTAGCTTGGACCCTGTTCCCGATACCGGTGGGCTACTATTTTTGTATTTTTAAATGTTTTTTTATTTTATTTTTTTTAGAATGATATTTAAAAATGTAAAAATATGTAAATATAATAAATAAATGGAATAATAATAAAAAAAAACGATGGCAACCCTGAAGTGTCAACATGCCTTATTTTTTCCGTCTCTGTTTATTTTATTATAAATTCAATATTAACAATTTTCAACATCTAATAAACCGCAAAAGAAAGCAGCAAGAGCCAATTTGTTTTAATATCCAGTTATCCGCATACATAAATCAAAATTAAATAAAATCAAAGAAATTTCAATAGAAAATACAGACTGACATCTGTCAGTGACGACGAGATGAAAAATTTAAAGAAAAAATGTAAATAATGTTGACGAGAGCAGCTGCCTACCGCGCACGCCTTCCACCCCCGGACTCATCGCTCAGCTCCGCCTCGCCGCCGCCGGACCTTGGATCACCAGTGTCATCTGCGGCTGCAGCTGCGTCGAGCTCGAGCGACGAGTATTTTTCCCCGCCGACGTCGCCAACACCTGTACGTCGGCAGGGGAGAGGCCGGCCACCGAGGAGCTTGGGATCTAGGGGCCAACCGGCCCCGAGCCGGGTCCCCGCTGCCGGTGGTTGTGTGCAGCGCATGAGATGGACTCAAGGTATGAATGAGAACGTCATGCGCGCATATTACGGGTCTACAGAGGGGGGAACTAACCTCACTGCGTACCGTGTTAGGATGCTGTCTCTGTTTCGGGACCTAGAGCCAACCGTGAACGTCTCGGCCCAACGATTGTCGGATCAGGTGCGGGTCATTCAGCGTAATCACAGGTTGGATGATACCGCACTTGATAGGCTACGCTCTGAAATGCTGAGCAACCAAATCGTCTCAACCCAGTCACAGACCGCGGCACCGCCAGCCACTATTGTGATCCCGCCGCGGTCCAATCTTGTTAACGATGAGGCAGATGATAGGGTTGCCACAGTAAGTAGCCAGTGCAACGAAAGATTGAGGAGCGCACTGGAGGATGCGCTTCGTGAGTATAGGTCCACTTCGTCTGAACTTAGGCCCCGATTACCACGGTTGCCTATGCACAAAAAGAATAGGGCGCTGGTGTGTGCTTTGGACTCGCTGCTTATGAACATCTTTGAGAGCAGCGAGAACCTTGTTGATACGCACTCAATCCTGTATTGCGGGGCTGTTGCGGCATGTCGTTTAGCCAACGTTAAGTTTCCAAACGAGGCTATTCGACCAAAGCCTGCCGTGCCAGCCTGGCAATGCAGGATCGAACGGCGTATCGACGGGGCCAGGGTACTCATCGGCAAACTATACTGTTTCAGGGAGGGCAATACACGCCCACGTGTGATGCGCTTCGTGAGGCGTGCGTTTTCGGGGACTGGAGTTAGTCCCCGAGAATACATATCCCGTGTAACGGAGCGCATCGACTTCCTGAAACAGAAAGTTTGTGCATGGGCAAACCGTATTCGGCGGTATAAGCGACGGGTTGACCGGTACTCGCAGAATCGCATGTTCCAGAGCGATGAGAGGTGGGTATACAGAGCTTGGGAGCGACCTGAACAAAATGTGACAGACGTGTGCCGCCCGGATGATGTCGCCACGAGTACATTCTGGCGAAGCATCTGGTCGGTGCCCGTCTGTCATACTGAGGGTGGCTGGATGCGTGATGTCGAGCGCGTGTGTGAAGCTATACCAGAAATGGAAAACGTAATCATCAGCCCATCTGATGTAGCCAAAGCAGTTCGTCCGCTACCGAACTGGAAGTCTCCGGGACCGGACGGACTGCATAACTTTTGGCTAAAATGGTATAGCAGCTCACACGCGCTACTGGCATCTCAATTCCAGTCATGCTTAGAGTCTGGGTCGCTGCCGCAGTTTTTAACAACAGGCGTTACCCACCTGCTCCATAAGACAGGTAGTCTCGCGGAACCCAATAATTATAGACCAATCACATGCTTATCAACGGTTTATAAACTTCTTACATCCATCCTGAGAGCAAAAATTGATAAACACATTGAAAGTAACTCAATAATGTCTACCTCTCAGAATGGATGTAGGAATGGGTCCCGCGGCACTAAGGAGCTACTCCTCATTGACATGGCCATAAGCCAGCAGGTTCGTCGATCCCGCAAGGATCTGTCGACATGCTGGATAGACTACAAGAAGGCATACGACTCTGTGCCACATACATGGCTCATGAGGGTGCTGGAGTTGTACAAAATAGATGCAACTCTATGCACCTTCCTTGAATCATGTATGGGGCAATGGAAGACAGTCCTTCGATATCCAGGATGTCGACCGATTCAGGGGGATGATGAGCCTGTATGGATTAAGCGGGGCATATTTCAGGGCGACAGTTTGAGCCCACTTTGGTTCTGCTTAGCCCTGAATCCTCTAAGTACACTGCTGGAGGATTCAGGACTAGGCTATCGGTTGAGAAGAGGTGGTCAGGTCATATCTCACCTCCTTTACATGGATGATCTGAAACTCTTTACCCCCAATAAATTCCAACTGACGGAGCTACTGAAGGTAACTGAAACCTTCAGTAACTCCATCAGGATGGAATTTGGTGTGGAAAAATGTGCAGTCATGCATGTAAAGCAAGGGGAGATTATGGAATCCGAGGGAATTCAACTCTCTGATTCCATACACCTTAGACACCTCTCCTCGACCGAAACTTACAAGTATTTGGGTATGTCGGAAGCCTTGGGCATCAACAGTACTGACATGAAGCAACTGCTGAAGGAGCGTTTCTTTGGCCGCCTGAAAAAGGTATTAAATAGCCTTTTGTCGGGCGGAAATAAGGTGCGTGCCTTCAACAGTTGGGTCATGCCGGTTTTGATGTACTCTTTCGGCATACTCAAATGGACTCAGACCGAGCTCGACGCCCTCGATAGGAGGGTCCGGACTGACCGCAAACCGGATGCATCACCCACGATCATCGGTGATGAGACTGTACATCTCGCGGAAGTGTGGGGGTCGAGGCTTTTTAAATGCCAAGACTCTTCACAACCGCGAGGTGTGCAGCCTCAGAGAATACTTTTTAAATGCTGAAGTGGGTATGCACCGGGATGTGGTCGCAGTGGACAAGGGACTCACCCCGTTGTCCATGGCTAAAGAGAACTGGCGCAAGCCTGTAATACTATCGACTGATGAACGCAAAGAGGTATGGCAAGGCAAGGAGCTACACGGGCGCTTCTATCGGGCTCTACATGGGCCCGATGTAGATTTCCCAGCGTCCGTATCCTGGCTACGTTTCGGTGACCTTTTCGGGGAAACTGAAGGTTTTGTCTGTGCAATTATGGACGAAGTTATCCTGACGAATAACTACCGGAGACATATAATGAAGGACGGGACGGTTGACGTGTGTCGGGCATGCCACCGTCCTGGTGAATCCATCAGACATATTATCTCTGGTTGTTCTCGCCTGGCTAACGGCGAGTACTTACACAGACATAACCAAGTGGCCAGGATTATTCACCAGCAACTTGCTTTGAAATACAATCTGGTGGATTCTGAGGTACCGTATTACAAGTATGTGCCCGACCCAGTTCTCGAAAATGACCATGTCACGTTGTACTGGGATCGGTCTATCATCACTGATAGGACTATTGTTGCCAATAAGCCGGATATAGTGGTGATAGACCGATTAGCGCGCCGCACAATGATAATCGATGTCACCATCCCACATGACGAGAACCTCGTGAAAGCTGAGAAAGAGAAACAAATCAAGTATCTCGACTTAGCACACGAGGTTGTCGACATGTGGGATGTGGACTCGGCGATCATTGTGCCGATTGTCGTTACGGCCAACGGCTTGATGGCCAATAGCCTCGATGAACATCTATCGAGGCTGTCATTACACGGTTGGATCAAGGGTCTGATACAGAAGGCAGTACTTCTCGATACGGCTCGCATTGTGAGGAGGTTCCTGTCTCTGAAGCCCTAACCACCGGTAGCTTGGACCCTGTTCCCGATACCGGTTGGCCTCTATTTTTTATATTTTTAAATGTTTTTAAGTTTTCTTTTTGTTAATATTTAAAAATGTATAAAGTAAGAACAAGAATAAATAAAGGAAATAATAATAAAGCCTTTATTTCTCACCAATTGCATGCATACATTTAAATAACATAATATTTACTTTTAACGTATAAAGAAAACTTTCATAAACGCCTTATGATAAATACAAATTACAATAATAGGTAACGAGATGAAATGGTAAAATTTTTACATTATTTAATTACAAAACCCATATAAAAATCATCAAATCAAATTAGCTATTTAAGCTATTTATCAATTTTGAATAACTTTTACTTTTCATCTATCACTCATTACAATAATTAAATGATTATATCATTCAACTTTAAAATGTACACACAAAAATCAAATAAATTTAATCAAACCAATTCAAACCACTCATCATCTTACATTAAAGTTATTAATAACTAGCTGTCCCACGCGGCTTCGCTCCCGTCAACTGGCTACGTACCTACCCTACACCTACCCTACACCTACCCTACACCTACCCTACACCTACCCTACACCTACCCTACACCTACCCTACACCTACCCTACACCTACCCTACACCTACCCTACACCTACCCTACACCTACCCTACACCTACCCTACACCTACCCTACACCTACCCTACACCTACCCTACACCTACCCTACACCTACCCTACACCTACCCTACACCTACCCTACACCTACCCTACACCTACCCTACACCTACCCTACACCTACCCTACACCTACCCTACACCTACCCTACACCTACCCTACACCTACCCTACACCTACCCTACACCTACCCTACACCTACCCTACACCTACCCTACACCTACCCTACACCTACCCTACACCTACCCTACACCTACCCTACACCTACCCTACACCTACCCCAGCGCATGCAACAAAAGCTCTCAAAAAGTTATATTTTTGCCCGTTTTTGCAACATTTTTCATTTATGCTCGGCTCCTATTGGTTGTAGCGTGATGTTATATAGCCTATAACCTTCCTCGATAAATGGACTATCCAACACAAAAAGAATTTTTCAATTCCAACCAGTAGTTCCTGAGATTAGCGCGTTCAAACAAACAAACAAACAAACAAACAAACAAACAAACTCTTCAGCTTTATAATATTATAGTATAGATTTTTTTTAACATTTTTTACTATTGAATTCATAATCATTAATAATAATTAAATATTTACATGAATAATGTAATCATTTAATTGTGTTTGTTCTACCCTAATATGTATATACTAGCTGTCCCACGCGGCTTCGCTCCCGTCAACTGGCTACGTACCTACCCTACACCTACCCTACACCTACCCTACACCTACCCTACACCTACCCTACACCTACCCTACACCTACCCTACACCTACCCTACACCTACCCTACACCTACCCTACACCTACCCTACACCTACCCTACACCTACCCTACACCTACCCTACACCTACCCTACACCTACCCTACACCTACCCTACACCTACCCTACACCTACCCTACACCTACCCTACACCTACCCTACACCTACCCTACACCTACCCTACACCTACCCTACACCTACCCTACACCTACCCTACACCTACCCTACACCTACCCTACACCTACCCTACACCTACCCTACACCTACCCTACACCTACCCTACACCTACCCTACACCTACCCTACACCTACCCTACACCTACCCTACACCTACCCTACACCTACCCTACACCTACCCTACACCTACCCTACACCTACCCTACACCTACCCTACACCTACCCTACACCTACCCTACACCTACCCTACACCTACCCTACACCTACCCTACACCTACCCTACACCTACCCTACACCTACCCTACACCTACCCTACACCTACCCTACACCTACCCTACACCTACCCTACACCTACCCTACACCTACCCTACACCTACCCTACACAAACCCTACACCTACCCTACACCTACCCTACACCTACCCTACACCTACCCTACACCTACCCTACACCTACCCTACACCTACCCTACACCTACCCTACACCTACCCTACACCTACCCTACACCTACCCTACACCTACCCTACACCTACCCTACACCTACCCTACACCTACCCTACACCTACCCTACACCTACCCTACACCTACCCTACACCTACCCTACACCTACCCTACACCTACCCCAGCGCATGCAACAAAAGCTCTCAAAAAGTTATATTTTTGCCCGTTTTTGCAACATTTTTCATTTATGCTCGGCTGCTATTGGTTGTAGCGTGATGTTATATAGCCTATAACCTTCCTCGATAAATGGACTATCCAACACAAAAAGAATTTTTCAATTCCAACCAGTAGTTCCTGAGATTAGCGCGTTCAAACAAACAAACAAACAAACAAACAAACTCTTCAGCTTTATAATATTAGTATAGATAAATAAAATAAAATTAATTTGACGGAGATATCAGTGAACAAAAATAAAACATATAAGAAGTCGAACATAGAACCTCCTCCTTTTTCGAAAGTCGGTTAAAAATACTGTATGTAAAATTAGTAGTTGATTATAAGTAAGAAAAACTAATATAATAAAAGAGTTAAATATTTTTTAATATAGTCCTGAACTATTCTTAGAATACAATTCAGCACACTTAGGGCCAGTTTCTGAGTTGACACTTTGTGTAACGTTGCTTTTAAACGATTTTTTTAGTGTCCATGAGTTGGTTCTTAGACCATAACAATATTTATATGTATTTACGCTTAAAACAACGCTTACTTACGGCGGTGCCGACTACAAAAGCTTAACTAAGACCTCAAGGTCATGTAAAATATGACAACTTAACGAGACAGGTTATTAGACCATCGCTTGCAGCCGTTTTATTAAACGATAAATTACGTACAAGGCTGGCATCCTACTTACCTGCGTGAAAATATGAGTTTTTATAAATTAACGCTTTACGTAAGGTAGCCTTGAGGGAAGATTTTGCGAAATTAATACTTACTAGGGAAAATGTGGGTTTCTTTAGTATGCTTGAAATGGAGGCTGAAAAATAGAAGTTATCTTTAGTAAATATCATTTCGCTACGGATAAAAAAAAAATGAGTGCCTATCATGTGAAGCTGATGAAAAAAAGTGCAACGCAACAATGCGATCACGCTTTTACATAGAAAATTGTCTAAACGCAGAGCAATTTTAGAACAATTTCTAAGAAAATGCATCGTGGCATCGTTGTCGCATTGTCGCGTCGCACCTCTCTGTGAAAGCTTTAATTTAGTACAACCTGTTTGTGTAGGTAACGTCTGAAAGTTCTTAATAAAAACAGATCACACTATATATATAATACATATTATATATAATATTATAAAGGCGTAAGTTTGTAAGTGTGTGTGTGTTTGTATGTTTGTAACATCACGCTCAAACGGCTGGATGGATTTGGATGAAATTTGGCACAAAGATAGATTATAGTCAGGCATAGCATGGCTATCATGGCTTTCCCTCGGGATAATTTTCAACTTTCACGCGGGCAAAGCCACTGGCAGAAGCTAGTATTCTCATAAAACAGAGTAGGCCATGACATAGTCAGTATACAAATTAAAACTTTTATTTTACATTAAAACAAATATTTCAGTCCATCATTAAAATACTTTTAACAAAGCTCGTATTTTGACGTATTCAAGTTATGTACGTTTTTTATGATTTTTTAACATTTGCATGAATAAACCGTCCACCCCGACGACATGTAAAAAACCGGCCAAGTGCGATTTGGACTCGCGCACGAAGGGTTCCGTCCCATTATCGGAAAAATATTTAAAAAAATCACGTTTATTGTATAGGAGCCCCACTCAAATATTTATTTTATTCTGTTTTTAGTATTTGTTGTTATAGCGGCAACAGAAATACATCATCTGTGAATATTTCAACTATCTTGCTATTACCGTTCATGAGATTGACCACAAAAGATCCCAATGGGTCGAAGTGTCCGAGGTATTTCTCGGCCCCATAAGATACAGTCTGGTGACAGACGGACAGACAGTCAGACAGACAGACGAACCGCGGAGTCTTAGTAATAGGGTTTTACCCTTTGGGTACGGAACCCTAAAAAAGTTTTATTCAAAAAAAATCGTGAAGTAACGACAGCATTGTGACCGTATGAGCGGTGTTAATGTCTTTATGTACAATCCAGGTTAATATGACCTTGTGGGTTATTTGACATTTTATATAAGTCATTACTTCTTTTCACAATCTTTTGTTTAACTTGCAATGTATGTATGTATGTAAGTGTATTCAGGTCAAATATTGCAATTGAATTTTAAAGCAGTTGTCCTCCACCGATTAAGATGAAATTTTGCTTGGGATGACGTTTAGTTTGGATGACAATGCATGGTTAGCCAAGTGACGTCATTTTAAATACAATATGGCGGACGGCCCAAGATAGCGAACTAGTTATTTTTTGTGCACTGCCATGAAATGGGTATCAAATGAAATGGTTTGCTGAGAAGAATACGAAAAATCATGTTTAAAAAAAATATGACCTTATGAACGGTTTTTGTTTGTTAAGAGTAGGTAGTTTAGTAAAATGAAATCAAACTTCCTTCAGACAATGACAATAAAAATGATTTGAATCTTCTGAAGCTGATTTCATAGAAATCACTCTATCTGTAGAACATTATCTAATAAAAACACGATACATAATAACATGATATCGCATTGTTGCTGCATTGTGTCTCATCTGTCTGTAGGAGTCTTATGAGTTTAAAAACCTTGTTAGGGTTCCGTGCCCAAAGGGTTAAAACGGGACCCTAGACTCCGCGGTCCGTCTGTCTGTCTATCTGTCTGTCACCAGGCTGTATCTCATGAACCGTGATAGCTAGACAGTTGAAATTTTCACAGATGATGTATTCCTGTTGCCGCTATAACAACAAATACTAAAAACAGAACAAAATCAATTTTTAAATGGGGCTCCCATACAACAAACGTGATTTTCTCGCCGTTTTTTGCGATAGTGGTACGGAACCCTACATGCGCGAGTCCGACTCGCACTTGGCCAGTTTTTTTTATCTTAATTATGAATCGATACTATTATTTGACATGATGAAATATGATATATTTTTATGATGATACGTCTATATTTTTAGGCAAAAATAGGTGTTTTAAATAATGCACGAAGATAGTTCTTTTGCCGTTAAGGCCCTACCCTGACCAAAAAATCAGCATGAGGTATGAGCATTCCTATTGGCCTAGCGGCACTGTTGGCGCATGAATTACGGTAGTGAACACGCCCAGATATTAGAATAAAATCTTTATAAAATCGAATATTGGTCTTTTGAAAAAAATAAAACTTACAAAATGATCTTTATCAAATTTAATATCCATTAGTGTTAGTATAAAAAAATAATTAATGAACACTTAACAAGGAGATGCATGCTATCAATAATTATTTCACATTTTATGGTTTTGTTGGAAGGAGATTAGTGAAACATATACCTCTTTAAAAAAAAAGTGTACTGATTTTGAGTGTGTTGATTTTAGAATCAACATTATGTAGAAATTTAATGTATTTTTATTAATTGATATTTCTTTTTAAATAAAGAGTAGATAGCTCTTAAAAACTGCACAAAAACGACTAGCGCGGCGTTTTGCTCGGGGAGGCGCCTTAAGAGAAAACGGGGGCAGAGAGCGCCGACTGAATTTCCTTAGTAAAAAGTCATTATTCGAGGTTCGGCTCTCGTCTCTTTTCTCCTCCAATAAACTGGTAAAGTAAGATATATACTATGTCCCAATGTTTTCCTTTTTTCATTTATATTTGTCAAATTTGTACACTAAGCCTCTGTTGACAGCGCAATTTTGAGCATTTTTTGAGGGCTCTAGTGCTTCTAAAGATAATGTATCATCAAAAAGAGAAAACATAGGGACATAGTAGATATCTTTACTTTTCAGTTTATGGAATATCTTTTAAATTGGTCTAATAATGGAGGAGGAAATAGACGAGAGCCAAACCTCGAATTATGACTTTTTACTAAGGAAATTCAGTCGGCGCTCTCTGCCCAAGTATCTAGTAACATTATGTACTTAGGTAATAAAATTCGCGTAATACCTTGTATAGTGTAGTCTGTAGAAAGCATTACCAACCAAAAGGTAAATAAAACATCTTTAACTAATTCCAAAGTCTTTAAGGAGAACCGTCGTTGAAGCAACAGGCGTACAACTTTGGCCCATTTATTTACTCGTAAATTTTATTTTATAGCTAAAACATTTTGACTGTATTTTGTGTGAGATAGCGTGACATCGTGACAATTTTATGTGTTTCTCGTATAATTATGGTGATTCACTTAGTTTGCAACGGAAATTACGTGTTTATTCTTTACTTTAATGGAAAATAAGTCGTAAAAGTAAAAACATTAATAATAATTTAGGGATGTCACTCTACGGACATTGGACTCTAGATTAGTGTTATTCTATTAACTGACTGAAATGGAAAAGTGTAAAATCAATTAGGCCTACTGTCCACGGACGCGTAGCTTCATAGACGCGTATTCGTCACTATATCGCTTGGTGTACGCCTGCTTGCAACTTACATACAAAAATATAAAACTCTGTCGACGGAGCGTCAACGACGCGCTCGCGTCTCTGCATGCAGGCTTCATGACGCCTGCTGTACTGCATATCATACGCCGGGGCGTATATCGCTTAGACGCACGTGTTTATTTTTTGTGGCGGAAACGGCAGCGGAATTTGATGAAATGATTGAAAACGTACGCGTGCAATACGCCTGGTGGACAGAGTTCAGTACGCTGGGCTGCGCTGCACTGCGTGTTTTGAAGCGTCTATAAAGCTCCGCGTCCGTGGCCTTAGGGAATGACATGCGATATCAAAAGTTCACATAACCAACCTCTTAAATGTTGGTATTTCGACTCTTGCCTTCGCTGTAAACTTTGTCTAGAGCTTTTTACCCGACCGCGAGAGCATAATGTTTTTCGAGCGTATGTATGTATGTCCATTTCTGTAACACGCTCTACAGCCCAAACGACTTGACGGATTATGACATATTATGGTGTCGTTGGATTCGTCTCAAGTGTGGGAGTGACATAGGCTATATATCAATCTGCCTAGCCTTTTCCCAACTATATTGGGGTCGGCTTCCAGTCTTACCGGATTCAGCTAAGTACCAGTGTTTTACATGGAGCGACTGCCTATCTGACCTCCACAACCCAGTAATTGGGTATCACGATACCCCTTGACAAGACTGGTGTCAGATCTCAAGCTTCTGACTACTCGTAACGACTGTCAAAGATCTTCAAATGACAGCCGGGACCAAAGGCTTAACGTGCTTTCCGACGCACGGAGGAAACTCGGTATGTTGAAATGGTGACCATCCACGGACCGACCTCGTCAAGCGTTGCTTAACCTTGATGATCGACCAGTGCGGCTGTTATTATTAAGCCACGAGCTCCTCTGACATAGGCTATGTATTTTTTATAAATGGGTCATTTAAAAAAAAATATCGCCTATGTCACTACACCCCTAAAAAAGGGGATGTTAGAATTATTTATTTAGTTATCCTAACAATATATATCAAATAAAAGCTACTAAATAGGCCATTCCAAAAATATATATATTATAAGCAGAACTTATTGTTGGCAGTGGTGGTACCTACCGATTAATATAAGAGCGTGCGCTCGAGCGAGTATCGCCCCTTTTTCGCCTGAGTCGTCGCTACACTTGATCCTTTTGTCCTTTTGTCATGTATGGACATGGCCTGCATGTTGGACAGGCTTGCACGTATGAATACGGTCTGCGTGTCAGGCATTTGCTTAAGTGTAAGTGCTAGTCGCTGTGGTACTAGTCACTCGGGCGTTCGTCGCTTGGCGTTTATCGCTGCACTTGATCAAAGTTGTCCTTTTGTCATGTATGGACCATGGCCTGCATGTTGGAAGGGCTTGCACGTATGAATACGGTCTGCGTGTCAAGCAGCTTGACGTATGAATACGGTCTGCGTCAAGCATTGTTTCAGATAACTAAGACTGATCGGTGGCTGTGCGCTGTTGCACCTGATCGGTGCCCCGCACTGTTGCACCTGGTTGGTGCCCCGCACTGTTGCACCTGGTCGGTGCCTGTGTGTAAGTGTAAGTGCTAGTCGCTGTGGTACTAGTCACTCAGGCGTTCGTCGCTTGGCGTTTGTCGCTACACTTGATCCTTATGTCCTTTTGTCATGTATGGACATGGCCTGCATGTTGGACAGGCTTGCACGTATGAATACGGTCTACGTGTCAGGCATTTGCTTTAAGTGTAAGTGCTAGTCGCTGTGGTACTAGTCACTCGGGCGTTTGTCGCTTGGCGTTTATCGCTGCACTTGATCAAAGTTTTCCTTTTGTCATGTATGGACCATGGCCTGCATGTTGGACAGGCTTGCACGTATGAATACGGTCTGCGTGTCAAGCAGCTTGACGTATGAATACGGTCTGCGTCAAGCATGTTTTACCTTTTGCTTAATTGTAAGTGCTAGTCGCTGTGGTACTAGTCACTCGGGCGTTCGTTGCTTGGCGTTTGTCGCTACACTTGATCCTTTTGTCCTTTTGTCATGTATGGACATGGCCTGCATGTTGGACAGGCTTGCACGTATGAATACGGTCTGCGTGTCAGGCATTTGCTTAAGTGTAAGTGCTAGTCGCTGTGGTACTAGTCACTCGGGCGTTCGTCACTTGGCGTTTATCGCTGCACTTGATCAAAGTTGTCCTTTTTTCATGTGTGGACCATGGCCTGCATGTTGGACAGGCTTGCACGTATGAATACGGTCTGCGTGTCAAGCAGCTTGACGTATGAATACGGTCTGCGTCAAGCATTGTTTCAGATAACTAAGACTGGTCGTCAAGGACAGTCGGCACGAGGTGCAGGGAGCTGCCCCGAGGACAACGGAGACCTTCAAAATAAAGGGCTCAGTCGGGTTTGAATTTTTAAGAGATGAATGTGAGGTTGCCGTGGGAATCTTTTGATAGATGATATGTGAATTAATTGAAAGATGACGTAGAGAAAGTTGTAAATGGTGAAATGTGTTCATTTAGTCTTGTTGAATTGTCTTCTTAATGTAATTTTGTATCCAGGTGAGCATGTGGAATCAGATGAGACGGTGCCTGCAGCCGGATCACAGCGTGTGGCGTGGCTGACCCGTCTATGCCTCTGCTGGATGACTACTCTGGAGGATGTGGGTGAGCCTTCAGGTGCATCTGCTGGTTCTACTGGTGCTTCGACAACGGACGGGACAAAGTCTGACGAAAGCGGCGATCAAGCTCTCGCTGTACCTGGCAGTGCTTCCGAAGAAGTACATGGTCCAGCCGAGGACGGTGCAAGATCAGGAGAGGCCGTATAAGCAGAACTTATTGTTGGCAGTGGTGGTACCTACCGATTAATATAAAAGCGTGCGCTCGAGTGAGTATCGCCCCTTTTTCGCCTGAGTCGTCGCACGGTAAGGTTATCGGTACCTTCGCTACTTTGCAGTAAGTTCGTTCCATATTGTGCTATTCGGGTTTTTGTGTTATTGGTTCTCGTTTTGAATATTAACGGTCGTTTGTGATTGCTCGAATTTTAATGATTACTTGAACAATTGTTAAAATAAGGTCTATTCTGAAATAAATTCGTTTTAGTTTGTCCGAATTGTTATTTTTATTTGTTTTTCCATCCTGGTCGCTAAAAATATTGTAACACTTCTTGTTTGTTCCCATTTTGGCACAAATTCAAGATAAGCGTAACTTTGATACCAAAATAACCACATAACTTATTTGGAGAACTCGTTCGTTACTAAAACTAAAAAGTCTGAAATAAAACACATTATAATAAAAAATAAAAACAACTGCTAAAAATTAATTAACTGAAAAGGGATAAACAAGTACTAGATATATTTTATACATTAAATATTATTATATGCTGGTGCTTTTGTGCCCTTGACTTTCAACTTTGACGCGGTCGATGTTATAAAACTATAAAAAATCATGTTTCTTTAGTTTTCAATATTCATAAAAACTTTTGCTCCACTGTGAGCTCATTTTGTATTCGCTGCAATTTTCAGGTCAACGACCTTTCGCTCCGCCATTATTATAGATTACTGGAACCACATGGAACTCATTTCCGACAACTGTTTTTATGTGCATTGGCTTATACATAATGATATGCAAATTACTAGTTGCTGCACTAGTAAATTATATGCAACTGCCTCATGCTATATCTGTTGCCGGTTTTTAATAATGTTATGATATATTCACGAATGAATGAATTCACATACATGTGACATCCACCAACCCGCACTGGGCCCGCGTGGTGGTTTAAGGTTACACTAGTCGATTTTTTTTCCATACAAACTTAGTCTAGGGATTATGCCACTGTTTGACGATGTACGTTTAAAATAAAAAGTGATATCAATTTGTCTCATCATTATCTAGCCCTGTATGGAAGCAAAAAAGTAAAAAAAGAAAATATTTGAAAGTTATGAGCGTCGAAAGTTCCACATTTCGACACGAATTTTAACGCATTTTTGAGCGCAAATAAATACCATAAGAACATGGAAAATTGCAAAACGGCCTCCATACAGGGATAGATTAGTAGTTCAACAATGCAAATAATTTTATTTTGAACAGATACGTTTAGTCGTTTTTTCATGATATCCAAACTCCCAAAGGTCTGTTTATAAAATTTCGCGCGCTCGGTTTCGTGCTAACTCTATATCCATTTCGTTACAAATTTGCAAAAGTATGTATTCGTACGCGAACTAGCTTCCTACTGCTCATCACAGCATCAACCTCTTCCGCACGTGTTGGCGGTTGATATAAAATGCATTTTTACCCCGCGCACAAAATAGTTCGTGCCGTTGACTAGTGTAACCTTAAGGTCCATTATCTCTCTCACAGAGAGGATGCCTGTGTCCCAGCAGTGGGAACATTAAAAGGCTGATGATGATGATTGATGACTCAAACATTCGTATCATGTACGATAGTGGACTGTACAAGCTATTTAAAGATGACTCTAAGGTAAAATCGTGATAGGTTTTATTTATTTATGAAAGTTAGGTAAGCTTTCGTGTTTATATTTATTTCCCTTACCTACATTCATTACCTGTTTTTCGATATTAGAATCTGTTTAAGTAGCTTTGTGCTTGCTACATACAAATAAGTTTCAACGGCTTTGACACTCACATAAAGATTTTAATACAGTCTGCATTAAATCCAGCGGTTTTCATTAAATCCATGTTGTATGCAGCAAATGAGAAATCTCTGTCTTTCTGCAATCAACCTCTACGTATTATATAAAACACACTTTCAGACTTCGTTCCGTATGTTCCAGTAAATAACAAAAATGGTATGACTTTCATAGAATCATATTTACATAAATAGTTCCACAAACGAAATACTACCCAACAAAAAACTCGGACCCAAACTACATTAACCTGTGTCATCTTTTTAATGGTTCCTAAACGAATTAAAAAATTATCGTTTATTTGTAAAAACACGAGTGTGTAGTACAAATTATAGGTAGTTCGTACTGCAAAGTACTGGTACTCTCTACTGTCATCAGTCTGTGTCATCCCGTTGCTGGACAGAGACGTATCCCCATGACTTTCCGTAATTTCGATCCAGGGGGGTCACCATAAGCTCTTAGTCAAATCTATACAAGTCAACATCTGTACCTTACACACACTCAAAATAACCTTACTCTAAGAGCGTATGGTCATCGCCCTGGTCAAGGGCTGATCATTGGTTATTAATTTTGTCTAGCTCGTCCCACCATCTTCTGCGTGGTCTGCCGCTGCACCGATAACTTCATTCTAGTGTCTCTTTTCATTAATATCACTTAATTTCTTCTTTCCAGACACGTCATCAGTCCACTACTGCAACAGAGAGGTGCAAGTAGCAGAAGTGGGAGAAGATAGTGAGGGGTACATTCGTACCCCAGGATATCCCCACTATTACGTTGGCGAAGAATGCCGCTGGCGACTGAGGGTTCACTCCGAACAGAGGGTTAGGATTACGCTCATGGATGTCAGCTTGCGAGGTGAATGAAATTGTATAATAATACTAGTAGCCACGCGCGGCTTTGCCGGTGTGGGTTTAGTACTTTTATCTTTATAAATTACCCTATATTTTATTCTGATATATAAGCTATATTACGGTAAACTTTCATGAATATCCTTTCTGTAGTTTTTACGTGAAAGGGAAAAAAAAACATCCTTCCATCCTCACGAACTTTCTCGTTTGTAATAATAGTAGGATCTTTGAATATAGAATTGATTTAACCCGTAATTAAATCAAGTAAGAAACGTGCAGTGGAAGTGTGATAAATATTTTTTCTTCCAACTATGCTTTAATTGCATCACAATCACACTAAAAACTCAGTACAAAGCGAGTCTTTAATGCTCTAGAGCAATAAAAATGTATGAAATTTCATTATTGCACTGTTTTTTTTTAATCGCACCTAAAGTTGCAAATCTCAATGGATTAGCTCTATTCAGCCAGCCGATATCAATACTTTTTTTTTACGTACGTATTATTCATTTCTATCCTACTTGTTCCAAATTTAAAAAATGATTGCTGCTAACTCTGATTTCAAAATGAAAGAAATTTAAAAAAGTGATTTATCTACTATTCCTATAGGTAATAGTTGAAAGAAAAGCAGATTGTGCACCTCGCCTTAAGTAATTTATATTGCCCTCGTGCCTGTTAGATTAGAGCCCTCGCTAGCGCTCAGGCTCTAAATCAGGCACTCGGTGCAATAATAAATTACTTTGTGCTCGATGCAATAATCTACTATTTCAACACACTTGCTCATAAAGTGGCTCTAATTCCATCTGTAATCAAACTGTGACTTTTTCATTACCATTATTCACAAGTGAGTTATAGAGTTTTTTTTTATTTTATTGGTTGAGTTGCTTTGTCCTTAAAAAAGTTTTGATACAAAAAAGATCGTGCTCAATAGTTCAAATAAATTAATGTACCTATTGCTTACTCATGTCATGCAACTTCGTATTTAAATAGATAATCTCAACTTGTACGTGTTTAATAAATAAAACCTTCACTCAAATATAGATAACTTTTGTTTTCTCTGTAATAAAGAAAACTTGAAATTCCCCATTTTGTACGTGGCTAAAACGCTATCCGCGAAGAGCCAAAAAAAAAGAAACCTCATTCTTTTAGTCTATGGCCGATCGCCATTGTTAGATGCTCGCGCATAGGAAAACTTATTAATTTTGCCCGCCATTGCGAAAAAAAATTCACAACTCGTTTTTACTGTTGAAATTACAGTTATTTTAGTATTATTTTCCTCACAAATGTGTTGCAAAACGTCGTATGATACACGTGTGTATTGATGATTACCGTCCTCGGCTCTCTTAAGACCCTCACCTGACGGCTCGGGTCTCAATGGCGCCTCAGCGGTAATCACCAACATTACACACTTGTACTATAATGTACTAATAAAGTTTAAGTTTAGTTTTAGCATTAAGGTCAAAAGCAAGTAGGAGACGGAAAACAAACTTCTTACCTGCCGGGCGAGCACGGCCTTTGTGATAGGCTTGGGTTACGCATTTTATCACGGTTTTTGCTCCCAAACTGTGATAAAAATCTGTGACTCAAGCCTGTCACAGAAGGCCGTGCTCGCCCGCCTGCTTGTTACAAATAGATATACGTACCTATAGACTGGGCAAAATAAGTGCTATTTCTTTGTCAGGGATCATCCGAACCTCTTAACAGACAGAAACCCAATTCTAGTACAGTTTAAAAAAAACAGGCCAAATGCGAGTCGGACTCGCGCACGAAGGGTTCCGTAATCCGTACCCTACGTGCGCGACACGTGACGGCCAAAGTTCAGTAGTGGCCGTCTTTCGGTTTAAAAGATGATGATGAAATACTCTGGACTATTGTCAACCGTTGTTGCTGATGAATTTAACTAGAGTCTAAGAAGCAATTTGCCCCTTTTATCCGACTGCCGAAGGAAGGTTATGTTTTGCTCGGAGTCTATCCACGAACACACTTCTAAAACATCTTGTGATTTAAAATTCCCTTTCCGACTCACTGAATCTCGCTGGCGATTTAGTTTTAAACTTGTTATGACGTTAACTCTGACAGTAACAATTCTATGTAACTGGCATTTATAATTTGATATTGCATATTGCATGGACGCGGGCGATATTAAATTAGAAGTCGCTTCAGAAATGGGAATGCAATTTAGTCAAGTATTTCTCCTATTATGTCAGGAAATAACGATTGTATGATATTTGTTCGTTCCCACACATAGTTTATCACCTTTACTTATTTATAAAAATCTCGACACTGGCAATTAGTAAGCACATTATGTATATTGAAATTATCTTTATAGAAGATAAATATAGTATCTCGACTACACCGTCTAAATACCGTCGAGATTTACATAAGTATTTTTTCACTTGCTCATAAAGTGGCTCTAATTTCACCGCAATTAGGCACATAATGATACCTGTTATCAAACTGTGACTTTTTCATTGCTATTATTCACAAGTGAGTTATAGAGTTTTGTTTAATTTTTTTGGTTGAGTTGCTTTGTTCTTAAAAAAGTTTCGATACAAAAAAGATCGTGTACCATGTACCTATTGCTTGCTCATTTCATGCAACTTCGTATTTAAATAGATCATTTCAACTTGTACGTGCTTAATAAATAAAATTTTCACTCAAATATAAATTTTATTTGCACTGTAATTAAGAAAAATTGAAATTCCCTATTTTGTACGTGGCTTAAACACTATCCACGAAAAGCCAAAAAAAAAGAAACCTTATTCTTTTAATCTATGGCCGATCGCCATTGTTAAATACGCGCGAATAGGAAAACTGATAAAATTTGCCCGCCATTGCGAAAATGATTTTGGAACGAAGTTTCTTATCGTGCGTTGCGAAAGGGGGCTAGACGGAAAAAAATCTCACGAAAAGTTATAACGACACTTTTTGCTATAGTTGTGTCGTGCGGCGTGCGCGTGTTTCGTGCGTGTTCTAACCTATACGCTGTTGTGTTTATGTATATATGTGTGTGTATAAATATATATGTATGTATATATATATACACATATATATATGTATATATATTTAGTTTCTTAACGCCAGACGTACAATACCCTCCACCACAGGCCGAATCGAGTCGACACTACTCGAAAACCGACCCCGAGCCGCCACTAATAACGAACTGGCGATCAAATCGGAAAACCTAAAAACCTCCATATCTCGGAAACGGTTGGAGCTAGCTCAATTCTGAGTAAAAATTTGGCCGGAGAACAGGATAGGATAACCCCCCCCCCCCCCCCCCCTTAACTGTTAACCTTCCCCCCCGCATTTTTTTACCCCATTCTAAAATATCAATATGAAAAGTCTATAAAATCGTGCAACAAACCCCTCCCCCCCTCCTCCCTCACCAGCTCACATTTACTCGAAATCCTTTTCATAAAATAATTTTAAAACATTTTTTAGGTGAGATCGAAAATATACGAAAGACCGAACCAACTATTCAAATTGTAAAATCAACATTTGTTAACCGTCACCTAGCGCCATCTGTCGCCATCAGCTGGAATAAAAAAAAAACATTAATTTAAGAAATAAAATTGTATATCGGAAACGGGAGGAGATATGCCAAATCTGATAACAGATTAGCATATGCTATAAATATGTAATAAATATAGTATATTCTAATATATGTATGTGTATATATATGTATATACACTAAAGGAACTTCGTTCCATCCGGGTGTCCCTTGACACCTCTCAAGTTTTTTTAGTATTCTTTTCTTCACAAGTGTGTTGAAAAACGTCGCATGATACACGTGTGTATTGATGATTACCGTCCTCGGCTCTCTTAAGACCCTCACCTACGGCTCGGGTCTCAATGGCGCCTCAGCTGTAATCACCAACATTGTACCATAATGTACTAATAATCTTATCAATAATTTAGTCAGTACTGATCCTATTAAATTTTTGTTAACGACATCATCAATAACACAAATTTACTTTTCATCGTCAATTGTAATTTCTTTGTTGGTTGCATGATTGGTACAAACACATCCCAACATCTTTTACTGATGAATCCTTAGAAAATCCATTTGTCCTTCTCCACAGGCATCGAACCCTTCAGAGACAGCTGCACAGACTACGTGTCAGTCCAAGACCAGAATGGAGACGCCCTCCTGTCTTCTTGTGAGCAAGTGGAACTTCCCTTGAGGCTCACCTCGGTTACCAATGTGGTTGATGTTATGGTGGAAGCCAAATCAAAAGGAGCTTACCCAAAGAGAGGGGTGCTGCTGCATTATAAAAGTAAGTTTTTATTTATATTGTCTTGCTAATAAATTAAGAAAGAGGCATTAAGAGGAAATATGGGCAGAGAGCGCCGACTGAATTTCCTTAGTAAAAAGTCATAATTCGAGGTTTGGCTCTCGTCTTTTTCCTCCTCCAATATTGGACTAATTTAAAAGATATTGCCCCCGTTTCCACACCGTTTACACTAATTCCCAGCATTATCATGTAACCACCGTACAATTTAAAAACAAAATGATTATTTATTGTGACACCCAGCGCCATCTATGTATACCAAAATCTTTTACAAACTGTCAAACATACAACAGCGCCATCTAACGGAACTTTCTCTCACCAACAGGTATAGGTTGTGTTACCCTACCAGCGCCATCTGACGGTTACCTTGTGTACCGCAATGGGGACGTAGCTCACTACAGTTGCAACGTGAACTTTGTTTTCGTGGATACCCGACAGAAGGCGCGCTTCATATGGTGCTATGATGACAATAGGTGGAATGACACAGTGCCTTTGTGTGTTGGTAAGTTTTTTATCAATCGTCGTAGTTTTAATTTTGGACGGGAAGTTCAAAGTCTATTGAAATTCAATGAATTATATTGTATGAACTAAACATATTAGTATTGTAGATGGAGCACATTGGAGATTAAATAGAGAGCTAGATTCTCTAATTATTCTTTAAGGGTTGTTAAGCGTGATGTCCCTATTATTTTATCTCAGTTTAAATTTAATTCCAAGTTGATTTATGAGTGATTCTATCTGTGTCTATCTAAGCAAATTATGATTGAATGTAGTTAAAAATTCAATGTTTTTGTTGACCTTACCTTGGCCATAAATAAGCTTTTTTCATGTTGACAAGCAAAGTTCATAAAAAAATAGTTTATAGCAAGAAATATACCATAAATCAGTTTGAAAGAACTTCCTATAGCCTTGCCAATCTTGCCATAAAATAGATAGCTCATAAAATGTCATGGCGTAGCACAAAACTTGTCGATAACAATAAACCCCCCATAAAAACTTCTTTGAATCATTTCAAAGTCTTCATGGGGAAGCGTGGCACATGCGCGAATTCTCCATGATCCCTTCCTTTCACACAACACATATCGCGTAAGAGTAAAAGAGACAGCAATATTTACTTCAGGTGGGCCACGATTATTTACATTATAAAGTTTCATGTCAACTTTTGACTTTAATGTGTAGGTGATAGAGATCAAATTTGATTGATGTGTGTTGTTATTATTTTCATCGTCAAGCAAAGGGCTTCTCCACATCACTTCAGTGATCAGTCGCTCGCGTTCCAGTAAATAGGATATTCGGTCTTCGGTCGCCGTCAAGTGCGTTCGGCAAGTTCGAAATTCGAATATTGTCAGTTCTCGTGTCGAGGGAAACACGTGTTTTCTGCCAAAGTGAGTTTGTAATATTTCTTGTGGTTTTTTACTAGAAATATTTAAATAGATTGTGATTTTTAGGTGTGTTAGTTTTATAATATTTTTTTAGTGATTTTGTGGAGTTTTCAGTAAAGTCGCGGTAAGCTTACCTAAATGGGGATTTGTGGTTAGGTGTCACAATGACTCTGTTTATAAATAATGTAATTTTATTAACTATCGTTAATAGTAAATATTGCATAATATTATTATTGCTGATGCACAATGTAGGCAATATATAATTGTTACATAATATTAAGTGATGCTATTGCTCCTATATTTATGGTAGAGTCAGCTCATATTTTCCCTCCAAAATTCAAGCCTTTTTTTTCATAAAGATAATTATTATTTAATTATTACGCATAATGCTAATAAACTTTCATAGCTAATTGTATATTAATAACTCACGCTTCCAAATAAGTATGTAGGCGGAAATCCGTTTTGAATTTTTAATAAGTTAGAGGCACATGTCGTACTCCTTTATATTCAGTTAAGTATTCATAATTATATAAAAGGAAGTTAATGTGATTTTGATTAATATTCAAATATTTTAAAAATTCAATTATAATTATTTTATACTCGAATAGTAAACACACATAGACATTAAATTATTAATATTATTTTACTGGTTCAATACTCCTTCAAGCTCCAGTTTTAGGGTATAAGTAGATTTGTAATGCCCGGTTTCCTTTGACATTTTTTGACGGTAAACATGCACCCATAGACACAATGGCTGCAGATTCTTGATTCAAATTTTCTATGGAATTTGAATTTAGAATCTGCTAACAACTGTTTAACCTAATCAAGATTAATAAGTTTTTATAACTCAATGTATTGAATGCGTTACATTGCCTGCCAAATAAATGTATTATTATTATTAGATGTCAGCTTTGTAATAGTCTATTTACCTACACCATGTATTCGATAAAGCAGTTGGTTGGATCGTTGCTGAACTGATGAATTTGTCAAATACTCAACCCATTACTGAATTGGAAGTTGAGTATCTGTCCAACTTTACTCTGAAAACCTGTAAAACTTCGCCATTCAAGTAGGGTTGACAAGTTCTTAACTCAAAGTAATCACTTCAAAACTTGGCCCTGAATGTTTATCTGAAAAATTACTCGGAAACCGGCTATTTGATGTAAAGCGGTTACAGAAACCTTTTATCAGAACACGCGTCCAATATCTTATCGGTCTTAGAGATTTCGGCTGTTATTAAACACTGATAAGGCCTTCTGTATCGATAGTTTTAATATTTATTTTCATTGTGTCGGGAGCCCGAGAACTCTGACTGACATGACGACTAACTCCGGGGTATAGTAGGTATACCCAATGCAATAAAATTGATTTTGGGCTCGGGGCATCAATCTCGCGTCTCCTGCAAAGATAAATTTCGTCCACTTGTATCACAATGTACTATTGCACCCTTATTTTAAATAAGTCGTGAGAGTTAAAAAAACCGGCCAAGTGCGAGTTGGACTCGCGCACGAAGGGTTCCGTAGCATTATCGCAAAAAACGGCAAAAAAATCACGTTTGTTATATGCCGCAGTTAAATATTTATTTTGTTCTGTTTTTAGTATTTGTTGTTATAGCGGCAACAGAAATACATCATTTTAACTGTCTAGCTATCACGGTTCATGTGATAAAGCCTGGTGACAGACGGACAGACAAACAGACAGACGGATTGTGGAGTCTTGGTAATAGGGACCCGCTTTTACCCTTTGGGTACGGAACCCTAAAAAGCAGTTTAGGAAGTTGATGATAGTTCTTGCCTCTGCAAATAACAACATATGGTTTAATTCTTTAATCAGTATTTTTTTTCCTCGTGGTTAAGAAGCATGTTAGTAATAAGAGGCCTAGACAGAGACAACAAAATTTTTGAGATTGAACACCTGACAATTCAGTTACCCATGTCAATCCCATATATATTGGAACCTGTTAGATATTACTTTGTCTAGAGTCCAATGAACTTGCATACGACAATAACAGAATTGTTACAAATTAACATATACACAATTTATGATTTTATAAAAAGTATCAGACTTTTTGTCTGACCCAGAAGTAAGTGTTAGCTTTGAGGCATACTAGACGCAGACTTTTATTCAAGTCTGCTGAGTGGTCATGCCCCTTTGGTTCTCATTGTTGTTTTTTTTTTTTGTTTTGCTTTGTCTAGAGTCCAATGAACTTAGGAAGACAACAGACAAACATATGCATACGACAATAATAGAATTGTTACAAATTAACATATACACAGTTCTTTATAAAAAGTATCAGACTTTTTGTGTGACCCAGACGCAATTGTTTAATATTTGTAGTAAGTGTTAGCTCTGAGGCATACCAGACGCAGACTTTTATTCAAGTCTGCTGAGTGGTCATGCCACTTTGGCTCTCATTGTTGCATTTATTGGGAAACCCATAATATATAGTAGTTTGTGCTGATATGAATTAATCATCACTTTTATATAGATTTGTACAAAATAGTCTAACTACAAATAAAATCAGTTTATTCTAATTCAGTATAATAGTTCTATAACTACGCACATTAGTATTTCTTTTGTTAAAAAAAAACAAAGGAAAGTTCAAATGAACTTTGAGTTTGCTTCATAAATGTATATCGCGACAAAAACCGTTATTACAGACAATGTAAATGACTCATATGCAATTAGCGCTTGCATTAATTTTAACGCAGCATACTCGACATCATCGACAGTTTTTGTTTTAATAATCAATTAATTCAATTAAATAATATTATACTCAAATAATGAAAATATTCAATATTGTTCACACTTTTAACTATCATTTATTTTTCTATTTTTGATACTGTGTCAAAAACAATCTATACGACCTGAATAATATTTACAATTTGTTTTTATTTTTCTCGAAGGATGTAAAACTGTAACTGCAATGCATGAAATAAAAAGCTTTTTTTATTCTCGACATCACGCCTCTTGACTTTGTGCGATTTATGTAAGTCCAAAATTATGAACCGCAATTCTATTGTCATTTATAACTCAATAATTCTGCTCAATTTAAAATTAAGAATCGAATGACTTGGGTTAGATCCTCACCACGTTCTTAATTGCCTTGCGTGTGGTCTCTATCAAAACAGTATCCCCAAATTATGAAGCCAAACAAAATACATGCGGCAATACAAATTATAAAGCCAGACAAATTAATCCTCAGGGGTTCTTACTCGAGTTGGCTACTCGTTAAAAATGTCGTGCTATGTGCTCTTTTCGTGATAACCCGAAGTATTAAGAGATAGATTTATAAATAAATAAATTACTAATAAAATAATAATAATATGCTCGTCGCATTGGTCTATGAGAGGGATTGGAGAGTGCACCTGTGTTTGCGTACATGTGCTCTATAATACCTCCCACGTCGATGGTATCCGCTGAGATTAGCCCCGTGATCCAAATTTAGTCTCGAGGACTAATAGAATTAGAAAAGATTTATTCGACACAGACACAACAGCAACAATTACAAAGTGACGGAGAAGAAAAGTAAACAAAGTACAGACAAGGTTCAAGAAGAGCTACACCGAAAGCGTTACCAACTCAGCAATTGCTGGGCGTCAGACATCCAGCGCTGATTTTCAATTAGCACCCCGCTTGTGACACACGGACATGGGTAAATAAAATAGATACTGAATATAATGTTAATATACCAACTACAGTATATCTTCCTGCTAATGTTTTAAAGGATATTGGATACAGAAAATAAGCATTGACTTTACACATCAAACAGGCTTCAAACCTGCAATACTTTACCGCTTCATTGGCTTTGTAGCACAATGTGGTTTAAAACTTTGTTATTTTTAGGTAGTTACGTTAAGGCACTGTTAACGTACCCAGGTAATTCAAAATAATATCTCAATAATCGTTTGAGCTTTACTAAATGATATTTTTAACCAAATTTCATGTGTTTATCTTATAGATTTTGCGTTATTAAGGGATCAAAAGTGGATCCAAATGGTTCGTGTAATATATACACGGCTGCTGCATCGCCAGTTCAGTTTTGCTTGAACTTACTGTCAGTTTCATTTTTTCTTCTGTGAATGCGAATCAATTAAAATACTAAGTAAATTTTTTAACCTGCAGAAAGGCAAATAAATAGAAAGGAAACACACATGTCACATGATTTGTGACGTTTGCGATCTTTGGCATATGTTCCAACGTACATATCGAATTAGATCTGCAAACTCATGATGCGATGCGATGATGAATGAGTAAGAACGTGAAAATTCAGAATTGGACAAATGTTTCCTTTACGTGCAAGTCTTCTTAGGTTGGTACTTAGGATGGACAATATTGGCAACATTCCAGTAAGTATTTGCTCGTTAACGTGTGTTAGACTTTCTTTGGGTTATTTTGCCGAAAAAGAAATGGAAAATGTCATTGTGTTCTTTGTCTATCCAATAGACAACAGCGATTCTTAACCGACGTCCAAAATGAAGGAAGAAGTAGAAGGTTAACGATTCAACCGAATGTTTTTTTAGCGATATCTTCACCCATTGTTGTTTATTTTGATGGTTTCGTTTTTTGTTATAACGCTATTGATTAATTCATGAAATGAAAATGTTTACATACAACGACCCATTTAACAATGAAACCAGAATACTTTCTCCAACAAAAAAAATGAGGTTAATTCATTTTATACCAACCTCATTTCATATAATTCTTTATCTACGTAGTTAATAGCAATTACACGTCTGTATACGCAGTCGATGCGTAACGACACGCAGCCGTCACGCACACGTCACGCTCAGGCTTCACGCAATCTTTTCTATTAATAAAAAAGAAAATAAAACTCTCTATTAAAATTGGACCATTTCCAAAACGACCAAAAAGAAACAACTAAACGGCCATATTGTAGGTTAAACGAGTCCGCGCTATTGATTCGAAATTTAAAATTTGACATTTTGTTTTCTTAGGTTGTTATTTGAAGATAAAAAAAATATTGAATTGACCAACCCGTGACGCTCTAGTAACAGAATGAAAGAATGTGGGAGAAAGTTAGCTGACGCGATTTGTTTTTATGATAAGTTAGGAAGGAAAGAAAATAAATTTATTTAGCACATATCTAAAGGCAAACAAATCTTCTGGACAAGAGAAACAATAATGATAAATCTGTGTGTGTGAAGTTTACAAGGAAAAATAAATAATTTTCAGCTTGAAACCTTCAAAGAATCATCTTGTTGCAATGGATTCATAATCGTACTGAGAGAGTGTTGCATAATCGTAAAGCGGCCCATATCAGCTGTTTATCAGCATATAAATTGTTTACAACAGCTGTAAAAACGAGCTATTGATCCATTTCTTGTTCGAACGGTTTTATTACCGACACGGTATGCTAAAGAACTTTTCAATACACTTACTCTAAAACTGGCTCCTAATGCACCATTTGAGGTTCACAATACAATGTATTTCATACGCTGTGCTTTTCTTTTTAGATTTCCGTAACCAAAGGGTAAAAACGGGACCCTATTACTAAGACTTCACTGTCCGTCTGTCTGTCTATTATTATTATTTGTTTATTTATTAAAGTACAAGTTTATACAATCTTAACTTAAAAACTATGCCCCACAAAACCGTTTTCACGGTTTGTCTGTGGGGACGGAATAAAGAGTATTAAAAATAAAGTTTATTAGTGCGGACACTTAATGAAATTATAACAAATAAATACTAACAACAACATTCTGAAATGTTCAGAGATCATTTAAAACGCTTTAAAAAGTACTGCTTTAGTGATTTGGCAAATTTAATTTTTATTTCCTGACTTCTTATATCAGAAGGCAATTGGTTGAGAAGGTAGGGTTCTCTTTTTTTTTCTTTTGACTGTCTGTCACCAGGCTGTGTCTCATGAACCGTGATAGCTAGCCAGTTGAAATTTTCACAGATGATGTATTTCTGTTGCCGCTGTAACTAAAAATACTAAAAACAGAACAAAATAAGTATTTAATTGGGGCTCCCATACAAAAAACGTGATTTTTTTGCCGTTTTTTTGCGATAATGGTACGGAATTCTTAGTGCGACTCCGACTTGCACTTGGCCGGTTTTTTTCTATATCCACATTCGTGCGACAAAGTGCGGCGGTGTTATAATTTCAATTTATAATATAAGGCATAATCAAACACGGCTCAAGAAAAATCCTCGAGTCAATTTTTACATTTTTTTTTAGAAAATATTGTTTTAAATATTTTTTTTAATTCTTAAAAAAAATTGTTGCCCGAAAAGTGTGTTGAAAACAATATATAAAACGAAGGTAGATTCGTTTTACCGAAATCTGCGTGGCAATACAAACACAAGCTGACCAGCTCGAGTGAACTCAGTCCGTCCTGCGTCTGGCCCGACACGAACGTACCTTTGAACAGTATGTTTATCTCTTTCTGACAACGGAGTCCTATTTATCCCTGATATCTTTTTGCCTTCTCTGTGCTATCACTATCATTCTATAATAATAGTACATTATGGTACAAGTGTGCAATGTTGGTGATTACCGCTGAGGCGCCATTGAGACCCGAGCCGTAGGTGAGGGTCTTAAGAGAGCCGAGGACGGTAATCATCAATACACACGTGTATCATACGACGTTTTTCAACACACTTGTGAAGAAAATAATACAAAAAAATCATTTTCAACAGTAAAAACGAGTTGTGAAATTTTTTTCACAATGGCGGGCAAAAAGTTTTCCTATGCGCGCGCATTTAACAATGGCGATCGGCCATAGACTAAAAGAATGAGGTTTCTTTTTTTTTGGCTTTTCGTGGATAGTGTTTTAGCCACGTACAAAATAGGGAATTTCAATTTTTCTTAATTACAGAGCAAATAAAATTTATATTTGAGTGAAAGTTTTATTTATTAAGCACATACAATTTTTGAAATTTGAAATTATCTATTTAAATACGAAGTTGCATGAAATGATTAATTTATTTGTATTATTGAGCACGATCTTTTTTGTATCGAAACTTTTTTAAGAACTAAGCAACTCAACCAATATATTAAAAAAAACTCTATAACTCACTTGTGAATAATAGCAATGAAAAAGTCACAGTTTGATAATAGGTATCATTATGTGCCTAATTGCGGTGAAATTAGAGCCACTTTATGAGCAAGTGTGTTGAAAAGTCTATTATTAATTTAACTATAGGCTCGCGTTTGTCCACTATATCGGCTGATAGTTGGCGATACTTGCCTAGAAGTAATCTATCCACTCATGACTTAAAGACCCCAAGTTCCAAGTTTCGTCCTATGTAGGTAGGTAACTAAAGTTAAATGTCGCCATGTTTTAATTTCTTTTTAATGCGTATGACGTCTGATAAAAACTCTTTGGTGAAAAACATAGTTTGATGTTATGTCATTGCAGTACAGTGTACAATGACTGAGTAATTTGCCTACTTACATAAAACCGTAAAATTTTCGTTAGATCCCAAATTATTGACTCATCCTGAGATTAGAAGTCAGTTTCAGTCTATTTCCGTTCTTCACACGCCATTCCAAACATTGACTGAATCTCTTTGAAATATTCAAGAGCACATTTAGGAAGTTGTATAAAGTGAATCCTGGAATTCTGAAATAGCTTGGTTCGCTTTTAGATACAGTAAGAAATTAGGAAAATTGGAGTTATGTTGGATCTTACCAATCCTATTAATATTATAATTGCGAAAGTTTGTGAGGATGGATGTTTGTAACTCTTTCACGCAAAAACGACTGAACGGATCTGGATGAAATTTGGCATAGAGACAGATTATAGTCAGGCATAGCACATAGGATACTATATTTTTATAAAAAAATTATCCCGGGAATATGTTCCTTCGGGATACTTTTCGACATTCACGCGAGCGAAGCCGCTGGCAGAAGCTAGTATTATAAATGTGAAAGTTTGGAGGATGGATGTGCGTGTGGAAGTGTGGACATACATCCAGTATGTTTGTTACTCAATCACGCCAGAACGGCTGAACGGATCTGGATAAAATTTGGCACAGAGATAGGTTATAGGCTGGAAAAGCACATAGGCTACTTTTCATCCCGGTAAAATGTTCCCTTGGGATAAAAAAAACAGACACAGACTGACTGATTTCACAAACGTGTAACTTCGGTAATCTTGGCAGATTTATCGCTAAGTTACATAACCAATTGAAGTCGTAAATGGATACGAGTAGTTATGTGACATTAAAAATCTAAACGGGAGTAAGTGCTCCCGGTTTTTAAATTAAAAAAATATTTTTCTAACTTTATTTTAGCCTAAGATAACTCTAAGTTTGGTATTCAAGTTGACACGTTTAAAAAATAATGTTTATTGCTACAAAAAAGGTTACATTAATGTTTACATACACTACATACATAGGTACTATATTGTAAGAAATTCCATTGTAACCATTGAGTAGTGAACCCTGCCTCTCAAACTTTTCAACACCAAATACTAAATAGTTCTTAATTTCCAGTATCTACATTACATAAACTACCAATGGCCGTTGACCCCATAGTCAGCAAATTGTTAATTCAAACTAAAAGTTTAAATATTTTTTATCGCCATTTCTTTTCGTCACGTCTGCGAAGTTTCGCTAATTTGTTTAATTTGACCCTCATCAAACTCAGTAGCTAAACACGACATATATACACAAGTAGATTCAAACTTAACGGTGGCTGTGAAGTGTGTTTTTTGCTGAGCAGTAACTCACGCCTTATACCTCCTGCTGGCACATATATTATATATATATATTCGTTTATATGTATTATGTTTACCCTCGCACTGGAACAAAACACAAAAGATATTTTATTTCAATCAACAAGGCCACCAAGCGGCACTTTTGAACGTCACAATTAAAATTTATAAGAATTAAAAATTGTTTCTACCAAACTACCAAAAAGTCACATTGGTACTTGCCCGGATTTGAACCCGTCGTGGGTTCTCAAGCACGAAAGGTGACACGACATAATGAATTTGTTACAGCGCAGCAACTCGCCTCGTGTTCTGAACCGCCATTAAGTTTCAATCTACCTGTAAGTTGCGTTGTCATGGACATAATATACATACCTATATAAACCGCCATTAAGTTTGAATCTACCTGTAAGTTGGGTTGCCATGAACATAATACACACACATAAGTATGTACTTATACATGTGTAATACATGTGTTTAGACACTGGTACCACGACATATGTCGCTCCTAGTGGCTTGTCACGAAATGCGGAAGTGTCAGCCCGTCCCACGTGGACATGTTTCGTCGCCAAGGTTTTCCCGCTCTGGCGAGGGTTTTCTGTTACGTAACTTAACTAACCATAAATCAGACGTTAGTTTTACTCCGTCTGGCAAGTTCATTAATTTTCTTATTAGTCGTGGTTTTGTTGGTATTGGTTCTAAAGCTGATTAATAGAGAACTTCATGCCTGTGGTAACCGATGGGGTAGGTAGGGATACAAGTTTAACCACATTTCACAGATTTTGTTTAAATCCTGGAGGAGCTCGTGGCTGTATAATAACAGCCGTATGGGTCGACCTTAAAGGTTAAGCAACGTTTGCTGAGGCTAGTCCGTGGATGGGTCAGCATCCATTACATACCGGGCCCCTCCGTACCTCGGCAAGTAAGCCGTTGGTCTCGGATGTCATTTGAAGATCTTTGACAGTCGTTACGTTAAACCTTAAAAAATCTGACCCAGTATTGCCAGGGCGTGTCGTGTTACCCAGTTACTGGGTTGTAGTGGTCAGATAGGCAGTCGCTTCATAAAGTTAATAAAAAAAGTCGACGAAGAACGCGCCTATCTCAGGAACTACGAGTTGGAATTGAAAAAATATTTTTGTGTTGGATAGTCCATTTATCAAGGAAGTTTATAGGCTATATAACATCACGCTACGGCCAATAGGAGCGGAGCATAAATGAAAAATGTTGCAAAAACGGGCAAAAAATATTCCATTTTCAGAGTTCCGTTGCGTGCGTTGCGTAAGCGGTTAAAGTTACGCAACATTCATGTAGTATAGGGATATATGTAGGGTAGGGAAGGTAGGTAGCCAGTTGACGGGAGCGAAGCCGCGTGGGACAACTAGTTTATTAATAAATACTTTTCTGGAATAGAAGATAGTCCTTTTACACATAAATACACTCTTATTTGTAACTACCTTCTGCCAGCGGCTTCACCCGTGTGAATGTGGAAAATTATCCCAAGGGAACATATTCCCGGGATCAAAAGTATCCTATTTGCTATTCCTGACTATAATCTATCTCTGTGCCAAATTTCATCCAGATCCGTCCAGCCATTTGACCGTGAAGAAGTAACAAACATATAAACACACACAAACTCACAAACTTTCGCCTTCATAATATTAGTGCGATAATTATTATATACTAGCTTCTGCAAACGGCTTCGCCCGCGTGATATTCGAAAATTATCCCAAGGGAGCATATTCCCGGGATAAAAAGTATCATAATGTGCTATTCCAGACTATAATCTATTTCTGTGCCAAATTTCAGCCAGATCCGTCTAGTCGTTTAAGCGTGAAGAAGTAACAAACATACAAACACGCACACAAACAAACACCTTTTTAATATTAGTTAGTGTGATAGTAACAGGCCGCTTGAGATCTGACACGTCTTGCCAAGGGGTACCGTGTTACCCAGTTACTGGGTTGTGGAGGTCAGATAGGCAGTCGCTCCATATAAAACACTGGTACTTAGCTGAATCCGGTATGACTGGAAGCCGACCCCAATATAGTTGGGAAAAAGGCTAGGCAGATGATGGCAGATGATGATAGTAACAGGCCGCGCGTAAAAGGTGACAAAACCAGTATAACTTGGCCTTGCAATTTATTGGAGCTCTGGGCTAGTTGAAAGTCAGTGTTACCTATGACGTTACGTCGACAGTACATAACAATTGTTAAAAGATGATAAAAACTCACAATGCAATTGCCAATGAGAATACAATAGCAATTTACTAATAACGAGATGATAACATATGGTATCAGTTAATTCTGAATTGGATATCGGCGGGTTATCGCAGTCGACAAGATACTCGTAACCTTATTAACTCATTTATTATGAATTAATGCGTAAATCGCAATTAATTTGGTAATCAAAACGTGTGATCTCACGATAAAGCAAAAACTCAGTACGTACTTAACTTAAGAGTTATATAACAAAAATACTTTTTGCGTGGACGAAGTTGCGGGCAAAACCGCGGTTTCGTCCACGTTAAAAGTATTTTATTCCAAGGGAACAAACTACCGAGATAAATACATCTAAGATCTCTATGTCCTCTGTCTAAATCCGTTCAGCTGTTCAGGCGTAAAAAGGTTACAAACAAACATCCAAATAGTAACTTCGCTGCTTTATAATAATAATACGTCAAGAAAACATACTACCGGGATAAAAACTTTCCTTTATCCTGTCATGGTCCACTCGTGTGCTAAGTTTTATACGAATCCGTTCAGCCGTTTAGGCGTGAAAAGATAACATACGAACAGGCAGCTAAAGTCTCCGCCAGATAACAAAAAAAGAAGTCATTGACCCGACATGCACCAAAAGGTATAAACGTTTATGGAGATATTTTAATAATTTTGGTCTCAATTATAAGGTATATTCTAGTAAACAGATACGTTATACACTCACAAAACAACCGAAAAAAGTGTTCCTCAGTCCGCAAAGGCTGTGCGGACTGCGGAACAGCAGCGGCAGCACAGATACCTACACACTTTTCATTCATCTGATATTTCACTACAAGTCGAAAGGGATAGCTTGATAAAACCAAAAAAGAGACAGCTAGTGTTGTGACTTGCGTGTGATTGTAAACAAACGTTATTCTGGCCACCAATGTATTTACTATTTCTTTCTTTTTCTAACCTCCAAATATCAGAATAATATTCTCAGAAATAAATTAGTAAATTGCGATGTATTGCGTACTGACACTACTGACATTATGGTATGAGATCCCTTTTGTTTTGGTATCATAATTGCTACACTTTCTAAATACACACGATGGCATTTTTTTAATTTTGTTTTTGTTTCATCAAACCGTATTGCTCTTCGCCATGCGTGACATATACTAAAGACTATACGTCCCAACTAGGACGTATTCGAGTCTTCACAATGCGCGCACTTATAACATATCTGTTTACTAGAATATCATTGATAAAGGCGTAGAACCATCACATCCGTATAAATCGGTAAAGATATTAACTCATTACTGAAAATAATCTCATGCCAAGTGAAAGCGTCAAGGACGTCCCTAACGTAATCCGACGTTTGTTTTGATCTAGTGACACTGCCTTAACATTTTTATCGTATCGTTTTGAAATATTGGAATACATTGGTAGGCAGGTGTTAACGAATTTATTTTTTTATTACCTGGCAGAGACTTTAGCTGCTTTCGTGTTTATAATATTAGCATGGATTCTATTTGGCCACATGTTTTATCAATTTAGTGAAATGATAAGCTGAAGTGTGACGTCATATCAATGTCCGGTAGCAACACAGTATATTAGGACAAGCATCTTTATCATTGTGTGTAAATGTGTCAATGTTTATACTTTTTATATTCGACCTCCGCCGTAGTACCTACAATTGATAACAAAATATGAATAAGTATTTAAACTGCTGTTGAAGTGAGACAAGTATGAACTAAAATTCGTTTGAACTATGTATTTTTCTTAGACCCGCTACTAATACCGACTTAATAGCTAACCCGGCCATTTGTATTATGACATATTTGTTATTTTACCTCGTTTTAGTAACTAACTCTGAGTTTAGTTTTTCGTGTAAGTGGGCCTTAAAGTTCTATTTAAGTAGGTACATATTTTACAGTCAGAGATCATAAGTGCAGTCGCACTTTACCAAAGCCTCAATTGGTCAATGGTTCACGACTGATTCAATCTATATGTTTATGGGTGATTAATACAGCGTTATTCATAATGCCCAGACAATTTGAAAAAATATCCAATAAGAAATGGCAATATGCTAAAATCTAATGAAATAAATACATTGATGCAGCCGGTTGATAGAAATATGTCTTTTTTATTATTTTAATATTGACATTGTTTTTAATATAGACTAGGTAAGTACGATTACTATTTAAACAACAAAGCCGACGAGGCTCTTATTTCTGTCTGCAGGGTCTAAATAAACCTAACATTAAGGAGATGACGGGAGCTGAGTTCGCTCGCTCACTTCAGCTCCCGTCATCCCCTTCGAACCTAAGCTATCCGTGTCGGGGTGCCCTAAGCTCCCGAGCTCGCTTTTGTACTAATTCATTGACCAGCCAATGTGATAAATATAGAAGCTTAAATCAGTATTCATTACATTGCCCGATTTGACTTGACTAAATCCATAATGCCCGGGCATTATACATAGTGCGCTGATTAATCAATTGGTCCATGTCATAATATATATCGCATCTTTAATATAAGTATGAAAGTATGGATCGAGTGGCAGAGTGTGGTAAATGATAATAGTATCACATGAGTATTTTAATACCTAATTATATGCCGTTGCATAAACTATTTTATCTTCACTCATACATTTGAAATAAAACGTGGAAAGTGGAAACGGAAAACATATGTGGTATGGCGGGCAATTTAGATTCTCAATGCGCATGACTGTGCAGCGCGCGCATCCATAAAGAATGCGACTTTTTTTTTACATTAAGTCAATGAGCCCAAACGCGCCAATAAATAAAAATAAAAAAAGCTAAAGAAATAAAAAAGTATTTTATGATGCAGTTGTTTGAAAACCGAAGGCAAATTTTGCACTGTAATGGTATTTTTTTTAAATTTTACCTATCCACGAAAAAGAAGTACGTGTTTATACAATTCTTTTTGAATTCATATTTGTAACTACGGTACTTTCACAGTTATTATGTCTTGTGACTGGGACTGTAGCACCATAATTTTGTAATATTTTATTTTGTCTTTTGACAATTCAAAAGTGCCTGTAACTGGCCTACTTGAAATAAAGTGCTTTGACTTTGACTTTGACTTTAACATTACGTTGTGAGTGTGGCAATTTTAAAGAGCGACTGCACGTTTGACCCTTGATAAGTAATACACTCTAGTCGTGATAGGTTGCTAAAACGGCATTATAGGAAAAGGGTGAAACGGTTGTTACAGCAGGTTCCATCTTTTGTAGACATCTCCCTTCATAGGGCTTCAAGGGGTGTCTGGCTCTCTAGAGTCGAGACACCCCTTCTCTATTCACCCTTTTAACCCAACTGTAATGGAGCACAAAAATATAGTAATGTTTTACCATTGAATTGCTCAGTCAACAGAAAAAAAACTCTAGACACTAACAGAGCTGCAAAGACCAAGATGCAACTGTCTAGATAATAATAGGGAGAGACGCTACAGTCGCCGACAATACAATTAAACTCGTTAAGTCGCCCTCTCGATTGGTGTGCGCGACTGTACGTAGAGTTGAGTGTAGACTCGGCTTCGTATAATGCTACAGACCGTATATTTCTGGTAAAAGTTGACCTCTTATTGTACGGAGAGTCTTTACAAATGCAAGGTCAGGTTATTCTGGAATGGATAGTAAGAAATTTCTTCGTGTATACTTGTGTAGGTACATGCTGTGGGTAAAGGGATGACGTCACTACTTTAAAGTGTTAGAGAGTCAGGGTTGTCATAAGCCTAAAATAGAAAACTTGGGTCTGTTTTCCTCGGAAGGGTTACTAAATAAATTAAGATAAAATACATAACTACCTCAGTCAACTCAGCCTATCGCAGTCCATGCTAGACATAGGCCTTTCGCAAGCTGCGTATAACAGGCAGTCTTCCACCTTCCAGCTCCAGATTGTTCCAGTAACTTTTAAGATCCTAGCCCCATCTTGGTGTAGATTACCCTCGCTACAATTGTCTGTACGCGATCTCCACTCTATGATTCGTCTGCTGCATCGGCTTGCTAATCTTGCTAACTTTATCGGAAACTGGCTCTTTTCTGAATAATCTCAATTCGGATCTTATCTTTTAAAGAAACCATACATCATTCCTGTGTCTCGCCAAGACCAATTGATATCGAAGGGTCGATCTTTGAAGTTGTGAAGGAATATATCTATCTGGGATGTGATCAGACAAGTTTGGCAGACTCATAGGTATTCCAACTCTTATTGAAAATGTGGAAGAATATTACTTATCAGGGACAAATCATTCAGCTCGGAAGACATATAAGAACCTAACAGCTAACCCTTATAAATTCTTCGCCCTTAAAATAAAAAATAACTAAATTCAACCTTGATTCTGGTCTTTTAGGGCGGTCGCCCATGACTACTTTTTGCAGCGATACAGACGCGATACAGTCGCAAAATAAACACGACGAAGTCACTATGCTTTTGCAGGTATATAACATCGCCAAAGTAATTTTAAATTGCGATATTGTATCGGGGACTAACGCAATACAGCATTGATACAGATACTATGCAGCATCGATACAGACGCGATGCAGCATCGCTACAGTCATGAGTTTGCGTTGATACAATCACGTGTATGCATCGATGCCCAAGCGATGCTGAATTAATATCGTCGCGCTTTGCAAATGCGAGCATGCAACGGCCAAAAGTAGCGATGTAGACGCGCGTGCGACTGCATCGCTGTATCACATCGCCGTGGGTGATTGCCCTTCTCCAAACAAAAACAGAATAGAAAATCGAAGCGAAAATAAATGGAATATTTAAAAGACCCTTATCTGCCTAAAGAAGACTCTTTAAAGTACTCGAATTTTCTTAAAACAAAGGAAAACTTATTTTTAAGCAAATTTTGTAGATATTGTAGAAAATAACAAGGGTTTGTAGTGATTTCGCAAGCATTTTAAGAATCCTTCAAGTTCAGTAAAGTTTTTTTGTTTCTTGCGTGGGGTGGATTAGTAAAGTTTATTTTATCTGGAATTGATTTCGGAGTTTTCAAGCAAGTTTAATTAAGGAAAATGCTTTGAAAAGCGAGTTTAGAAGTACTAAACATCGAATGAAAAGTTTTTGTTTTTGTTCCAATACATACATAATTTGTTACCGTTTCCTCTTCCTATCAAATATATTGCGGATGTTAATGCAGTAACACACGACACGAATGAGACACTAAACGAGTTTTAAAAATCCTTTGATGTGATTTCATCGATTATTTGTTTGAGTTATTAATCGTTATGCTCTTGCTTTTATATCAACTTAGGGTTAAAGAAGAAAAGAAAGAAAAATGTTTTTAATTGTCACAAAACAAAAAACAACAACATACATGATGATGATGATGATTTTTCTGGCATTCTTTTCATCATGTAGAAGAGGAGAAACTGCAAGTGAGTTGTCTGCAAGTACTGGAATTATAAGTGAAAGTAAACAACTGTTAACACATACTACAGAATTTACGATGCATCGAATCTTCTCCTTCTTCTTCTACCTAGCGTTTATCCCGGTTGCTCATCCCGCCAAGCGCGGGAGAACCCAGGGTCCGCTTTCCTACTCTTCCTCCTCCACTTTGCCCGGTCTTCGGCATCCCTCGCAACTAGCCCATTGGCGCGCATGTCATCCTGCGCGACATCAAGCCAGCGTTTCTTGGGCCGTCCTCTGCTCCTGGTGCCAGGTAGGGTCATGTCCAGGCATTTGTTTCCCACGTAGCTTGCCGGTCGTCGTAAGACGTGGCCGTACCAGTGGAGGCGACTTTCCTGCAGCTTGTCAGCAATGTCACGGACATGGAGGCTGCCACGGATGATACAATGCAAATACCTTCTGTATGCAAAATCATGGTTTATTATATTTATTGAGTCGAAATTTCTCGATGTTTGTATGCTCATACATATTTTATGAGCAATAGTGCACTTACAACAACATATTGTTGCATCTTTTCAGGATATTTAAATATCAAGGCAAAACGTTTTGTCTCCAGTGTATTTTTATTCCTATCTATATAAAAACGGTGACAACAAAATATTTTCTCGTTTCATCATCGGACTAGTAGACGTACGGATATGCGCCATCGGTACATGGTGGACATCCCACCCATACGCACAAAAAGTTTTGGCAACAATTTTATTATGCGTATAGCTAAGGAGTGGAATTCCCTGCCGGAGTCTGTGTTTCCCGACAGCTACTATCTAGGAGTCTTTAAGTCAAGAGTGAATAGGTTATTTCTAGGCAAGCGTGTCTCACCGTCGACCACATCATCGCTTTCCAACAGGTGAGATAGTGGTCAAGCGCAAGCCTATTAAATAAAAAAAAATAAGAAAAATTGAAGTTCATCTCCGACTCTCCGTATATTTTGTTACGAATTTTGCTATTCCACGAAGTATAAGTCTAGGAACCAACAAAATTCATTTTAATACGTTCAAAAAAAGGTGGAAGCATCATTTATATTTCCTAGAGACCATCAATCCGTATTACGTCGCTTATAATGATGGATCGGCATTGCTATTTATCATGGTATATGTACCAGAGTCTACTTACACTGTCGAGCTAGTCGACCGAAAGAGTGTTTTCCCCTCGTTTCAACATTTCAACATTGGAACCCGTATTTTGCGTGTGTTCTGTTTTGTTTACCCGCATGTGTACTCAGCTTTGAATGGAACAAAACAAACAATAGTTCGGTATCCAGCAATTCACATTTTTTTCCTTCGTTTTTCAAACTTCGCAGACGGCTCTCGCTAGATTTATGAGAGCTGCCTGTATAAGTTAAACTTGAATTTATGTTGATTGTTATTACCATTGGAAAGCGTGCTTGAATGTGAAACGGCTACGAAAATGTAAATACTTAGATATTTTGGTCGGAAGACATTTCAACAAGGAAGGAAGTTCGAAATTCAAACAAAAATGTCATTAAGAAAATTTTCATGTCCAAAAAAATATTGTGCGTGCAAAACCGTAGGTGCGTGATAGTAGTGAAACTTCATAAAACAAAGAGAGATTTATTGTGAGAGCAGGAAGGAGTTAGATCTTTCTTCTCTGTCATGTAACGAAATGAGATCAAACGTGACGCCTCCTTGAATTATCACTCTCAATTCTCTGCCATCGAAGAAGATACTGAAGGGTTACGTGGTTTAAATGGAATAATATTGGTTAATTTTTGACAATTTAATGTAAAAAGATCAATTTTACAATGATAATAAAATAAAGATGAACTATGTTGAATGACAGCAGGTGGAAACGACTGAGCCAACCGAGCGCACAGATTATATTTGAAATCAGGAGGTGCGTTCCAATAGGGAACTATCCGCAAAGCTGCGCTCAGATGGCGCCACAGGTTTCTGCGTAAACAAACTAGAGAAGGGCGTTTTCGGTTTTTTGCGCAAACGATTATGTATGTGTTTTCATATCGATATCGAAAACGGTTTTCAGATATCGATATCAGTAGTAAAGTTTGCAAAACTTAAAATATTATTTATATGAGCAAACTAACAACGAACACGAAATAATACTTAGAAAGATAGGTAGCGCATATGGTTCCTAACGTTTGTGAAGTTTGCGTTTTGTTCGTAGTTCATACGTTTTCGCATTGTTACGGTTTTAAGTTTTGAATTATTCGTTCTCACACGCTAGTAAGGTTTCTATTAGATACAGCTGTTGTAATATCGGTTATTTTGATATCGATATCGATATGATAAGATATCTAACACATATCCGATATAAGTTACGTTTAGATATCGATATGGTATGTTATGGTTTGTTTTTTTTTAGAAAAAACCAAACTGTCAAAGCCCAGCGACAAAATTTCGCAGTTTATGTATACAAAATATAAAACAAATAGTGAAAGAATGAAGCTAACTAACTTCCCCAATATTATTATTTGGTTTTTGAACACAAGTTATCTTAAAAACAGTAAAAAAGAGTTCGGTAACCACAAACAGTAGTAGACGCCATGTTGTTATGTTTTTGTTTACTCAGAGCCGTCAAGCGCCATCTGGCGGGAGCAATTGGCAGTAATGTTCCCTATTGATCAGTTACACTGAAAGAGAGACTTAGAGATTTAATGTGAGAGCAGCAAGGAGTTAAATCTTATTTCTCACTCATGTAACGGAATGTGCCTAAACGTGACGCGTCTTTTATATTTCAATGACAATTTCTTGTCGCATCGAATCGCTGTCTAAGACAGACTTTAAAAAAAAATGATGGCCTGACATCCCGTTACCTTCTCAAAGTCAAATTGTAACCTCGTAACAGTCATCATGAGGCCAAAGTTAGGGCAACCCTAGATTCCCTAAAGGGCCATACATCACATTAGTTATGTACCCGAGCGTACTTACTCAGAACTGAATTATCTTCTCGGTTGGCCCTTTAGGGCCTCAGTACAATTGAACTCAATGGTGTAATAAATTACGAATTTATTATCGGATCCAAGGGTGCTTTGTGCCATGAATCCAAAAGGAGTTTGATTTAATTTTGTGTAGATGAAGAGAGAATTTAATTATGTTGAAAGATGGTAAGGGACTTTGTTTGAGGATATTTCGTTTACCATCACTGAATACTTTTGATACAAAATAGCATAAAAGTTTTATAACTGATAGGTAAATGTCGTTTATTCAAGTACATTTTCTTACGTTAGATTTAACTTTTTTTTTTATCCGGATAAGTTCGATGCTTCCTACCCGACTACTCTAGTCAGTTACAAACTCAGAGGCCAAAGCCTGTTTTATCACGAAAAAAATAACATGTTTTTTCACGACTTAATAAGCAAAGTATTAACCCTACATCAGGGACACAGCGAGTTCAAAGTTACATGCGTGCAAACCCTGCTTCTTGTTCGAAAACTACTTACTCGGTGCAAAAAACCACTCAGACATAAGCTCTAAGGATTCTGTTTCACGACACCGCTAACATGTAGCTGGTAAAGTAAATGCTATTATCCTGGCATTACATACATACAGACAGAATGCTCTGTGGAATATTACATTCCTATGTTACGTGAATGCTGTCAACGCGATGTTAACACTTCATTTACCCTGTCAATTTGCTTAGTAACTAAAGAGAAGCTCGAGTCTAAATACTAACAGTCGCACGGGTCGATCTTCAAGGTTAAGCAACGCTTGCCGAGGTCTGTTCGAGGATGGGTGGCCATCCATAACATACAGAGCCTCCTCCGTGCTTCGGATAGCTCGTCTGTTTGTTGGTCCCCGCTGTCATTTGAAGATCTTTGACAGTCGTTACGGCAGCCAGAAGCAATAATAATAAAAAAAAAACTGTTTGGGATATCTTGGTACCCAGTTACTGGGTTGTCAAAGTCAGATAGGCAATCACTCCATGTAAAATACTAGGTGCTCACAGGGCCGGATCTAGAGGGGGGGAGGGGCAGCCGGGCCAATGCCCAGAGCGGCATAAATGAGGGGCGGCCAAACAGCACTAACAGGCCTTTTCATTTCATCAGAAAACCTAACTTATTCGTGGTGTGGTGCTAATATTTTCAAGCTCTTTCCGCTGTCGAATGTTATTGGTTCTTGTTGTAAACCCACCGTTAAATAACGTAACATTCATAATGTATAAAAAATTCTTAGGTGGCATTTTCAACATCACTTCTTTTTTTTAATTCGCTCGAAGTTGTCAAAAAGCGACTTTATCAATGTTTAAAAACAGTTATTTTTCTATATATCCTTAAACGTTTACCTCCTTTGACTATGACCGGCAGGCTTATTACGTATCTTTTGCAAGAGCAAAACGATAGCGATCAAACGAATTATGTCATAAAAGTCGGTATTACCTGCAGTGTAGGTATGGTAGGTCCTACACAATCGTTTGCTAATCGCTCGCTGTTTGTCAAATGCACTTATTTAAATAAAAAACCGCCAACAGCTCTAAAACTTCTGTATGGAAGAGCAATTATTGCGCAAATATCGCTATCGTCTTGCTCTTGCAAAAGATACGTAATAAGTCTGCGGAGCGACTACGTTGCTAGATCGGGCCCTGGGTACTCAGCTAAATTCAGTTCAACTGGAAGCCGAACCCAACATTTAAGTAGTTAGGACAGAATGATACATACAAATACTCTGTGGAATATTCTTAGATACATAATAATTGCTGTCAACGCGATGTTAACACATAATTTAACATGTCAATTTGCTCAGTAACTATACTAATAGACAGGTATGAACATGGTTTGTGATATATGAATATAATAATTGTGATTTTCCCTGTTTGATTCGATAACGTCTACCAACTAGACGATAATAAATCCATTGTAGTTTGAGTTGAGTAAAAAAAAATGTATTAATTTGTGTATAGTGTATGCATGAAAATATATATAACTAGCTTTTGCCCACGGCTTCGCCCGCGTAAAAATTGGTTTATCATCCCAAAGGGAATACAAACTATCCTATGTCCTTCCCAGGGTTTCAAACTATCTCATGCCAAATTTCATCTAAATCGGTTCGGTAGATCCAGAGATTCACATCACATCACATCATCAGCCTATTAATGTTCCTACTGCTGGGACAGAGGCCTCCTCTCTATGAGAGGGGATGGGTCGTAATCCACCACGCGGGCCCAGTGCGGTTTGGTAAATGTCACATGTCTTCGAATTTTGGTTCTAGGACATGGCGGTTTCCTCACAATGTTTTCCTTCACCGTTTTTGAGAGCAGTGGTGACGAAATAATTTACACAAAGTAAAGCGCCTGCCTGGGTTCGAACCCACGACCTACAACTTGTAAGTCGCGGCCGATACCACTGGGCCACCACTGCTCTGTTTGAATTTGTAGGGGGTAATCCAGAGATTACCCCCTACAAACTCACAAACTTTACCTCTTTATATTATTGGTATAGATTATCCAGTCAAGATTCTCAAGAATTACATAAAATTTACTGCACCTGGAGCATATTTCCTTACTTTCCTTAATATCACTATTTCCTTAATATGACCACAATATGTCAGCATAAATGGAAGGCTTATCTCAAAAATGCAACACACGCCACTGAAAAGTATGCACACCAAATATCCCCTCCAACATTACTTATACAGTCTTCCGGATTTCCTTAAATCCCACCTTTATACACTACTACTTATTCCGTGCGACAGCAAAATTTACGTGATATTTTCAAAGAGAATCGGACTTGTATTAAAAGGGGCTATTTATCAGACATTTTCCGACGTCCCTTGGTCTCTCGTGGTTCCACAAGATTGTTTTGCTTCGGCCATCCTCGGCAGAGAATTAAATTTACATAGACGGAGGACAGAGACTAAATTGTTTTTCTTCTACATTATTTATGTTTTTTTTTCTGTGAAACTTCTAGCTAGAACCTGGAGATTTTATCATCGCGCGGTTTAATGAATATCTAATTACTTTTTTTTATAATTTTGTGATTATAAATTGTTCGGGCTTTTATAGTGGAGTTTTCGCTAGGCAATAAAAACAAATCGAAACGATGATAGTTCTTTAGTTCAGCGGTTGAGGCTTTTTGTTCTGTGAGCAAAACTTTGTACTTTAAGTATAAAAATGTTTTGGACAGGTTTTCTTTGAAGAACTCCTACGCGACAGCCCTTCTCTGGAGGTCTTCAAGAGGAAGATCAATGATAATTTCCTTGCGCTAATTAAAAAAAAGCTTAAGCTCTTTAAAAAAAAAGTTTACTACAATTTTAGAGTCAACATTATGTAGAAATTTAATGTATTTTTATTAACTGATATTTCTTTTTAAATAAAGAGTAGATAGCTCTTAAAAACTTCACAAAAACGACTAGCGCGGCGTTTTGCTCGGGGAGGCGCCTTAACCTGTAACCATATATAAGCTTGTTAGAGTCGATGAATCTGACAAGCACGTATATAGCTTAGTTTGGTGATATTGTTATTTTTCCATGGTCATTGAGAGGTCAACGTTCAGTAGAGAACGTAGATAGGATTAAATTAATTGTAAGGTCACTGCGTATTATGTTTCGGTGTCACGTAATTACAATTATTATTGTAACTACTGTTTGGTTGTTTTGCTACTAGTTTATTCATTTTGATTGCTGATCGTTTCGTCACTAATTAAGAACTATCTTTATTAGTGATTGAAAGCTGAACACCATATTATTGTTTGTTTGCCCAAAATAAATAAATTTATTACTAGCTGCCGCATGCGGCTCCACCCGCGTGTTATTAGTACTTATCCCAAAAAAAAATTATGACATAATTATTTAAAAATTATGACATTTTATCACGATGTTTGCTCCCAAACTGTGATAAAAATGTGTGACTCAAGCCTGTCACAGTAGGCCGTGCTCGCCCGGCTGATTTATCTTACTTATATCACACTAATATTATAATGGCGAAAGTATGAGAGTGTGTGTGCGTGTTTGTATGTTTGTTACTTCTGCACGCCAGAACGGCTAAACGGATCAGGATGAAATTTGACAAAGAGATAGATTATAGTCTGGCACAGCATGTAGGCCCGGTATAACGTTCCCTTGGGATGATAAAACACTTTTCACGCGGGCGAAGCCGCTGGCAGAAGCTAGTAAGCTATATTTCTGTAAAGTTTTATCAACATCCGTTCAGTAGTTTTTGCGTGAAAGAGTAGCAAACATCCATCCATCCTCACAAACTTTCTGTTTATAATAGTAGTAGCTAGGATAAGTATTTAACAACCTGATTAATTTTAAATCACCCATTAACCTCTATAGAGTAATGAATATAAATTGTAAAGGATGTATGAAAAGAAAGAGAAAAGATGGACGGATGTATGAGGAATGGTTTGAAAGAAAAAAACACTTAAATGCTAATGTGACACGTGACAAGTAACGAGGGTAGGATGACGATGAATTTATAAATCATCTCATATCTCTTTAGCGTTACAGACAATGTACGTTTTGACAAAACGTTTTGTATATATAGTTTAACTCATCTTTGCGCGCGGTGCTATGTGTGGGTGCCCGAGTCGTCATCCGAGCAACAAAACAACCACCATACACGCTTATGTGTGGGTGGTTGTTTGCTCGAACGACGCCTGCCGTGTCACTGCCACACAAATGCATAATGTATAAATACAGCGCACGCACACATGGCGCCGCGCGCACATATAAGTTGAACTATCTACAGGTATGAGTAGATTATCCTCACAGCGAAATATTATTCCTAAACAAGTTGGTCTCTAGTTCTCTACTATAACATCGGTTGCCTTGTCCTACTTACACGTGCACAGTAACTTTAGCAGTGTTATAACAAATCCGTAGATATAAATAACTCGAGTGTAAGTTTGTTCGTTTGTGACATATTTGGTTCAACACGGAACAAAGAAAACTTATATTTTTAGCGATAAGAAATACTATTTTTGTACAGCTCTTGACGTTCATTTTCCTTGTGTAACATTTTGCTTTGCATTGTTGTACTAAAACGAATGTTATTTTATACTCATAATCACGCTATGGTTAGGTATTATAGATCCCTCCTGATAATTTGCCTTCACGTGCTTATACTGGGTGACTTATAAAGCCGCGTTTCCACTAGGCAACATTTGGCGCGCGACACGTGACGCTCAACATATACGGCAACGGTGCACAACAGCGCGCGGCGTTGCTAGCAGGCGCGCAACATGACGCGCGGCTTGTTGTTTGTCGAAGTCTGTTTTGTTCATTCGGGTAAAATTCGTAAAAGATCCATCAACCACACGGAGATCACTGAATACATTTTCTTTATTTTGTAGGTATTTTCTAACCCACCAACCTGTTTTTTTTTCTGTTTGATGCATTTTTCGATAAAATTATAACCACTGCCGCTGAAATCAACACAAGTTCCTCTAGCGACATGTTGGCGACGACTTAGATGCGTAAACAGACAACGTTGTTCAACAAAAGTTCCGCGCTGACTTTCAACATGTTGGGCAACTTGTTGTGCAACATGTTGCGCGTAAATTGTTGCCTAGTGGCAACGCGGCTGAACTCTTTGCGGGAAAGTAGCCCAGCCTTTGCCTAACTATTTTGGGGTCGGCTTCCAGTCTTACCGGCTTCAGCTGAGTACCAGTGTTATACGTAGAGCGACTGCCTATCTGATCTCCACAACCCTCAGGTTCTCAGCTGAATCTGGTAAGACTGGGAGCCCACACCAATATATTTAGGAATAGATAAGTAATCAACCTGTATCCTATTATTTAAAAAGTAAAATATTATGTCATGTGTCAATTTGACATTGACAGCTTTAGATAGTATTCACAGAGTACGTTTTTCTCAAAAAAACAATAAATTATCCTATGACTATTTTAAGTACATTAATTCTTCCCCGCCGGCGCCGTTTAGGTCTTAACACAAACACAACACTGTTGTGGATAATTTGATCCGAAAAAAGGTACTAATAAATTTTAGTCTTCTAATAATTTTCTAGTACATTTTGTTTATATCAATAGAATTATTTGATGAAAACTCCTAAATAAATTTTATTCATCCGGTATCGGAAACAGGGTCCAAGCTATACAGCAATCAGGATACAAGAGACAAGAAAATAAATTAAAATATTAGAATGTATTATCTTTACCATCAACAGAAATGAGACAAACACCTGCGATAAAAAGTTGACCTCTGATAGTCCAGTTAAAGTCCAGACTCTGCGTTGCTATTGGGCAATCCCGAAAAACCCAAAAACACTTTGCCCAAACCGGGTATCGAACTCAGGACCTCACGCAGTAACAAAACCTTTTCTTTCTCTTTCAGAAGAGGCAAACCAGACGGTTGTTCCAGCCGTCAACAGAGATTATTTCCCCAGTAGTAACGAAAAAGATAAAAAGCTGGCTCCACACGACGTCCCCGACATGATGGTTGGTGAGTATCTGAACAGCCCTTCAATAAAATATTATAATAGCTAATAGTTTCCCCACGGCTTCACTCCCATGGAATATCCTATCATTGTGTGCGTGCATTGTTAATTTTCCCGTAAAAGCCTAGAGAATTAATCGATAGCGTTCAGGTTCAGAATGTCCAATTTCCAAAATTCTTTCTACCAATTCAAGAATTTCCAAAATTAGTTCAGTACTTTGAGAGATTTATCCTCCTGCAAGCAAACAATATCACCTAGTATAACGTCAAAACCGTTTATAGCGACTCCGCTTAAAACGACGTAGGTACTGGGTATTACGAAGAAATGTATTAAGGTTGTGTTAGAAGGACCTCAACATCATCATCATCAGCCTACAGCAGTCCACTGCTGGACATAGGACCTCTCCAATCGCACTCCATTTGCTTCGATTTTCGGCAGCTCTCATCCAGCTGCAACCAGCCACCCTGCGAAGATCGTCACTTTACTTAGCCTGAGGGCGCCCACGTTACGTTTACCCATCCGTGGTCTTCACTCAAGAACCTGTCTACCCCAACGGTCATCGGATCTACGCTTAAAATGGCCGACCATTGCCTCTTAAGCTTGCTTATTCCACGAGCTATGTTGACAACTTTGGTTCTCTGGCGGATCACGAGAAGAACCTGTGTGCAATTATTTATGTTTATAACTACTCAGGGGCCATTTAAATGCTGTTAACGCATTATAGCCGATATAACGACAGCATATATTTAAAATACTTCATGCACACAAACGTACAGTGGCGGACTACATGCCTTAGGCATTTGGCATTCTGTATCATCAAAACTAGCATAGGTTTTCTGACAGAGATTGGGTACTTGCGGAGCAGGAAAATGATTCTTCATGATACTATTTTCTCTGATTATAAGATGAAGATTATCTCTATAATACTTGGGGAATTGTTTTCTCTTTGAATAATACCTAAAAAAAATTGACATCATGCCTGTGCCAAAGGTATATGCAGAGCTGCTTAATGTTATTGTTTAAGTACGTTATAACTGTAAACAAATCCAGGCTACTTTAGAAAAATACCTAATAATAGTGTAGTGTTGTAAAATATTTTTCAATACAGTTGTTACACATGGCGTACTTTCAGAGGCTATAATTATGATTCGAAAGTTAAATCTTACGCATAGGCATCTTTCTGTTACGCGGTCGTGACTTTTGTTTACGAGCTCGATCATTATGTTTGCAGTTTAGTTTTAAATTTATAAGTCAATTTAAAAAAGTTTAGGAGCAAGGAGTTTTCAAACATAGAATAAAATGGGATAGATTTTCTAAGAGGAAAAATGAATGATTCCGTACGTTTTAGCATTGAATTCTCAAAAGTCTTATAAATGGTTGTTTAATATATTTAATTACCAGTTTTAATTTAATTATTTTCACATCAACATTTGTCAAAAATCTAATAGGCTGTATAGCTGTATAGGCTGATATCGTTGTAAAAAAATAAGTCCAGTTGCAAAAACGCACCATATGTCAATTTAAAAAAGTTTAGTAGCAAGGAGTTTTCATACATAGAATAAAATGGGATACGATTTTATACGAGGAAAAATTAATGATTCCGTACGTTTTAGCATTGAATTCTCAATTTTTTTATAGTTGTTTATTATGTTTAATTAACAGTTTTAAGTTAATTATTTTCACATTAACGTTTGTCAAAAATCGAATAGGCTGTATAGGCTGTTTTCTTTGTAAAAAAATATGTCCAGTTGCAAAAACGCGCCATATTGAAAATTTTTTTTTTTGTGAATAAACAAATCTAATTCTTTGATTTGTTTTTACTGTTTCTCACAACTGTATTGAAAAACGTCGTGTGATACACGGGTGTGTAGGTTATTGCAAACTCGTGTCATTAAAAACCCTCGCCTTCGGCTCGGGCTTGTTAATGACAGCTCGTTTGCAATAACCTACTTCCCACCCTTGTATCACAATGTACTAATGTATTAGTCCTGAATTGTTAAAACATCACAATTACATTGTAAAGAACGATGAACGTTATGTTGCCAAAACCATCCCTTATTTGTAATATAACTCTTGTATTTTACTTTGTCGGTACAAACATTGTTCTGATTTCTCCGAAGTTTTGGTTATAGCAAAACACAGTATTAAAATACATTTATCTCGAAACATTGACAATGGCTCGTTTATGCAAATTGAATATCTAACACAAAATGTAAGGAAACTTAATAATTGTAGCTCAGTGAAAGTTTGACAAACTCCATTTTAGACTCTGAGAGGTTTCGATAACTCCATTGTCGTTTTCTATCAGAATTATGTAAAAAGGATTGGAAAATCTGTCTTATAATAATTTAACATTAAATATATCCTCTTTGTCTGTATATATTCTTTCGAAGTACTCTTTCTCGAGACTACTACTACGAGTAACTTTACTAGTTTCTACGTTTCAAGAGGGATTATCTTCTTGTTCACATTCGTAAGAATTTGGAGCAAAAAATCCCCTATACTAAAATATGCGGGTGTATTTCCCCTTTCTCTATAGAATGCAGGAGCAGTGGTTCTCAGCGATTATTGATCTTGTGTCTACCCTGTGTGATTCCCTGATATTGTTCAAAATTATAGTTGTTCCACTAAATTGCATTTCTCATTACAAGCATATTTCTCTTTATTGAGAAACTACCTCATCCTCTAACCCTATTCGACACCTTTTACACAATATGTATTTTAGCTTGTATTTTTTTTGTTTATAGCTTGTATATCCAAATATCTCTACGAGGAATCGTTTAATCATCCACCCCACTTTTCACAATTTACATCCATAGTTTCTTTTAACTCCCCTTAAAAATATTGTAGCCATTAATTTCAAGAGAAGGTTCACGCGTAGGTTCACGCAATCGTGCGTTAACAAACAAGCGTCATGCTATACAATGTATATCGCAGGGTAATTTATGCCAACTTATGAGGTTATGACTCGCTACGGGCTTGTCAAGGTCCCAATTAAGGCCTTGACCAACCCTCAGTAACTTTGAAGGTTACCCTAACTGCCGTCATAACTGAAGACGAACTTTAGCAATATGTCAAATACGGCAGCCAATTCTCCCCGCGACGTACCATGATGTATTAATTAGATATTCCTTGGAACCAGATAGGATTTAGAAACTAGGTTTTAGTCTGAAATATGTCTCAGTGATAAATTGTCTTGATATACGTGGGGATTCCATTGTGCAAATGTTTCGACAGTTCTTGCTTGGTCCTTATCTGTTTTTAGGATGTCTTTGTAACTGATTATGTTAGTTCGAAAGCTATCATCAGGAAACCGCATTGTGACATTGTTGTTAATTTCGAGCGTTACACAAAATCATATTGCATCTATGAAAAATATTATTTAATAAAGCGAAGGAATCATACTACCGGTTTTAGCTTTTAGCTTCCTTCTTCTCGCTTCGTATTCAACATTACTAAGGGTCTTGAATCCTCCGATTTGATGTATTTCTCCAATTGCTACGTCATCTTTGTCTACCCACCCATTTATTGCAACGCTCATCTTGGAATTTTGTATCCAAAGATTAGCAAATTTAGTCAAAGCATTTAGGAGGACAACTTTTCTTACATAAGACCTTGTATAAACGTCAAAGTTATGTACGGTTTAAAGCACATAAAACCGAAATCCCCTACACAAGAAATGTTTCCTTTTTTTAGAAAAAGTAATACACATTTCAACTAAATCAAAGACCAAGTGAGCGAGACGTACCTTACCCATAAATCGGTCTAGACATAAAAGGGATATTAAGATTTCTAGCTAAAAACCAACGGGAGGACTTTGGCAATAGAAACCAGGGGATGGAGTGATTAATAGATTCTTTTGACTCCCAGTACTTTTATATGTTAGATATAAAGATTCCTCCTACGCACATTTATTCTTCAAACGTCAGATTTTTTCGGCTATTGTGATGTTAGTAGAAGAAATATTAAATTGATGATGTATAGTTAGGTGGTTGTATTGTTTTTGTTGATATTTTCTTTCTTTGGACATGAGATTGCATGTAGTGTGTTGATAAAGTCTTCGAAAATATTATACTCGTGTAAAACTGATAATCTTTTGTTTGCGTCTTTACCTGCCGGAGTCGTGAGTTTCCTGGGGTCTTTAAGCCAATATTAAATATATTCTATTTCATAGCAAGCGTGCTTCATTGTCAACCACAACATCGCTTGCCATCATGCGAGATAGTTGCTGCTCACTTTGTCACTATGGGTTAGTAGTGTTACTTCACAATGGTCAAGAGTCAGGTCTTGAGGACTCAACAACCTGGATGCGTTTATTTTACCATCATCAAGAGCCCGACTTCGTCCACTACTGGACAAAGGCCTCTCTTTTCTTATGTTTTCTTTTTTTATTGTTTGTTTTTCTTTTATTCTTCACGCTCCAGTGGAAGAAAAAGAAATGTTTTTCTCTTATCCAAGTTCTACCTGCGATTTCGAAAAATCCGTTAACCTAGCTCGAATTTACTAACATTTCGATTATCCTGCTAAGAAAAAGGGTCCTTAACACTTTTCTGAATAATAATTATTCGTGAATACAGGCAAATTGATTCTAGTGATGCTTAGTTGATGTTGTTCGGTAGAATATTATATGAAGCTCAACAACTGCATATTACCCACTTGTTGAGCATAATCTATTTCATTTTATGATACTGTAAAGTATAAAATATTGTTACAGGCGATATTTCTTCCGTAATTTTCTCAATGCTTTCAGCTGTTTCTATCTTAACTTTGGCGATGAAGTGTTTACGGTTGTTTTTGAGAAACAGGGGGGTGACCATAAGCTCTTAGAGTGGTATCAATTTGATATCGAGTAAGTGCCAGATGTATCTGACGTGTATACATCTGTCCCTTATTCGATATCAAATTGATACCGCTCTAAGAGCTTATGGTTACCCCCCTGTACCCATTCTGTTGTCAACAAAATCCAAAATAATTGTGATGTGCTTTCCTTGCTTTGTTTGTTCTGATTTGGGTTTTAATTGATTTCTTCAGATTGTTTGTTAGCCAATACTATGCCACTGCTAGGCAGAGGCCTTCTAAGTCCTTCCAGGAATTCTTCTCCCACGCCAATTTAAACCAATTTTGCAGATACAAATTACTTAATTATGTTTTTGTATGTGACTTTATATATGCCTCTATGTGACTTTATAAATGCACCCACGATACAGAAAACATTCCTAGTGTTACGTTACAAACGTTGCCTACAATAGGAATTTAAAATATATGTCCTTTTTTGTTTCTATCGTTATGTCACTTTTTACTAATAGTAGTTTTTTTTCTTTATTCAGGTCATTAAACATAAAAATAACATTTCCAAATAAGTATATTTTGGAACCTTTTACCCCACAGACACACAAATTCTCACACATTTATAACATTCCATGTTTATTCTAAAAATAAAATATTAGCAAATAAAATGACTGAGCACAATTGCCAAGGAGTTGACAGAGGCAATTTGATAAAATGAAATCGTGTAAATTTTCGTGTCACTGAAGATTTCTAAATATAACGTGAAAATGGGAAAATGATTTTGTGATTTGTTACAATGGTTTCTTTAGCGTCAGCTCACATTGACACGCGCCGCCACACTGCGCCATTTTTGTAAAATAGCGATACAATATTACCTTTCTTTTTTTCACAAAAGTGAGTCAGGGAGAGAATTTTAAATTCCGTGGGGTGTCTTCGAATTCTCTGAAATTAATGTGTAAATATTATTGGCACAGCATGCTTGAGAAATGATTGTAAGAATAACCATTGAATGAACGTGTCACTACGAAATGATGGACCAAATGTTGACGTTCCACATACCGATAAGGCTAGCCCTGGTGCTAGACTCTTTTCAGCATGTGGTATATAAAGATCCATTCTCTATAGCTTTCTTAAAAAGTCCTCGCAGTTCCGCGTCTTTGACTCTTGGTGTGAGCTGACCCTTGACAATTTGTATCCTCAGTTGGCTCTTTTATAGACTGTGTTGAGTTTTTACCGCCGACTTAAAATGCGGGGTGTTATAAGTTAGTAGTGTATGTGTGTTTGTATATTTGCGTATCTATCTGTGACATCATAGCTCCTCCTCATCATCATCTCCCCTCCTCATCCCATCTCTCATCATGTCCCCTCCTAGTATGAAGAAGAACTGTTTTTGATTGATTTTTTTTTTGGTTGAAAGATGCTTTTTTTGAGAGTGTTCTTAGCTATGTTTGATAAAAACGGTTCAGCCGTTAAAAAGATATGCGCATTTTATTCTTTGAATCGGGAATTACCGCAAAATATCGTGTTGTAATTACGTGTTTTAATAGCTTGTCGATCGAAGCGTGTCTACAGAGTGGTTAATGAGCCTCGCGGGTCATCATCATCGTCATCATATCAGCCAAAAGACGTCCACTGCTGGACATAGGCCTCCCCCAAGCGTCGCCACATTGACAGGTCCCGTGTGTCTCGCAACCAGCGGATCCCCGCAACCTTCACCAGGTCATCGGTCCACCTGGTGGGAGGCCTTCCAACGCAACGTCTTCCGGTTCGCGGTCGCCACTCCAGAACTTTTCGGCCTATCGGCCATCCGTTCTGCGAGCAATGTGCCCTGCCCACTGCCACTTAAGTTTGGCAATTCTTCGGGCTATCTCGGTAATCCTGGTTCTCTTGCGGATCTCTGCATTTCTGATTCTATCACGCAAGGAAACTCCGAGCATAACCCTCTCCATTGCCCATTGAGTGACTGTAAGCTTTCTGATAAGGGCCATTGTAAGCGACCACGTCTCAGGGCCATATGTCATCACTGGCAACACACACTGGTTATAGACTTTCGTCTTGAGACACTGTGGTAAGTTGGACGAGAAGACATCGCGCAACTTTCCGAACGCTGCCCAGCCGAGTCGGATTCGACGGTTGACCATTTTCTCGAAGTTGGCCCTACCCAATTGGATTGTTTGTCCCAGGTAGACATAGTCACCTACAACTTCGAGTGTAGAGTCTTCGACTTTGATAGTAGTGGGTGACTCTTCCGGAAGCTCTACTAAGATCATCGAGCATTTTACTGACGTCATCCATGGTTTCAGCCATAACCACTTAATAACTAACCCTCTCGGGTTATTAAATTAAATTTACTTGTCCTTGCCTTCCACAATAAGAATAAGAAAATACACTAATAGGTACTTTTAAACCCGTTCTGATATTAATGTTACCTTTAGGTTTCCGTGCTATGTATTATCTATACTAATACTAATATACTAATAATATTATAAAGAGGAAAGATTTTTTTGTTTGTTTGTTTTTTTGTACCGAATAGGCTCCGAAACTACTGAACCGATTTAAAAAATTCTTTCATTAATAGAAAGCTACATTATTCCTGAGTGACAGGCCATTTTTTAATCCCGGAAACGGGTCCTGTGGGGTGGTCCACGGAAGCGATGCCGCGGGGAACAGCCAGTATATACTAGCTTCTGCCCGCGGCTTCGCCCGCGTTCAAAGAAATAAAAAAATGCTCCGATCGCCACCAAATTTTACAGGATTATCCGCGTCAATCTAAAGATTATCTGAAAATGTAATTAAAATCGGTCCAGCCGTTTCGGAGTTTATAAGGAACATACGTACATACTTTCTCTTTTATATTATATAGATTATGTATCAATAATGGAGGTTGCCAATACTTACCTGATGCTATCTGTCACAGACACACAAGGCTTTTACCGAATTAGGTAGACACTTGATTTTTTCACAGCCTAATCTCTCTTTATATACCATTTTTTTTTACGATTTTACAAAAAAAGATAATCAGCTTCCAAATAAAAACACTGCAAATAGAAAAATAAATTCAATTTCGGAAGTCGGTGTTCTTGTTTTTTTTTCTACGTTTTTTGACACCAACTGCCGAAGTCATTGTCATTTTTCACTTTGTAGTGTTTTTATTTGGTTTTGTTTCAAAATTATTTGTTTGTAAGAGGTAGCGTATAGAAGTACTAATCCAATTACGAATCACAAGAACCGTGTATTTTTCTGAGACTTTTTAACACGGAACATAAACGATTTCTGTGAGACTACGGGAGATAAACCAGGGAATAAAACCCAGTGTTAACTATGTCGCAATCACGCCGTAGTTAGGCAACAATCTTATTTCAAGACAATTAACATATATTTTTCTTTCCAGACATAGTCATACCATCGCTCCTCATAGCAGCTCTATTCGTGGGGAACGCTTTAATCGTACTCATCATATACAAATACAGAAAACGGTAAGTCAAGTATTTTTTTTATTTCATTTCTAATAATATCAGTAGCAGAATGTGAAGCCTCGTTCCGGGCATCTGTGTGTGCTGCAGTTTTGTCCTCGAACTAGAACATAGGAACCAAGAGTTACTGTGTTCCAATTTGTGTAAAAAATTGCTATCGAATCTCCACTATTTAGACTTAAAGTTGGGCAACGTTGTGGCTCTTATCTACAGGTGATCATTTGTTAGAACGTAAGTCGCCTTTAAAAGCATCTAAATACATTTTTATTACATACAAAAATCAGTAAATGTTTAGAAGTAAGTTTTACGGGCCTAATATCGACATAATCCAAAGTTGAAGGGGTTTCCGAAGTGTTCAGGAATACGGATGTTTTTACTTTATATATTTGAACAATCTTTTCCAAGAATTTTATTTCATTGATTCATAAACCGTCGGTACACGTGAAGCGTTACATTGTCCACTCCGGCTCATAGTTAGCATACGGGCGACAGGAAGTCGCTCCATTAGCGTTGATTTGACAACGGACGGCGTGTCATACTAACGTTTAGAGCGTACTTACATTGGTTGAATAAGAATAAAGGTGCCTGCAGACAAGACACGGCAATGCAAGTCCGATGCGACGATCGCTAGCCTACATTTTTCACGTATTAAACTCAGACCCGTGGGGGTAAGCAGAAACTACATAACGCCAGCTGCAACGATCCTAACATACACTTATTGCTTCATCTAGTCATACACGCACGCCAGCTATGAGTAGGCGCACCTTGCCGTTCTGATGAACATCACCAATAATGTCATTTTTATGTTAATTATAATTTACTTTTGTTTAGTTCTATGCCAGATTAAAAACATGCTGGTTATAAGTACTGCGCACCTGCCCTTTCTGAGGAAAATCACCAATAAGATCCGTCCTTTTTAAGTTAATTATAATTTACTTTTGTTTAGTATTAAGCCAGAAAAAAAACGAGGATTTGTAGCAAGAATGGGGACCTGGCTAAGCTCTTGGATATGGACATCACAGACGGCAAACAGAACTTAACTTGTAACTTATTATTTTAACGTGCCAGCCTAAAGACATTGCACTTATGTGTACCTTGCCTTGGTAGTAGTCGGTCGAGAATCCTTTGACGACCTTTTCTTGAAAAGGTCGTCAAAGGATTCTCGACCGACTACTTATTGTCAGACCGATAAATTGGAGTTTGATCAAAATCGGCCATATGTGGCAGTCCTATCGTGGTAATCATCCTCATAGTCTCAGAAATCTGCTGAAGACTGAAAAAATGCCACGGCCGGGAAAATATAATTAAAGGCAAGATACACTAACGTATTCGTATTATGTATAATAAGTATTTAGTAAATGTAGAAAGTATTAATTTTACTACCTACCTTAAATGTATTTGTAGACCATTAGATATAAAGAAATAGGCAGTCACGAAGACTGCCGACAGAAGTGTAAAGTTTGGAATAACTTTGTCACATTAGAATGTGGATGACGGTGTTACATTGACGCTGTCAGATTATTGCACGTCGCCGTCAGTGACGCGGAACTATAGGTTCTTAAAAATCGAACAACGCAGCTAAAAAAGTTTTTACTTCATAAATATTGAGAAAAACAATTCACGATTTATTTTCGGTACCAAGATCTACGTTTTTTAATGTCCTTAACTTCTAAGCCATCCCCATTATCATAAAGCCAAGTGTCGAAAGGAAAAAAATATTTTATCGCTTTTTCCTTGTACAGCTCCTAAATTATTTGTGATTCATTCATCCGTTATTTTTTATTATGTTTTTCATTTTATCTTCTGCTATTCTTGCTTGCTTTTTGTTATTCTTGCTTGTTTTAGGGTTCCGTACCCCTTTGGTATTACTGAGACTCCGCGATCCGTCTGTCTGTCTGTCTGTCTGTCCGTCTGTCACCAGGCTGTATCTCATGAACCATGATAGCTAGACAGTTGAAATTTTCAAAGATTATGTATTTCTGTTGCCGTTATAACAACAAATACTAAAAACAGAATAAAATAAATATTTAAGTGGGGCTCCCATACAACTAACGTGATTTTTTTGCCGTTTTTTGCGATAGTGGTACGGAACCCTGTTTTTTCTTTGTCGCATTGGTGATTCCAAAATAAAAAATGCCTTGCCCAGAATTCAGCTATGATAACAGCGTTATTATTTGACTTACAAAGGTCTTTCAGTGTCTTTCAGAGGTGTTGTTGCACAGAGAGCATGACAAGCGTTGAGGGATTATTTGGGATTTAGGTCCGCAATCGCACTGTGGGACTGTGGGTCATTCGAGTACCCTCCATCTAACTAATTTGTGCCTGCAGAAACCCCCCTGTCTTCGTAGTCATTGTTAAGCTATACTATTAAACATATTTAATTACCAAACAGTAAAAGCCAGACAAAAATGGGCATTTTCACTTTTAAATGTACCCGCCATTTTCAGGCTGTCCCACTTATTTTTTTTTTTATAGTAAGATAAATAGTAGACAATCATAGAAAGAAAGAAAAAATATTTATTTGCCACAAAACGACATACAAACATTACATTTCAAGAACAAGAACAGTGGTTACAGATTTTGAAAACTAAACCCTTACAATAGTCCTAGTATCATATTTATTTATTTAAACTTCATGTACAATGGTGATACATAGGCGGACTTAATGCAGCAAGGCATTTTCTCATATTGTCTAATTTTTGGAATAAAAAGGCAAAATATATATTCAATTGACGAATCCATCTGCAATCCTGGTAAAATACGTTTAAATAAGTAATTTATGAGTATTTTAAATATCAAGAGTAACTGTTTCTGGCACGTCCCGCCCCTTACCAACGTTGAATTGGCCGAAATGACTAAAATAGTACTACGAATATATTTAAAAGTTTTGGTGCAACCACAGTGTATATTTCTCTCGTCACATAATTAAATTTGTACAATTTAAACTCTAGAAAAAAATTTGAAAATGTTTTTCAGCCTGTGTTAACAGGCTGAAAAACATTTTCAAATTTTTTTCTTTACTTCGACGTCAGTTTGGTGACATTTCTTCTACTACTATTTCACTACAATGTCCATTTTTTCCATTTTAATAAGGAAAATATGCTATTTAATTGAAATAAAATACTTTTGACCATGCAGTACAGTACAGCCTAGGACCTTGAAATATCTTAAAAACATAACTTTAAAAAAATACTCATTTAGTGGTATAGATACAATTTCTACACTTAAAAGGTGGTGGGTACACTTAAAAGTGAAAATGCCCAAATAACCTTTGTTTCAATTTTATCATTAACTAAAATACACCCTGTATTTAAATCAAAAGTAAAGAACAACAGGCTGATTTATGCCAGCCAAAAAAGTTTTTATATAAATTAAAATATAAACATTCCTAACAATGATCCAGCCTTCTTAAAAACCCTAAAAACTTTGTAATCAGTAACAAACTTCTTAGAACTGAATTTCAGCATTCACAAAGTTCTTTCAGCGATCACGTCTGTAAATACCCAGCTAGAAGTTTATCTTGATTTAAGACCCTTTCTTTAAAAAGCCCTAAATTCAAGGGTAAAGCCTTAACTAATTTACATTGGGTTCAAATAATTAGCTAATGAATTGAATAGAAAAGTAGCTATTTCTTATCTCTTAGGGACCTACCTGATAGCACAAAGCAATTTTAAGAGGGTCGATAGGCGATTTTTTTTTTCATAAATTCATGTTGGGATGCTGCTAGCATGGGGGTAGCAAAGGGGGGAAGGGCTAATTTTGGGTTATTTTTTACACACCGTTTTCGAGATACCATTTTTGAAATATAGAGCGTTTTATGCAAAATAAAATAAAATTCGGAGGCCCATAATTCGGAAACAGTGCGTCGTAGGGCTATGCTTCTCGGAACCTAAATGGTTTTTATGGTCAAGGTTAACCCGAAACTGCAATAAAATTGGAAAATCCCCGAAAAAGAAAAAAATAAACGTAAAGAAGTTTATGCCACAAGTCAAGAAAACATCTCACGCCGCCGTGCTAGCATTTAAGACAAAATGGTTTTATCGTAGGCCGTGCTCGCCGGGCTCCATGGGTGATCCATGGGAGCGAAGCAGCGAACAGCTAGGCTGTTCAATAAAGTGAAATTACAATTTAATCATGTGAAAAAGAAAGTCTCGTGTATGTTAGGTCATGGTTTCAAACCCAGGCAGGCGCATTATTTTGTGTAAATTATTTCATCACCGCTACTCTAAAAGCGGTGAAGGAAAACATCGTGAGGAAACCGGCATGTCCTAGAACCAAAAATTCGAAGACATGTGACATCCACCAACCCGCACTGGGCCTGCGTGGTGGATTATGGCATATTCCCTCTTTCACAGAGAGGAGGCCTGTGTCCTAGCAGTGGGAACGTTGAACGGCCGATGATGATGATACAATTAACTGAGAAATACATACAAAATATGAATCCGGCGAGTCGGCTATCTTCGCCCACTACGAAAGTGGCCGGATACTTATTTGCAATTCCGCTTAGTAAAACGGTTTATCAGTTTGATATAAATCGAATTGCGTCGAGCCATCAGAAAGATCCCTTAGATTTTCGGCTTTAGAATTCAGTAATTGTTTTTTTTTTTTGGGGTAAAAGCTATCAGTCTGAAAAAAAGTTTTGACCAGTGTTTCTTAACGTAATGTTTAACCACCGTGTACTAATTTCTGAAACCGCACACGTACAATGCAAAAAAGAATTTTCAAAATCGGTCCATAATTAACGGAGATATTGGTGAATATGCATAAAAAAAAAAAAGTCGAACATAGAACCCTCTCCTTTTTCGAAAGTCTGTTAAAAACTAAACATTAAGACCGCCTATGTATGTTGCATGAAGTTTTAATAAATAAATATTTTTATTTAAAAGCCTGATACGAACTGGCTCTGTATTATGCAGCCATAACGAGTTGGCACAACATGCAATAAGATTTACAAACAAAAGGTAGAATAAATTTTACGGAAACTTTCAACAAAAATGAAATTCAACGAGCTTCATAATTTTTAAAAGGTAATGGAAATAAAACAAGGATTATGTTTCCAATTACGGGGCCGGACGCACCACCGTCACTGTTTAACAAAATTGAATTTTATTTTGCGAAAATCAAAATTCATAATATCAATCCAACTAACATTTTAAATATGAAAGTTAGGGGACCTTACCGATGAGCGAAATCGTACAAATACTTTCTAAGAAAATTTCAAGTATATAGCAGCGTCCTAACTGGCAAAGATCGTACAAGCAAACGATGCGTTCTCGTCGCACGACGATATTAAACACACACATTTCTTTAGTGTGTCCTAATTGAAGCTTGCAAGTCATCGCGCGAGCATAGGAAGATATTTTCATCGCACGACGATGAACGCATCGTTTGCTCGTACGATCGTTGCCAATTAGGACGCCGCCTAAATCGTTCGAATCGCATCGCATTAATTCCATTCGGACGGCAATTTCGCTTAAAAAAATCACTTATTGGTGTCATATAAATCGAATCGCATCAAACCACAAGTGACATTCTAATGTTGAAAGCGTGGCGATAACGATTAGAAAAATGGCAAAAATTTATGGTAATGTAAAGGTCAAGCCCTATTGAAATGTCACGTGATCCATCCCTTAAATTTCGTCATCATCCATCGCCAACGCTGACATCGAATGACACCTTGTCTAGAGCGTCAGAAAAGTAACTGACTCTGGTCTGTCTCTTACTGTTGGAATCCTAACACTAAAATTTTGTTAGTATGCGCACATCACTAGCGCATCGATATATAACGCGCATCGCTGCGCTCGCGACAAGTAGTAGCAGTAGTAGCCATATTGCTTGTACGTTACACACTGTGACAAAAGGATCAATAAACCTCATGGATGTAGATTTAATTTAACCTAAATAATATTATTATAGTCTTGTGAGTCCGCTTTTCATGTAAACGCAAATTATTAAAGTGTTCGTTTTGAATTCGTGCGTTTCAACTACTATTTCCTGCATGGTCCTTCGAACCGGAACTCTTTCCTTCACTTACCTTTTCACGTTGTAACTGTTGAACGGATTTGAATGAAACTTGGCATATGGGTACACCATGCCCTGGATTAGGACTTAGGATATTTTTATCTCAGGAGTATGCTCCCTTAGTCTTTTCAGGAGGGTGAAGTCGCGGGTAACAGCTAGTATCTCATAATGTTTTATTAGTTTGACGCCATAACTCACTAAAATGTCGCTTGACAGCAGGTTTCCTACTGTTTAGAGACTGATTTGACTACACTTTCAAGACCTGGGACTATGACTATGTGTGGTATTGTCAGGTATATTAATTGTTTTGAAACTTACGGTTGAATGTCACTCAGACGTCATAAAGCGACAGGGTACTCACTCTATTTGTCACAACGCTACGGTGACTGTAATTTACTTCGCTCAGAGCCAGCGATTTGCAGGGAGACTTAAATTGAAGCGGTCATTTTCTTAGACAGCGATCAAATCGCCTGTCGCTATTGACGGTACGCGTAATGTAGCCATAGGTATATTTAGTAGCACTGTTGAACTTGTCGTGCAAGTGAGAAATTTTATAATAATATCGTTTAATTTTCGCTGATAATTTGATATAGCCGATGCTGTGTATTACACTACTTTTGTTCCTATCGCTTGAACAAATCAAATATCGCTAGTAATATTTGGCGTACAGTGTAGCCATAAACGTTCATTTGAATTATTTGTTTTAATCGCAGGTCGCGTCGCGGTCTAATGTTGCCTCAGCCTTAGTGACGTTCAAGCGATAGCGATTGTCGAATTGTCATTAAGTAAAGGATTGATCACGTGAACTTTCGACATTTTATCAATCGCTATTGCGACGCTAGAGCCTTGTAAAGAGTAGTATCAATTTCTAGGAATTGTTGTGAAACGTGGTAAATAATTAATTTAACTAACTTTTTGCTGAGGAAAGCCCTACGCCAAAATTCTTCCAGGTATTCTTTGCCTGAGCCCCCTCAATCCCTGACTATGAAATAAACACATTAGTCGCAGGGTAGGAACGATATAGCTTTGATCACCATTTTTTTAAATCCAGTTTGATGAATAAAATAGTTCCGTTTGATGGAAAGAGAGCTTAAAAACACGTCAGAAATTCTCTATTGGAATTTGATTGCACAAAGAGTAGAACTGGTCAAAGGCATGATTGTGAACGTAGACTTATAAATAAAAATTATAGCTTATAGCTAACATGCACGTGGTGTAAAATTACCTTTATATTTTATAGACAAAAGAAATACTTTCGTTCATTAAAAGTTTTACGTTAGCTAATATTTGTTGTGAAGGCATCTACGAGTGTTGTATTGTAGACTAACGAAAGAATTTAATGTATATAATATTGTTTTCCCTTATATTGTTTGTAATAATATGTCTGTGTCGATGTAATATTTTTTTGTGCTTCTCGGTCCGGTAGTGCTATTGTGTTAACATCTCACCGTGATAAATTTGGTGAAGTGAGCTTAAATTGAGCCGTCAAACCCATAACAGCTCACTTCATGCTCAATGTACATAATATTTCACGGTGATTTTTTTTACAAAACGACAGCCAAATGTGTTAGGCGATCGGACTGTTCGATAGCTTGTTTTATTAAACAGCTTCTGTCATACAAATTCTGACAAACATAATTTAGCAAAAATATTTAAATTACCCCTAAGTATCTTGAGTAAATACAAGATCTAATTACAAATTGTAATTTCCACATTTACTATCAGAAACAACATAAAAAAAAACTTTCAACAAATCTAAATTCTTTCTTTCTTTCACAGGAAAGAAGGCGATGAGATCGAGGACGAGTTTAACACCATTCCACTAAGCGTGAACGGCAACGTTCATAGTGCGGGCAACGCAGTGTAGTCATCTTTCAACTTAGGACGGCTGCACGCCAACGACTTACGCCACTTTCCGCTCTGCAAGTATACGTTTCACATTGCAAGACGTATACTTTCCACATTGCATTGATTTTGATTTTGATTGCAAATAACCTTATCACGTTGAAAGTATACTTTCCACATTGCAAGTAAACTTTCTAATCTGCAAGTAATGTTACCAACTCCTTGCAGGTTTATTTTTATTTACTCTGTAACTTTAAGTAAGTGACCTTCTTGATAGCTCGACGTGATTCGATTTATATCACACCGGTGATTTTTATTAAGCGAAATCGCACGCAATGCGAAGCAATTCGACAGATTAGCACTTAAAATTTCCTTAGAAACTTCGACGCCATTTAAACTGGAAGGAAGGAAGGTCCCTAAGATTAATAATAACTTGCAAATCTTTTTATTACGCGAGCATTTATATAGTATCTTGCGTGCTTGTTCTCTTGCAGAGAGGAAAGACGGCTTAGTTAAGGCTAACATGACATGATTGTTGTTTATTTTTTCAAGCAACTTTTAACTTATTATTTTCTCTTAAGTACAACAAGAAAAGTACATTGTAAGTTTAAAACGTGGCATGCAAGTCTTGCATGTTTTAATGTGACAATATGTGTCACAGAATTGTCAAAGTTGTACATGAGATGCAACGAATTTTGTTTGATGTATTTTTCTACGATATTTTATGAAAAAGTATGTAGTTTTAGATTTCATTTGATCTGTCATTTAAGTAGTTATATATGGTGTAGAGATAGGAATATCGAATGGAAACTAAAACTTCATAATTTAAAGCCTCAATGAGTTCTAATAATTTTATTTATTAACACACTTCTAAAGTGGAAAAATAAGCCAAATATTAAAAATAAATGGCGTGGATTGAACAGTACTAATTTATAAGACCTTCAAAATATCTTGTCGTCAAGTCCAGATATCAATACCAAAGCGATTACGATAATGCATTCAAAAGATAATTGTTGTAACAAGAAAGATACAAGTTTTATTATGTCTTTACTTAATAAGAAAAGCGAGATAATTACTCTAGTGGTAAAAAATTGCCTTGGTGCAACGCTTTGGAAAACTAATTATAAACACAGCAACGTCACTTAAGGATGTTAATTGTCGTCGGCGTGCACCGTCCTTAATTGATTTGAACTTTAAATAATGTAAGGCTACTGACATTTCAGCTACAGAATAGATAGATGTACAGAAGGTTAACTCTGCACAGTGAGCGATTATGTGTGCACACATAGACGGGTTCCATGCAATGGACGAAAGCGCATAAACAAATACACGTGTACGTTGTACGGCAATCTCAAATAGAGAGGATCTTTTGGCGCATGGGAAAAATCGGAACTAACGCTGCCATCTTGTTTTTGCAATAAGAGTTGCCATGACAATTGGTTACTAACGACACCCATAACAATGTCATTTATGTGGATCTATTAGATCCTTCCTTGTAGCACAAGTCCTTGTCCTTGTAGCATGAGTCAAATGAATGACAGTTGCTAGTGCGCTTGCACTCGCCGTACGTAGTAGACGCATGTCTATTTGTGCGTGTGTTTTCGTTGCATTGGCCTTCTGTAGCGTTTACATTGTGTCTGGTCTATCGGCAGCCTAAATATATAAGTTACCTTATTCATTCGTTAGTCTCAAATAGATCGCGAAATAGTCCAACTTTAATCTTTCTTAGGACCCTTTTAGGTATTAAGTAAGGACTGATATTGTTATAAATACTCTATTAGAATTCTTTTTTGTTTCTATCGCACACTTTCACTGCCTCTGTTGTCTATGTACGTCAATTAAGTACCTACTGTTATGGCTTGATTGCTGTAGGCTAGTCTATGGTAAAAGGTACCTTGTGATTTTAATTTCTTCTGTAACTGTTGATGTTTTTGTATTTGGCGGAGTATGTATAAAAATTCTGTATTGAATAAAAAGCACTTTATCTTTTGTGTTTGTTTTATTTTATGGCTGTTTCCATTTTGTGAATAACCATATTGGCAGTAGTGTTAAGCTCCTGAAGGCAGGCACTACGTAACGTAGAAGAACTGCCCTATAAAAATGTGGGCGTTCAAGCAAAAAGGATTCAGTAGTGTGGTATTGAGTTAAGTCTAGATTCAGTATCTAGAATAGTCAATTGATAATAAGGATTAAAAAAACAGGCACATTTCTTTTAACAGACATTTGAAGTTGAAACTGTACCTACTTGTGAACTAAGTGCCGAGAACTGGACCCTCTAGTCTCCACAAATACTCATTACAATGTTGTCGCATTGATGCATCACGCCAAGTGTGAAAGCTTTTATCATACTGTCTTCAAATTGGTTATTCGACATAGCTTCCTTCAATAATTAGATACTGATTAAAAATGTAAACGGCACTTTATCACTGCAAATACCTTTTTAAAACAAACTCAGAGAACCCTTTTAAAATAAAACTCATTAATAAACTCAATCTATAAATCAAGTGAAATCCACCGGTTCACCATTTTAATTGAAATCAAGAGAAACTCCAGCACACTCCATTTCACTTCACTCAAGGGGAAGTATTTATCATTCCTCGTGTGTATTTTAGGATTCAGTACCAAAATGGTAAAAATAAACCCTGGTGGTGTGATTTCATCTATTTGTCTGTCACAGCTGGATACTCTGGATATTTAAAGAACTATCTAATATTGAAAAAATACGCTTAGTCGACTCTTCACGTGACCAGAGGGCTGGGCTTTTCCTTGGCCAGAGAATCAGCATTGCCATCCAACGTGGCAATGTTGCCAGCGTTCTGGGCATTTTTCACGTTGACAGCGATGTGGACGAATTTTTTGACGCCCGATAACCCCTGCTCTTTTATACGCGTCCGTAGTTTTATTTTATTTTTATTTAAATGTATATATATATAGTTATTGTTAATTAAGTATTTTATACTATGTAAAATTTAATTGCGATAATAAATGATAATAAAATATTGAGAACTGGTGGAATGGTTGGAAAAATACCATTCCTCCCCCTATGTCACTGAAGTTACTTAAGCCAAAAAAATAAAATAAATATAGTTTATGGAGGCTTATGTAAATATTAGAGAATAAATATAACGATGTCCAAACTAGCACAGTTTCTTAATAATCAGAAAAACCTTTAAAAACTTCGTTTTGCGAAATTTCAGTTTAACTTATAGCGTAGTACAGTGTGTTGTGGTATAGTGTAGTTTAGCAGAATATGAAAAACTAGCTGACCCCCGCGGCTTCGCTCCCATCAACTGGCTACCTACCTACCTCCTACCTACCTACCTATTTTTTTTATTTCCCATAACTACCCTACCGACCTACCCTACCTACCCTACCCTACCCTACCTACCCTACCTACCCTTCCCTACCTACCCTTACTACTATACGAATGTAACCTGTAAACTTATGTTTCTACCGGCGGGCGGCGGCGATCTAATTAAAATTTAGAACATAAAAGCTGCTGTTGTGAGTCAATCTTAAAAGATAGACATATGCTGTCGCGGACTTTTTTTTAGAACTTTTAAAGGTGAACAATTCCATCAGACATATTTGCGTAACTTTAACCGTTTACGCAGCGCACGCAACAAAAGCTCTTAAAAAGGAATATTTTTGCCCGTTTTGCAACATTTTTATTTATGCACGGCTCCTATTGGTTGTAGCGTGATGTTATTTCAATTCCAACCAGTAGTTCCTGAGATTAGCGCGTTCAAACAAACAAACAAACTCTTCAGCTTTATAATATTATATAAAGTATAGATATAGATAGTATTCCTACTAAGGTACGGTACGGAATCCTCTGCAGACAAGCTCAACTCGCGCTTTAGTATATTTCTCATTCACCTGTCAGTATCGAACCCTGTTTCTGTAAATGGGTTCCGAATAAATATGCCAAAAGCAAACATTTTTAATTTGGCCGCTATCCGCGATCAAGTGTTATAGGCTCTCTGTTAAAGTAATGTAGGGTTGTCAGCGACTTCGCAAAGGATTTTTCAAATATGGCTTCGACGTTATTTTTTATGGTGACAGATTCAAGTAGGTTTGAATTGAAGCTTGACATATTATTTCACGAGAGAGCAGTGGTGGCCCAGTGGTATCGGCCGCGACTTACAAGTTGTAGGTCGTGGGTTCGAACCCAGGCAGGCGCTTTCCTTTGTGTAAATTATTTCATCACCACTGCTCTCAAAAACGGTGAAGGAAAACACCGTGAGGAAACCGGCATGTCCTAGAACCAAAAATTCGAAGACAATGTGACAACCACCACCCGCACTGGGCCCGCATGGTGGATTACGGCCCATCCCCTCTTATAGAGAGGAGGCCTGTGTCCCAGCAGTGGGAACATTAATAGGCTGATGATGTGATGTGATGTGATATTATTTCAGAATGGCACGGGTATATTTCGTGGCTGAGTTACTCTTAATACAGGTAGGAATAAAAATTGGAGCGAAGGAGTGTAATTTCTGGCTGGTGTCTGTGTTTCCTGTTGCTGTCTATTACCTGGAGGTCTTTAAGAGAGTGTATAAGTTACTTCTAAGCAAGCGTTCTCTATCTTCGACCACATCATCCCTTACAATCTAATGTGTAAAAAATGTGACGAGTAGGAAACTACGAGTAGATAATTTTACGTTTCAATCACTTCAAAGAACACTTCTTTTTATCTTCTGCTTTAACTGTTAGCTTTTCATTCAAAGGAAGCTTGAAAGCAGTCCACAGCTGAATAATCCGCTTGACTTGGGAGGTAATCGCCACATGAAACGTTTTTTCTCATTTGGTCCATTCCATAACGAGAGAGAGAAAAACGCGTTCTCGTTTTTCCTAACTTATCTAAATAAAAAAAGATTTGTAATTAGTACCGAGTCACTATGAACACTCCCACTGTAAGTTTTAATGATGAAACTGCTGGAAAAGCCGTTCCTCAACAAAGTTCTATTTGCATTATTTTTGAAACTGTTTTCGATAACCCTATATCAAAGGGATTATATCAGAAAATTGAATGGAGGTGTAATTAATTTAATCCTTTTTCAGCAATCAATTATTTTGCAACCCAATCTGAAAGATTACTTTCGATTCGAGATTCGTTGTCTATACCATTACGATTAATACTCGAATAAAGAGGAAAGAGTAACAAAGATTATTACTCAAGTAAAAAGAAAAAAAGTAAAGAGCTTCTTTAAGAGCTTCTTTTGTTTTGTTTCCTTAATTATATCTTTCTTTATTTCCTTTTAAGGTTACACTAGTCGATAATTCTTCCATACATACGTAGTCTAGGGATTACTCCACTGTTTGACGATGTACGTTCAAAATAAAAATGATATTAATATGTCTCATCATTATCTATCCCTGTATGGAGTCAAAAAATTAAAAAATATATGTATTTGAAAGTTATGAACGTCGAAAGTGCCACATTTCGACACTTATTTATACAGATACGTTTAGTCGTTTTTTTCATGATATCCAGACTCCCAAAGGTCTGTTTATAAAATTTCGCGCACTCGGTTTCGTCTTAAATCATTATCCATTTCGCTACAAATTTGCAAAAGTGTGTATTCGTACACGAACTAGCTTCCTCCTGGTCATCACAGCATCTATCTCTTCCGCACGTGTTGTCGGTTGATATAAAATGCATTTCAACCCCGCGCACAAAATAGTTCGTGCCGTCGACTAGTGTACCCTTAATGTTTGCTACTCTTAAAAACACTTTTAAGGTTAAAACTGGGGGAGTTTCCGAAATAGACATTTGATGTTGAGTTGTCAAATCTGTCAAACTTTGGAATTAAAGTTTGGCGTTGTTAGCTCCAGATCATCAGTTTAGAAACCGGGTTTTGACCCGAACGCGTAACGCGTATTCAAGGGAAAGAAGGGACTATTATGCGCAACGAAGCTGAATACTAACAATATTACATGTCTGCGTAGGTAAACCTAACAACTAACAATACTGAGGGTTAAACAGGATAATAACTTACTTATTGGGTATATTTTGAATAAAGGTGCGTACCGGAGGTGGCTATATTTTTAATAAAACGAACCCTGCTTGTCTGCGGTTATGAAGCAAGGGTATGGAACAAATGCCTAGATTTCATTTATTACATAACTTCACGCCTGTTTCCAAGAAGGGTTGGGCAGAGAATACACCCACATTACGCCAGTTATTACTCCGCTTTGGTGCCGTAAAAAGGTTACTTTGCATACTCCTTAGTAACGTCTAGGTTAAAGAGTTTGAAAAATATTATTGGTTCATGTTTATTATTTTTGAAACATGGTTTTTTCGTATGTTTAATAATTTTGCTTTAAAAAAATAATTAACAACACGATATTTTTTCGCTTCTTTTGCGTACTCCTCCAAAACGACTTGGATGTTTAAAAATATTAATACAAAGAATAAATGATAGTTAGAATATCTTCTTAACCTACATAGGATATGTAATTTAGTAGTGTATTTGTTATTTATTTATTTTATTTTATTTTTACATTTTAGGAAAGCTTACAGACTAATAACATTATAATAACAATAATATACAACTACATTTTTACCTTTATTATTAAGTTTTAACCTTTGTTCAGTTTGAGTGCACTTCTGTTTGTTGTCCCTAAACAAATAAATAATTAAAAAAATGTTTTGCAAAAGAAACTGTCCAATATTGAAATTCTGGCACCGAGAGGGCGCACGGCTAGTATCGCGTTAACATATAAATTTCCCAAAAGTCCCAAACCGGGCACGCGGCTCCGGGCTGCGACTAAAAAATTTCAGATGTGAAATCTAATAACTCTTTGCCCGACTCAGGAATCGAACCTGGGACCTCATTTCCAGCAGCAGCGCTTGCGACCACTAGACCAACGAGGCAGTCCTTTACGAAACAGAAGTTTTTTTTTCTAACTTTACCCCACACTAGGAATTTCTTCCTGTATCGTAGGTGCGTTTACAAACATTTAAACTCACATACACAAGACCCGAAACAACTATCTGCAGGCCATACAAATATTACTCCGTGCGGAGATCGAACCCGCGACACGCAGTGTAGCAGCCAATCGCTCAACCACTTCGCCAACCGTGTCGTCAAAAACGTCATTGGTTGAAATTTCCTTTATGGGCCGCTGATTTTTGGTGCGGGGAGGGTGGGGGGGAGGAGGGGGGAGGTTTAGCTACCCCCCTGTACCATCCCCACCACTCGAAGCTCTATGGTTATGGAGATATCCATGGTTGAATTTTATTTTTTTTGGTTTTTATTTTTTTTGTTGGTTGGGGTTCCGTGGGGTGGGGATGGTACAGTGGGGTAGCCCCCCTACCCCCCTTGCCCTCTCTCCCTCCCCGCCCCATAAAATGATGGACATTTGTGGAAATTTTTAGTCTAACCTGAAAACTTTAACCATGGATATCTCCATAACCATAGGGCTCCGAGTGGTGGCGATCGTACAGGGGGGTAGCCAAACCACTCCCCCTTTCCCCCCCCCCCCACCCTCCTTGCACCAAAAATCAGCGGCCCATAAAGGAAAGTTTATCCACGTCATTAACTAACACAAATATTTTTATTTGTTGAACATAGGTAGTTTAGGTATAGATGTTGTTATTATTAAAGAACGCTATGTCTACCTTGTTCATTTCATTCTTCTAGACCGACCAGTTATTTACCTACGTAAAATATCTTCTGTATGTAAAAGTTAATGTTACGTACAACAGTTGTCCTGAAAGATACTTTCTTATGTATCGTTATACACGTAAAATAACGTAAATCTTTCGGTATGTCGTCGGGTCTTAGCAAAAGATATATCGTTCAGAGGTCTTTGTCCCACATTTGTTACACACTTGATATCGGCAGATGGTGGTACAAACACCAACAAGAGTCGATCAAAATGATCTTTAGCCAAAATTTAATGGAAATCGGAATAGAAGTGTAATTTAGAGAATAATAACTCTTAGCTACGAGTATCATGTAGGTAATATGGTGATAAGCAGATTTTAGAATTATTTTGTATCAATTGAGATGATATGTAAAACTAAAATGATTTAATCGACTTTTTTTGCTGACCGTATTTATGGGGAAGTAGGTATGACAAGGATTATGAATTTATAGTGCAGTGTTTGGGGTGAATAGATCTCTCAATCTGCAAGAATCTCTCATTCTCGCCCGCGAGAAATTAAAAAATTAGCCCGAGGGTACATATTTCCGGACTAAAAAGTATTCTATGTGCTATTCCTGATGATCTATCTCAGTGCCAAGTTTGATCCCAATCCGTTTAGCCGTTCTGTTGTGATTAAGTAAAAAACATTCATCCACACAGTCATCCATAAACTTTCACATTTATAATATAGCATACACGCATAAGCTTGACACGTATGGCATAAGAGGAAACGTCCTTGATCTTGTCAAATCATATCTGAGCAAACGTGAACAATATACGGAAATATCTAGGATATGTATAAAGAGCAAACGCGAAAAGAAATACTTTTCCGAATACAGGGATGTCAAACACGGCGTACCTCAGGGCGGGGTGTTAAGTTCTCTTTTATTTCTGCTATATATAAACGACTTACCGCGGCACATTAAAGACCCAATGATTTTGTTTGCTGATGACAGCACTGCATTAATCAGTTGTTCTGATGCAAATAAATATGAACAGGACATAAACAGTACACTCAGGGACATTGTGAATTGGCTTTAGGAAAGACTAACATAATACATTTCTATTAGCGCACATCAAAACCAAATTTAAAAATTGAACTCTATAAAACTAAAATAGACCAAGTACAAAAAGCAAAATTCTTAGGCATAGTAATTGACAGTCAAATGACGTGGAAACCTCAAGTAGAAGAGGTCTGTAAAAAATTGAGCATATCTGCTGTCCTATTCAATTTGACTAAGAAGGTAAACATCACCACAACTTTGGTTGCATACCATGGTCTCGTAACCTCCATTCTGAGATACGGTATAGTTTTCTGGGGAAATTCTTGCCTGCGGGAACAGGTATTCAAAGCCCAAAAGCGTTGTTTAAGGTCGATGTTAAATATGAAAATGACTGACAGTTGTATTCCAGTGTTTAAATCCCTAAAGCTGTTAACATTTCCGGCAATGTATATTTTAGAAATGGCAATTTTTGTTAAACGTAACATGCATCTATTTACTACAGTTTCGCAAACTAGTAAGAGACCAATCAGAAGCCAGTTCAAAAATCTGTTACTAGTTGAGAGTTGCAATACTGCTTTATTTAAAAAAAATGTTATTAGTATAGGACCTAGAATATATAACAAATTACCTGACATAATAAAAGATAACACAATACGCAATTTTAAAAATAAGTTAACCGCATTATTGATTGAAAAGTGTTACTACTCGATTAACATTTTCTAAATGACAATGACTAAAATTTATTCTAATGTAAATTTCTAATATAATATAATCATAATATTCTTATGCAATTGAATTCAAATTCAAATTCATTTATTTGTCCGAACATGGTACAATACAAGGTCTCAAATAACATAAAGGTCTCATCACATTCTGCCACATGGGGCGTGCAAATTTCAGGTACACAAAATAAATTATTACAATGCAAAAATAGAAATATCAGGTTAGAGTTGATACAATTAGATGAAAATATTAATGTTACAATAAAAGGCATTTCAGAGTCAGTAAATATTATTATGTCAAAATAAATAATAATTAAAAAAATGTCAATTTCAAAATGGAATGTCAAGCTATCTGTTATAAAAAAGAGATTACAATTAGATTATAATGTCAAAGTATCATTTAAAAAGTCGTTTAAATTGTAATAACACTTTTTACATAGTAACTCTTTAAGCTCCTTTTTAAACCCATTTAAATTTAACTGTTTAATTTGCTTTGGGATTTTGTTAAAAACTTGCGGAGCTAAACAAAACATGCTTTTCCACATTAACGCTGTTTTTGCTCTACGTCCGCGCAACATATCATTTCGCCTGTTACGTTTTACTGTATCTGATAGGTTGGGAAAAAGGTGTGAATTCAGCTTGACAAATAAGGCAGTCTCATAAATATACATAGACGGCAGTGTTAAAATTTTGTATTTCTTAAAAAACGGTTCACAACTGTCCGTTACTTGTACCCTGAACATGGCTCTTATGGATCGCTTTTGCGCTTTAAAAGCGGTTTCCCTATTTGTGGAGTTACCCCAAAATATAAGACCATATCTTAGCACAGACGCTACAATACCATGGTACGCTGTAAGTAGTGTATCAATGTTAACTGTGGGGGCAAGTTTATATAATGCATAAGATGAGCTACTAATTTTCTTACAAAGCGCTTCAATATGATCCTTCCAATTGAGGTGCCTGTCAATTACCAAACCTAGAAATTTTGCACTATTGACATCTTGAATTTTGATATTCTGGTATTGAACCTCCATCTTTGAACTAGGTTTTTTTTGAGCAAAGTGCATTATTTGTGTTTTTTCAAGGTTTATTTTTAGGTTATTATTATCCAGCCAAGAGATGATTGAAGTTACCGCATTGTTAACATCAGCTTCATACGAATTAGGTTTATCACATGCTATTGTAATCGTGCTATCGTCAGCAAAGAGTGTCATTGGGAAGTCTATAGCTTTGGGCAGGTCGTTAATATAAATTAGAAATAATGGCGGTCCCAAAACACTACCCTGTGGCACACCAAAGTATACAGTGCGTTCTTTAGACAGGTATGTCACTTCTTCTTTAGTCTTTAAGTTTAAGTTTGTTATAGCGGTATACTGTTTTCTTTTTGATAGGTACGTGCTTAATAAGCTAAGAACGTTACCTCTTATACCATAGGAGTCAAGTTTGTTTAATAGAATTGAATGGTCAACATAATCAAAAGCTTGCGTCATATCACAGTACACAGAACAGACTGGTGTTTTATTATCAATATTAGTCATAATTTTATTTAAAAAGTCATAAATTGCCATGTTTATAGTCATATTCTTTCGGAAACCTTTTTGTTCGTTACAGAGAATCTTTTGTTTTTCTAAGTAACTATAAAGCTCATTATAAATATATTTCTCGAATATTTTGGAAAAAATTGGCAGAAGCGCAATAGGTCTATAATTCTGCATTAGTTGCTTATTACCTTTTTTATATATAGGTTTCACAATGGATACCTTAAGGCGGTCTGGAAAAACACCGTGGCTTATACAAAGGTTAAGAATATGACACAAATGTTGTGCGATTAAGTCGGCAACCTGTTTTATAATTTTTGTAGAAATTTCGTCATACCCTACACTATTGGTGCTTTTAATACATCTTATAATGTTGAAAATTTGTATCGGCTGACATGGAGGCATGAACATTGATTTTTGTTTATTTGTGATGTACGCGTTCGTTCTTTTACCTGCTCCAGGAATTGGCACAATTTTTTCTATGAAATAATCGTTGAACTTTTCAGCAATTAATTGTGGTTTGTCAATCGTTTTATTGTCAATTTTTATAGCATTTATTGAGTCATTAGGTAGATTTAATTTAGAGTTCTTTATAATTTTCCATGTCATTCTGCTTTTATTGTCAGAAGTTTTAATATTGTGATTATTTTGAGATCGTTTAGTCAGGTTAATAATTTTTTTAAATATCTTTGTATACTTCGAATATTTTGCTTTATTTATTTGAGTAGGTTTATGTCTAGACGTCCACAATAACTGCCTTTTTTTTAGGCTACATAGTTTAAGTCCTCGCGATATCCATTTTGGTTTTTGGGTTGTTGGTATTTTAATACGTCTACGGGGGAAGCACAGGTCATAAAATAATTTAAATTGTTCAAAAAACAAGTTGAATGCATTATTTGGATCATCATTATTATAGATTTCAGATAAAGTTAGTTTTTCCAGGCAGGTTCTAAATCTAATAATATTTTCTGGGCAATAATCCCGTTGTGATGTATACCAATATTTCAGAACACAGTTCAAACGTACGGGACATTTCAGAAGTTGCGCAGTGTGATCCGAAAGGCCAAATTCTATCACCTCCGTCCTGCATTTTTTCTTAAAATTGTGAGCAAAATTATCAATGCAGGTCTGGCTTTGCATCCTAGTTGGTTTTTCTATTGCTAATGTCATATTAAAACTTGTTAAGAGATATTTTAGTTCGGAAGTCATATTATTATTTTTTAAAACGTCAATATTAAACTACTTGACCGTCACTGGAAGCTTTATATTGAGAGAGCATATCCGTTTCCGTCGATTTCTTACTAGTTTTAGGTGCTTATGATGCCTACTCAGTGGCGCCACCTGGTGTCCGATTGCCATTTTAGTTTCATAAAATATGGCGAGATGTTTTTCGTTCATTGGCGTTTCGTTCTCCGTCGAAGCAACTTGTACGCATCGGTACACGACCGATGACTAAAATCGCACTATATTTTTCTTATGTTCTGTATTCTTAATTACGTAAGTCAATATCAATATGGTATAAAAAAGTACGTGATCATACTTTTAATGGTTTGTTCCGTTCGGATCACTACTAAGCTTTATAAATTATTTATCAGTCAATAAATTATTGAATTTATTTAACTGGTAATTTATTTATGTTTTAAAAATATAGTGCTGGTTTATGGTAAGCCATTTTTGAAGAAAAACTGTAAGTACCCTACTTTATAAAAGTAAGTGATCATACATTTTGAACTGGCTTTTCTTTATTTACAAGTTATTTCTTGTAAGTTTAGTGTCTTAAGATTCTATTGTGAGTGCCTAAAATATTTATTTTGATACGTATATCTAACGTGACTTTATTGTGATAATGGATGACCACGTATATGTTTCGGCTGTCGATCCACAAACTGTGGCTGGCCCTAGTGGAATGTCACGGAAAAGGAAGCTCAGCTGCTCTAGCAGCAGCACGACTAACAGTAGCTCTTCAAGCTCGTCTTGTCCAAAACGTGGCAAGCGGTCGCGCCGCGCACGCCGAAAGAAAAATAAACGGTCCAACCCGATATTGGATAAATTAATAAAAGAAGTCGGTGAGCTACGCCAGTTATGTTTATCAAATAATATGCATACTCCTAGCCATGATGGGGCATCAATTTGTTCTGGGGTCAGTGGAGAACTATATGCCCAGCATAATATTGACGAACAGTCCCCTGATATTGAAGGCGAAAACTTAACAAATTTAGACTTCACCTTTGATATCGAGACAAAGCTTAAGGAACCTTCAGTTCCGAAAACCCCAGATAGTTTTTTGAAAATGCTAATAGATGTCCAGCGTTTAGGTAGCACATCTTGGTCTGAAGTAAGATATTCTGATACTCAAAAGCTCTATAGTCACACCCCAGGTTTCGTAGACTTAGAAACAAACGAAGAGGTAAAAATATATGATACCTTACGTCACTTGGCACTTGCTGATAAATCATATGCAGCAATTACTTTTTGTATCCTAAAACAAAAAGAATCGTTACAAGAGGCTATTCGTCATCTCCTTTTCTGGGCTAAAAATACAACAGTTAATTTTGATAATTTAAACGGGAAGGTAGACGAGTTATTTCAAAAAGGTGAATTGCACAAAATCTCTTCAGAACTGTTACAATTAGTTTGTGGCCATCGAGCCGAAAGTATAGAAATGCGCCGAGAGACAATTACTAGCCAAATTCGAGATCCATTAGTTAAAGCATCTATAAACAAAATCCCCCCATCTTCAACTTATTTATTTAATCCTGAATCGTTCACGGCTGCATAAGAAAAGGCAGGCGGTGTCCGCAAAGCTTTTTGGCCGTCAAAAACTGATCTTCAACTTAGATCTAATCAATTCAATCGCCGCCCCTCGCGGGGGCAGAGCGTACACAGACCAGCAGTTTCATCGCGTGATACTCAAAATTTTTGTCCCGAACCAGGCCTACCTATGCACATGCATGCCTGTGACAACTCACCCTCGCGGGGTGGATATTTTCGTTCCAATTACACAAACAAAGCCCAAGGTCATTCAAGATCATCTTTTCAATCTGACCAATATGCCAACAGAAGAGGTTCATTTCACAACCGAGGCTCGCGGCCCGATCGTGGAAGTAACAGAGGTCGAAGACATTCAAATGTACCAAAAGGCTCTCGTGCGAACCAAAAACGATATAAACAATGACTCGAATCGTTTTCAAGCAGGTCAGTTAGCACATTACCTCTCTCAATGGAAGGAAATGGGGGCGCCAGAAATTGTTCTAAAATTAATTCAAGGGTATCGCATACCATTTATCCACAAACCTCCTCTAGTATATCCAGATATAATCAATGGTCCGTTTCAAACACCTGCTTCAAAACTAATGTCTGCAATTATAAAGAAAATGAAAGCTCAGGGTATTCTAAAAGCGGTTCAGCTCTCACCGAGTTTCATTTCCCCTCTATTCTTGGTACCGAAACCCGACGGATCAGCCCGTCCCATATTCAACCTAAAAGCGTTAAACGAATTTGTAAAGACCCAACCATTTCGCTTAATAAACATGTATCGCATTCCGGACTTTCTGCAACCACAAGACTGGATGTGCAAAGTGGATCTATCGCAGGCATATTTCCACTTGAAAATTTCAAAGTCCCACAGGCGCTTCCTTTGCCTTGTATACAACCAAGAACTATTAGAAATGACCTGCCTTCCGTTCGGTTTGAGCACGGCACCCAAAACCTTTTCCATACTAACAAATTGGATTGCTCAAATATTACGCGAACGCTGGAACATCCGAATCGTCGTATACCTCGACGACTATTTAATAGTACATCAAAATGCCCACGTTCTTCGAGATCATGTCGAGCTCACAGTAAAAACATTACAAAATCTTGGTTGGCAAGTAAATTTCGAGAAATCTGTTCTTTGTCCCCAAAAGACTATAATATATTTAGGAATATTATGGAGTCCCTGGGACAATTTAAAATCCCTGCCAAAAGAGAAGACTTTATCATTGATCAAAAAAGTGAGTCACGTTCTAGAGCGAGGAGTAATAACTCTAAAAGAATTGCAGAGAATAATAGGACTCCTGAACTTTGCCAGCTATGTCATTCCTCGAGGTCGGCTCAATCACCGGCAATTATTAATGTTCATGAACGCTCTGCCAGACCTCTCGTCGAAATTCTACCCACTACCGCAAAATGTTCGAAAAGAACTGGAATGGTGGAGTCTGAATTGTCAGTCATCAACACCACTGCATTACCCTTCGCCTGTAAACTTCCTGACGACAGATGCATCAGATCAGGGTTGGGGAGCACAACTCGACAATCTAGCTGTATCAGGCACTTTGTCTCAAGAGGAACAAGCACTACACTGCAACCAAAAAGAAATGCTGGCCATATTTCGCGCCCTTCAAGACAACGCTCGCCTTCTGAGCAACAGCTCGATCCTGATACAATGCGACAACAGGACTGTCGTCAGTTATCTACGGAACGAAGGAGGTACGAAATCATTACCTCTCATAGAACTAACCTATCAAATACTGAATTTACTGGACCAATTTCAAATACACTTCAACATACACCACCTTCCGGGCAAGTACAACAATCATGCCGATCACTTGTCGCGCTTTCGCCAAACTCCGGAATGGCACCTAATGCCAGCCTGCACAGAAATAGTGTTTGCAAAATGGGGAATCCCAATAATAGACTTGTTTGCCTCGGCGACAGCACATGTGGTGTACAATTATGTATCTCGGGACCTGAGAGATCGTCAAGCACTATTTCACGATGCATTCAGTGTCCCATGGAACTATCCACTCGCATGGGTGTTCCCACCTCCGTTCTTAATCCCAAAAGTCCTAACACACCTCAATCAATCAACAGGAATATTTTTAATAGTAGTACCTCGATGGGAAAAGGTATTTTGGCGTGCAGACCTCAAAGCCCGAGCACTGGTACCACCTCTAACTCTAAAAAACTTACAGATGCACCTGGTCGACACATCGACGGATCTTCCACCACCACAAGTGGAGGAAATCATCCTCCAAATCTGGAAATGTGGGGGTGGTCCAAGGCGATAGAAACATGGACCGCTGAACAACAGTTATTACTCAAAAATTCCTGGCGAAAGTCTACCTTGAAAACTTATGAGGTGGCTTGGAAACGTTGGATCTCTTGGTGTCAATCCAAAAAGGTCGACACTAATAATCCTACAGGTACGCAACTAGCCCAATTTTTATCTGATTTGCATTTAATTCATAAATTATCATATAATACAATTCTTTTACATAAATCTGTCGTTTCCACTTTGTGTAACGTTGAAAGTTCAAGTCAATTAAGTTCACATGTTCTTGTAAAACATATTTTAAAATCTATTGCTTTAGAAAATCCCAAGTCCTCTAAACCACCAGTTTGGGATGTTAGTAAATTGATTACCTTTCTAACTAATTACACTGTAGACCTAAACAATCTCTTTCAAATATCACGCCATACTGCAATTATGTTACTGCTTTGCTCAGGTAGACGCATACATGACTTAACGCTGCTTAGAGTTGATCCTGATCATTATATTAGATCAGATGATAGTCTTATATTTTGGCCTGAATTTGGTTCAAAAACAGATAGCAGTAATCACAGACAGTCCGGGTGGAAAATTCTTGTGAATCCCGACAATCGTAACCTAAATCCTATATTCTGGATAGAAAGAACCATACAATTATTAAACGAAAGACGTAATGCTACAAAATCATTTAATCTGTTTATTACAGTTAGAGGTACGGCAAAGCCTGCTTCGCGCACGGCCATCGCCGGCTGGGTGAAAACCCTATTCAATGAAGCTGGCATCACAGCAACTCCAGGAAGTACACGATCTGCAGTAGCCTCGAAGAGTTGGCTCGAAAATCATCCCATTGACGAAATACTATCCCGAGGAAATTGGCAATCGGCTAATACATTCCAGAATTTCTACAGAAGAGAAGTCGTAAGAATTGTTGATTCAAATGTAAATGTTACACAATTGTTTAATCCTATTAATTAGCTAAAACTGATTATATTGTTTAATTGTTGAGATATAGTTTGTTAGTTAAATATTTTTGTTATTGTATTCTTTGTGTTTACCAAAATATTCATGCAATATTTATAAATAAATATGTATGAACCTACCGTTTCTCATATGAAATAAATATACTTTCTGATGACTTATTTGTTGTTTTAAAATATAATTTCCTATCACATTGGCGTTATCAGTGGCGACACCAGGCGATAACAAACAGGTCTCAATATAAAGCTTCCAGTGACGGTCAAGTAGTTTAATAGCAGCGTTTTACCTGAAATAAAACGCATATTAAAATACTTACCTCACTGGAAGCTTTAAGTTAACTTCTGCCTGGTTATATTGAGCCAATGAACGAAAAACATCTCGCCATATTTTATGAAACTAAAATGGCAATCGGACACCAGGTGGCGCCACTGAGTAGGCATCATAAGCACCTAAAACTAGTAAGAAATCGACGGAAACGGATATGCTCTCTCAATATAAAGCTTCCAGTGAGGTAAGTATTTTAATATGCGTTTTATTTCAGGTAAAACGCTGCTATTTATATCGCCTGCTATGACAATATTCCTACAATTTCTTCTTGTCAGTCTCCTTAAAAGTTGCTCTAATTTACTAAAAAATACATTTAAATGCCCTGTTTTTGGTACTCTATAAATACATACTATAACTACCCTATAACTTGTCAATTCAATTGCACAGCATTCTACAACATTCGATATTGAAAGCTCTGAAACCTCTAGCAACTCCTTCCACAAATGACCAGATCGGACCAGAATACAAGCTCCACCTCTTTTGCTATTTTGTCTACTGAAACATGCAGCCAATGTATAATTCGGTACCACAAGGCGGTCTTCATGACCAGACATCATAAAATGCTCTGTTATGCATAGTACAGCAACAGACTGGTCTTTTTCTGACAGTTCGTTTATACATATAGATAGGGTGTCTGCTTTATTAAGTAGACCCGCTATATTTTGGTGCAGAACGTATAAATGTTTATTCACGAAAAAAATCACTACAAGCAGTATTATTTTCGAGCTGCTGATTATTAACACTAGATAACATCATATCACATATTTGGACATTTTGGGTATCTAATTTATTTTGATAATTGTATGTTATTTCAGTTTGTACAGCTTTATCTACATATATTCTTTTACTTTTTAAAATTGATAAGTTTTGATATTCTTTCGATTTGAGTCTATAGTCCAATTGCAAGAGTTCCCTAAGTAAAGACCTTGATAAATTAATCATGAAAGTTGTTTTACGAGGCCGATATCTAGAGTAGTCCATATCCATAAAAGTTACATTGTCATACTTTCCACAAATAAACCTTAGCATGTAATTGAGTTTTGATTCATTAAGATATCTATTTAACGGGACTTCGCTTATAATTATATTTGTGTTCTTAACAGATGACAGCCATGTATGTAAGTACATCTCCGTATCATATGGGTTGCGTTCATAGCGGCCTCCAATAACAATAACATAGTCATACATATCTAATTTAGCTATTTCGTTCTTCGAGGAATTGATGAGGTGTCTCAATGTAGCGCCAGATTTTATAAACGAGAATACTGAATATTTTGATCCCAGTAGCTCGGTGAGTGACTGACGTAGACCAATCCCCTGTTCATTACATTGACAAAAAATTGAATGACATACAAACTTATGTAATTTTAGTTAATGTTAATAATGCTTATGTAATTTTGTATTTTGAGACTAGTTCTTAGATTACTTAAATCATTAATGTTTGCATGCCTAATCTGGTAGATTGTACAAGGATCACAATTGTTTTTTTTTTAACATCTTATGTTATGTACCTACAATCTATGCAAATAAAATAAACTTTACTTTACTTTACGCATGGTTAGCATGGGTAGCATAACAAGCATGGCAGCATAGCAAGCATAACAAGTAAAGCGAGCATAGCGAGCAAAGCAAGCATAGAGAGCATAGCAAGCACAGCAGTGTTGATGAAATAAATTAATGTAAGTCATCTTCAGCAGTGCAGTGGCCAGTCCAGCCAGTCGGCCGCGACTTACAAGTTGTAGGTCGTGGGTTCGAGCCCAGGCAGGCGCTTTACTTTGTGTAAATTATCTCATCACCACTGCTCTCAAAACGGTGAAGTAAAACATCGTGAGGAAACCAGCATGTCCTAGAAACAAACTTTCGAAGACATGTGTCATCCACCAACCCGCACTGAGCCCGCGTGGTGGATTACAGCCCATTCCCTCTCACAGAGTGGAGGCTTGTGTCCTAGCAGTGGGAACATTAATAGGCTGATGATGTGTGATGTGATGTAAAGTCATCCTCCGACCACAGTCAAAACTAGCCTTTGCGTCAAGCGAAGTGTCTAACTAGGGATTCGAAAAGTTATTTTTAAAAAAATTTGAATAATCTCCTACATAATCCATCCATAAAATAAAAAAGTAATCATTCAAGAGTTTTTAAGTAGACACAAATAAAAACCGGCCAAGTGCGAGTCGGACTCACGCACGAAGGCTTCCATACCATTATCGCAAAAAACGCCAAGTTGGACGCGGATGGGAGCCCCACTTGAATATTTATTTTATTCTGTTTTTAGGTCCTTACATATGAAATTGGCGTTTTGTAAGGGAGGAACATAAAGTCGTTTTTTTTTAAATATAATATGTATATTTATTTAATCAAAATATGTACCATTGCTATCTATGCACTTTTGCCATCTCATAGGTAGTTCATTGATCCCTTTACTAAAAAAACCATTCGGACGGAAATCAATAAAATCTTTGAAGGCGCTTTGGACTGCCCCATCGGAGTTGAATTTTTACCTTGCAAGTTATCCAAATTTCGAAAAAAATGGTTATCTGTTGGAGCGAGGTCCGGGGAGCACGGTGGATGTCTTAGACATTGCAATTGAAGCTCCTCTAATTTGGTAGCCGTCTGTTGTGCAGTGTGTGGTCTAGCGTTGTTCTGAAGCAGCAGTGGCCTAGAGCGAGTGACCAGCCTCGGCTGTTTCATCATATCAGCCGAAAGACGTCCACTGCTGGACATAGGCCTCCTCCAAGCATCGCCACGTTGACCGGTCCCGTGCGTCCCGCAACCAGCGGATTCCTGCAACCTTCACCAGGTCATCGGTCAACCTGGTGGGAGGCCTTCCAACGCAATGTCTTCCGGTTCACGGTCGCCACTCCAGAACCTTTTTGCCCCATCGGCCACCCGTTCTGCGAGCAATGTGCCCTGCCCACTGCCACTTAAGTTTGGCAATTCTTCGGGCTATGTCGGTAACCTGGTTCTCTTACGGATCTCAACATTTCTGATTCGATCACGCAAGGAAACGCCGCTGCCGCCACCGCCTTTGAGTGACTGTAAGCTTTCTGATGAGCCCCATTGTAAGCGACCACGTCTCAGAGCCATATGTCATCACTGGCAACACACACTGATCATAGACTTTTGTCTTGAGACACTGTGGTAAGTTGGACGAGAAGACACCGCGCAACTTCCCGAACGCTGCCCAGCCGAGTCGGATTCGATGGTTGACCTCTTTCTCGAAGTTGGTCCTACCCAATTGGATCGTTTGTCCCAGGTAGACATAGTCATCTACAACTTCGAGTGTAGAGTCTCCAACCTTGATAGGAGTGGGTGTAACATGGGCATTCACCATGACCTTGGTTTTGTCCATGTTCATTTTCAGACCCACTCTTTCGGAAGCTCTACTGAGATCATCGAACATTGTACTGAGGCTCTCCATGGTCTCAGGCATGACCACTATGTCGTCTGCAAACCGAAAGTGAGTGATGTACTCGCCATTAACGTCCAAACGCCTAGGCCGCTCCAGTCCAGAACCTTGAATACATCCTCCAGCGCAGCAGTGAACAGTTTCGGAGAAATGACGTCTCCCTGTCTCACGCCGCGCTGGAGAAGGATTGGATTCGAGGTCTGATCCTGAAGACGGACTGACATGGTGGCGTTTCTGAACAGACACATCAACACCTCAATGTACCGGTAGTCGATCTGGCACCGTCGGAGAGACTGCAGTACAGCCCACGTCTCGATCGAATCGAAGGCTTTCTCGTAGTCCACAAACGCTAAACAGAGAGGCAGGTTGTACTCTTCGGTCTTCTGTATAACCTGCCGCAGCGTATGTATGTGATCTATGGTGCTAAAGCCTTTTCGAAATCCGGCTTGTTCAGGAGGCTGGAAATCGTCAAACCTTCGCGCGAGACGATTCGTGATGACTCTTGAAAACAACTTGTAGACATGGCTAAGAAGTGAGATGGGTCTATAGTTCTTCAGCCGGGCATAGTCGCCCTTTTTGAAGAAGAGTACCACCACACCCCTGCACCATGCCGGTGGCGTTTTGCCCTCGAGTATGACGGAATCAAAAAGCTTCTGAAGGGCCTTAAGGACCGGTTTCCCACCCGCCTTCAGGAGTTCAGCCGTGATTCCGTCGTCACCCGCCGCCTTGTTGTTTTTTAGCTGTTTCAGAGCCATCCTAATCTCGTACAGGCTGGCGTCCGGGATATCATCGGTATAGTGTCGGGTCAATCTAGCTCTTGGGTTGTTTGCTAGATTCGCAATGGGTTTACTGGTTGACGTGTACAACTGCCCATAGAATCTCTCGATCTCCCTCAGAAGCTCCGGTTTGGCGGATACGATCTTGCCATCATCGGTCTTCAGTTTTGTGAGCTGGCTCTGCCCAATAGACAGATCCCTTGCAAAGACCTTGGAGCCCTTATTCCGCTCAATCGCATCTTTAATACTTTCAGTATTAAATCGGCGGAGGTCGCTTTTCAAGGACTTTGAGATCCGTCTATTTAGCTGCCGGTATTTCACCGCATCGTCTGAAGACTGCAGGATCATCTCACGCCTCTCCTTCATTAGCTTGAGAGTTCGGTTGTTTAGTTTACATCCACCGTAATCGTCTGGCCAGATTTAAGAAAGATGTAGTGAACAACACCGGCACTAGTCCACCAAACGCTCACAATTATTTTTTTCTTGAGTCAATTTTCGCTTGGGGCAAGATTTGATCAGCCATTGCGATGAGCGTTGCCGGTTATTGTACAGGATCCACTTTTCATCACAGGAAATGATTCGATTTAAAATCCCTTAATTATTGTGCCGGTTGAGTAATGTAACGCAGCAGTCGACGCGCATTTGTCGGTTTGCTGCACTCAGTTCATGAGGTACCCACCTTTCAAGCTTTTTCACCTTCCCAATTTGCTTCAAGTGTATTAAAACAGTTTTATCACTAACACCGCAGCCTGCAGCTAACTCGGACGTGGTTTGCGATGGAGCCGCTTCCACAATAGCCTTCAATTCTTCATTATCAACTTTGGTCTCCAGCCGTCCACGGGGCTTGTTCTGCAGGTCGAAATTTCCAGGACGAAAACGTTGGAACCAAAAACGCACTGTCTTTTCTTTTGCGACACCATACACATCATTAATCCTTCGAGCCGTTTTTGCAGCACTGGTGCCACGATGGAACTCGTACTCGTAAATAACGCGATATTTCAAGTTTTCCATTTTGTAAATTGACTGGCGCAAAGAAAAAACCAAAAGAGGAAAAAACAAATGAATTACGACTTTCCAAACACAAAAGCATGAGTAAATAGCTGTATAAATTTAAAATTGTAATTCCAAACCAAAGAGGAGATATTTGAGATCAAAGTGGCCAGTACGACAAAACAACAACTTCATAGGTAAGGACCTGATATTTGTTTTTTTTTGTCGATATGCTCGCGTTTGACCACTATCTCGCTTGATGGTAAGCAATGATGTGGTCGACGGTGAAGCACGATTGCCTAGAAGTAACCTATTAACTCTTGACTTAAAGACCCCAAGGTTGTAGCTATCAGGAAACAAAGACTCCGGCAGGGAATTCCACTCCTTAGCTGTGCGTACAATGAAAGTATTCGCAAAACGCTTTGTACGTATGTCCACCATGTACCGGTTGCGCATTGCCGTACGTCTTGTTGTCCAGTGATGGAAAGGGCTAGGCGGAATCAATTTGTTATTATAGCGGCGACAGAAATACATCATCTGTGAAAATTTTAACTATATAGCTATCACGGTTCATGAGATACAGCCTGGTGATAGACGCACAGACAGATAGATGGATCGTGGAGTCTTAGTAATAGGGTCCCGTTTTTACCCTTTGGGTCCGGTACCCTAAAAAAGATACTTAAAACCACAAATCCCATCCCTACTTAATAAAACATCAGTGAAAACCCTTCAATAATTAACACGTATATGAAATACCAATTTCAAGGGCTAATTGCACCCTTCACCGAAATTTATTTTTCATAATAACAGGCCCTGGAGTGGTTTTCGTTGTGTGCACTTAATAATGAACTCGTAACAAAACCTCCCTACCACGAGAACTTTGTATCTCCGTGGAATAGGATGTATCGTTTACCTATAGGGGGTGAAATGTACCTAACATGTTTGCAGGAAGAGTTGAACGTACATTTTTACCCGACCCCGATAAAGAGAAAAGTAAAAGATCGAAATTAGCAGTCTATGTTATGGACCAATTGATAAATATCGGGCAATTTGTAAAATGCCCAATATGAGTAGGCAATATAATAAAAACTATTAAAATAATTAAATTGATCTGGCTTTCTGAATCACTTGTTGGACCAGGTATTAATTAGATATGTTTTTAGGGTTCCGTACCCAAAGGGTAAAAACGGGATCCTATTACTAAGAATTCACGATCCGTCTGTCTGTCTGTCTGTCTGTCTGTCCGTCTGTCACCAGGCTGTATCTCATGAACCGTGATAGCTAGACAGTTGAAATTTTTACAGATGATGTATTTCTATTGCCGCTATAACAACAAATACTAAAAACAGAATAAAATTAATATTTAAGGGGGGCTCCCATACAACAAACGTGATTTTTTTGCCGTTTTTTGCTCGATATTAATAACGGCAACAGATAGACGCTTTAAATATTCACAGAATATTTAGTTGTATATTCACTTCAAAAAGTAATAATTATTAAATTAAAATAAAATAAATTAAGGGGGGCTCCCATACAACAAACGTAATTTTCTTGCCGTTTTTTGCGATAATGTTTTTAATTATTTTAATTTCAACATTGATTTTGATATATAATATATATATATTTTTTTTACCTACCTAGGTAGGTAGGGTAGATAGGGTAGGTAGGCTAGGGTAAATAGGGTAGGTAGGCTAGGGTAAATAGGGTAGGTAGGCTAGGGAAGGTAGGGTTAGGTAGGGTGGTAGTAAGTAAAAAAAGTCGACGGAGTCCAGCTGCGGGGCGTGTTATTTCTGTTTGCAGGGTCTAAAGTAACGAGCTCACTGGACGCTCTTGGACAATTTCATTGACCATAATTATATAATTGCCCAACCGTTAGGTAGCAATATTCATAATGACCAGACAGTGTAATACATATCAATAGTATGATAATACCAGTGTTTATTAAATCAGTATTCATTAAATTTCTCGATTTGAATTGACATGATTCATAATGCCCGGGCATTATCTATTCATAGTGCACTGATTAATCATTTGGTCCATATAATTATATCAATGAATTAATGAATCTGAATTTACATTTTTTATGGCCTGGGTGATCTAAGCTACATTTTAAATGAAAAATCTATATGACGGTTCTTACATACAAAAAACTGGGATGTCCTGACTGTTTTTCGCTATCATATCGAGTGGGAAATTAAATGAAAGAAGAGAAAATCAATATAGAGTTAAGTAAATCAAACCAAAGAGGCAAAAATTCTGTGTTAAAAATTAGTACAATTTAAAAAATATCAAGCAACTGAAAAACCCTTTTTAGGGTGCCGTACCCAAAGGGTAACAATGGGACCCTATTACTGAGACTCCGCGATCCGTCTGTCTGTCTGTCTGTCTGTCTGTCTGTCCATCTGTCACCAGGCTGGATCTCATGAACCGTGATAGCTAGGCAGTTGAAATTTTTACAGATGATGTATTTCTGTTTTTTCTACAGCAACAAATACAAAAAACAGGATAAAATAAATATTTCCCATACAACAAACGTGTTTTTTTTTGCGATAATGGTACGGAACTTAGCCGGTTTTTACTACATTTCAGTGTTTAAGAGTACTTACTTCTGGTACTATACATCGACAGCTGTGAATATAAAAATCATTTTTTATTTTTTTTTATCTTATATAGGCTCGCGCTTGACCACCATCTCACCCGATGGTAAGCGATGATGTGGCCGATGATGGAGCACGCTTGCCTAGAAGTAACCTATTCACTCTTTACTTAAAGACCCCGAGGTTGTAGCTATCGGGAAACACAGACTCCGGCAGGGAACTCCACTCCTTAGCTGTACGCATAATAAAAGTATTTTCAAAACGTTTAGTGCGTATGGGTGGGATGTCCACCATGTACCGATGGCGCATCGCCGTACGTCTGGTAGTCCGATGATGAAATGGGCTGGGCGGAATTAGATTATAAAAATCATATTTATTCCTGTTGAAAATAAAAGAGTATGCAAGTTGGAATGAATCTTTTTGTAGAGTTTGTGAACTTATATACTCTTTGGTATTTGTTTTTATTGTGAAGAACAAAATAATTTTCATTGTGTCAGTGTCATTCTTTTTCTTGTGAAAAAATATTTTTTTTTTTTTTGTTGTAAGATTTGAATTACAAGAAGTCACAACTTAAAATCTAACTTGTATTTTAATTGCTATTAAAAACCTTATTTAACACTGCGTGAATTAGGCCAGAGGGCCTTCCTGTTAAATGATATAAAACAATATCATATGCTGTATATCAGGTTATGGACCTGCATCGCATTGGAGAATAGGTATTGACGGCTGGTAAGAGAAATAATAGAAGAATGAGTATCAGTAGTACATCGCAGGATATGACGATGGAGAGGACTTCGTCAAGCTCGGGCTACCTCAGCGCTGCTGAGAAGTTAGATGGTAGTGCCGATTACTCGACATGGAAGTTCCTCATGGAACTACATCTCATACACGAGGATCTTTGGGACTATGTCCACACCACACCAGCTGTAACGGATGCACTAGGCTGCAAGCGGGACAAGAAAGCAAGGGCAAAAATATGCCTTATGGTAAAACCCCACTGCCTCGTCCATGTGCGTCAGGCCAAGAGTGCTAAAGAGGCTTGGGATGCTCTAGAGACAGCATTCGAAGACAAGGGCCTCAACAATCGCTGTAAACTGTTGACGAAGCTAGTCAGACTAAAGTTAGAGCAATTTACTTCCGTTAGAGAATATGTTACAGCTTCCATGAATATAGCCCAGGAACTCAGAGATATAGGAAAAGAGATAGATGACGAGCTATTAGCTGCATTACTGTTACAAGGACGCACCGAGGAGTTTCAACCTATGAGACTGGCTATAGAGAACATTAATGCGATCTTAACAACAGACTATGTAAAAGGCAAGCTTTTCTAAATGGAAGATGTGTACGCAGCACGTACTAGCAATAAACCAAATTCTGCATTTTTAACAAAGAAAAAAGGGAGTTTTAAAGGGAAAAGCACCTATAATAAAGAAAAGCCCAAGGTTAAGTGCTTCATCTGTGAAAAGCCACACAAGGCAAAAGACTGTCCTGACAACCCGAAAAGAAAAAGAGATGCTGCAATGCAAGCCTTTGCTCTTGGGACGTCAGAGGCAGGGCTCACCAACGATTGGATAGTAGACCCAGGAGCATCCACCCACATGTCTTGCCGGCAATCATGGTTTAAAAGCTTGAAGAAAACTCCGAAGCCACTGAAGATTATGTGTGCAGATGGAAAAGAAGTGCTAGGTGAAAGTGTAGGAACAGTTGAATGCAAGTCTATATTTCAAGGACTAACCATCAGTAATGTAACATTTGTACCAGAATTATCATCTAACTTGTTAAGTGTGAATGCAATTACAAAGAAAGGACTTGTGGTGGTATTCACTGAGAATGGTTGTGACATCTATAAGAATAATGAGTGTGAGGTGAAAGGTAAGTCTGTAGTGAAAGGTGTAGAAGAAAGGGGCATCTATAAAATTAAGTGCTGCTTACAGGGTTCTGCGCTGGCCACAACAGAGAGAGATACCGACATGCTAATGCTGTGGCATCGGAGGATGGGACACCTTGGTATGGGAAACCTCAAATTACTCAGAAATAAGATGGCCAAAGGGGTAAGTTTTCCTAACTCACTTAGTAGACTGGAGTGTCGACCGTGTCTGGCAGGAAAACAGACCAAACAACCATTCCAAAGGAGCGGTACAACTAGAGCAGATGAGATGCTAGGGTTAGTGCACTCGGATGTGTGCGGGCCTATGGAGGTGCCATCTATTAGTGGGTGCCGATATTTTTTGACTTTTATAGATGATTTTACTCGTAAAACTTTTGTGTACTTCCTCAAGCAGAAGAGTGAAGTGTTCGAGAAGTTCATTGAGTTTAAAACGCTTGTGGAAAACCAAACGGGCAAGACAATTAAAGCTCTTCGAAGTGATAATGGAAAGGAGTTCGTCAATAAGCGAATGGATGAGTTCCTGAAGAAATATGGTATTCAGCGCCAGCTAGCAGTTGAATACACGCCCCAGCAGAACGGCGTAGCGGAGAGGGCAAATCGCACTATATGTGAGAAAGCGAGGTGTATGCTCGCAGAGGCGAACTTACCTAAGCGTTTTTGGGCCGAGGCAGTCCGCCATGCTGTGTTCCTAAAGAACAGATCTCCCACTGTTGCTGTGCGGAATATGACACCAGAGGAGAAATGGTCTGGTCGTAAGTGTGACCTAAGTCAAGTCAGAATATTTGGATGCAAAGCTTTTATGCATGTTCCCGACCAAAAGCGAACCAAATGGGATGCGAAGAGTAGAGAGCTGATCTATGCAGGTTCTTGCAACGATGCAAAAGCGTATCGCCTGATCGAACCTGATACTGGTAAACTTTTCAAGGCCCGAGATGTGGTATTTTATGAAAATCAGAAATACAAGGGACAGACTGGGGACGCAAATGAAAATTCTGATTTGATACAGCTTCTGATAGATAAAGACGAGGCTGAGTATATAGTTGAGGGCAATCAGGATATAGATGTTTTTCAAGACTGTGAGGAACCAGTGACTGCTTATGAAGATATTTCGCAGGAAGAACCTGACCTACGAAATGTTGAAAGAGAAGACGTTGAGGAATCTACTCCAGAAGGAAGTGTTGAGCCAAGTAGTGAGGACACAGAGAGTCTTGTTGAGGATACTCCGGTAGAGAGTGTACGGAGATACCCATTGCGAAATAGAACGCTCAAGCAGTTTCCAGATTTTGTCTCGTATAAAGCAGAGTTAAATGAGGATCCAACATCCGTTAAAGACGCCCTATCAAGATCTGATAGCATGCAGTGGAAAAGAGCGATTCAGCAGGAGTTGGATGCCTAATACAAAAATGGAACTTGGGTTCTTGTGAAACCTCCGGCGAAATGCAACGTCGTTGATTCGAAATGGCTATTTCGAATAAAAGAAGAGGCGGGAAATAAGAGACGATATAAGGCACGTCTTGTCGCAAGAGGTTTTAGTCAACGTTATGGAGTTGACTACGATGAGACATTTTCACCTGTTGTTAGGCATAGCTCTCTTCGAATTTTGTTGGCAATGGCAGCAAGAGATGGCTGGAACATTGACCAAATGGATGTAAAGACAGCATTTTTAAATGGAGAATTATCTGAAACTGTCTATATGAAGCAACCTGAGGGCTTCGAAGAGAAGGGCAAAGAGGACTATGTGTGTCTTCTGAAACGCTCATTATATGGGTTAAAGCAAGCGCCAAGAGAATGGAACAACAAATTCAACGCAGAGCTTTTGAACCTAGGTTTCAAGCGTTCTCAACTCGAGCCATGCATTTATATTAGGCCAGATATCATTCTAGCGGTCTACGTAGATGACATGTTATTATTTTGGAAGGATCCAAAGAAGTTTGAAAAACTAAAAATGGACCTCACCTCCAAGTTTGAAATGAAGGATCTGGGTCAAGCAGAACTAATGCTTGGGATCCAAATCACTCAGTCGAATGACTGTATAAAGATAGATCAAGAGAGGTACATCGACAAAGTACTTTCAAATTTTGGAATGTCAGAGTGCAAGATAGCGTCAACGCCTCTAGTACCTGGCCAGAAACTAGAGAAACCAGGTGACAATCACAGGTGTGATGAGCGAATACCATACCAAAACTTGATAGGTTCACTCATGTATTTGTCGGTATGCACGAGGCCAGATATCGCACATGCTGTGCATTACTTGAGTCAATTCAACAGCTGCTATGCTGAGGAACATTTCATAGCTGCAAAGCGAGTGCTCAGGTACCTGAAGGGCACCAAGACTCTAGGTCTGAAGTACAGAAAGGGTCATGGAATGGAGAATCTTCAGGCATATGCAGACGCTAGTCATGCCACCTGTTATGATAGAAGATCATACTCAGGCAATGTCTTCCTGTGGAAAGGAGGAGCCGTCAGCTGGGAGAGCAGAAAGCAGCAGACGGTAGCACTCTCGACGGCAGAATCAGAGTATGTGGCCATGTCAGAAGCTACCAGAGAGGCTATCTTTCTCAAAAGACTGATTGCTGAGATCACATGCAAGCCAGAGGTTCCAATAGAATTATGCAGTGACAGTCAGTCTGCTGTGGCTATTGCACAGAATCCTGTACATCACCAACGTACAAAGCATATCGATGTCCGTCACCACTTTGTGAGAGAAGCGGTTGAACGTGGGGATGTCAAGCTGAAGTATGTAGAGACAGAACGGATGGTGGCTGATGCATTGACGAAACCTTTGCTGAGAGGGAAGTTTGACTGGTGTATAAAAGGCATGGGACTGAACTAATGAAATTAAGGAGGAGTGTTGAAAATAAAAGAGTATGCAAGTTGGAATGAATATTTTTGTAGAGTTTGTGAACTTATATACTCTTTGGTATTTGTTTTTATTGTGAAGAACAAAATAATTTTCATTGTGTCAGTGTCATTCTTTTTCTTGTGAAAAAATATATAGTATTTTTTTTTTGGTGTAAGATTTGAATTACAAGAAGTCACAACTTAAAATCTAACTTGTATTTTAATTGCTATTAAAAACCTTATTTAACACTGCGTGAATTAGGCCAGAGGGCCTTCCTGTTAAATGATATAAAACAATATCATATGCTGTATATCAATTCCCTAGTTGGATTTTAGTTTTTAACTATCATTTTATGCTACTTCTATTTGTCAAGTTGGATGGTTTCAGTGTATTTACGTTTGGCTTTGGAAGAAAGGTGACAAAGTGGAAGTTTTTACCTGTGTGGTGTGAGCTGAAGCATTGGAACTACCTGAACATAAGAGAGGTAGAGGACGACCTCCATCTACGTGGTGGACTAGCATGACGAAAATCCTATTGGAGGAAGAATTGCTCGACCTGACAACCCAGGACAGATTGCCTTGGCACCATAGTATTAAGTGGTAAAGCGCTAATAAGTAAAAGGGTAAACTGTACTTGGATATAACCTTACCAGCAAGGTTTGCTTTTTTTCTTTTATATACTTTGGATTTCATAATTTTTCTTATCACCTGGACTAAATTTTTCTTAAAAATCAATTATTTTGTATGTATTGTTTATATTTTTGCGATTCGTGTTTTAGTAAGGAAAGTTTGCTAACGATCTGCTAAAACCACACAAAAGTACCTTTGAGTATTCAGACGACAGCACTGTTGCTGAAAGATACTTGCTCAACGCACGGGCTACCGGGCCACAGATCCGGTCTCTCCGTAAGGCCGTGGTGGAGCGTTTGAACTTGTCCTTGCAGGCAGTCTCCGAATGGGGTGATGCCAATCTGGTCAAGTTTAATGCTGCTTAAGCCCAGGCGTGTTTTTTCTCCGCTAAAAAAAGACAATTTCACCCGGCTCCAACTTTCCGTGATGTAACCGTGCCAATAACGGACCATCTTAAGCTTCTTGGCGTTACTTTGACATCGACTCTCAATTTAGCCCCATACATTGAGGCAAAGGCTCAGCTGGCTGCCAAAAATTTGGGGATCCTTGCGAAGGTGAGAAGGTACTTCACGCCGGAACAGCTGCTCAACTTGTATCAAGCGCAAGTTCGATCGTGCATGGAGTACTGTTTTCATCTCTGGGACGGATCTGCCAAATACCAGCTCGACGCACTGGTTTCGATCGAAGAGCGGGCCAAGAGGCTCATCGGTGATGAGGCACTGGTCAAGTCAAAGCTCCAGAGCCTTGAACACCGTCGCCGAAGAGCCAGCTGTTCAGTTTTTTATCGGTTACATTTCGGGGAGTGTGTGTTGGAATTGCACGATCTAATTGCACCTAGCCCGTTTCATCATCGGACTACCAGACGTACGACGATGCGCCATTGGTACATGGTGGACATCCCACCCATACGCACAAAACGTTTTGGAAACACTTTTATTATGCGTACAGCTAAGGAGTGGAATTCCCTGCCGGAGTCTGTGTTTCCCAATAGCTACAATCTAGGAGACTTTAAGTCAAGAGTGAATGGGTTATTTCTAGGCAAGCGTGTCTCACCGTCGACCACATCATCGCTTACCAACAGGTGAGATAGCGGTCAAGTGCAAGCCTATTAAATAAAAAAAATAAAAACAAAAGTTTCAGTTTGTATCCTAAAGTAGGAGCTTCATGGTACGAGGTGTGAAAAAGTACTTAGATACTATTGTAAGTTATCGAGTTTTCGGAGAAATTAATTACTTGGTAGCATTGGAGGAATTATTATCTTGTTATTATATATAAGTTTTTCATTGACGCTCAAAATCAACCTTAGAATGAGCGTTACTTTTCAATGTGAAATTGTTTGGAAAATACTTTCTTTGTTATGACACAATTAACTGAATAAAAGATATCGTGAAGAAGCCGACTTAAAAAATCTCTGTACATTATTTTGAAATAATCGCCAATACTTTCTTTGTTTTTCCTTGCGAATTTTTTGCGGAAAACGGCCCATGATCCACCATTTGAAAAGGTCACATTATATTTTTAACGACAGATTTTTATAAATCCCGGATTACGAAAAGCATTAATATGGTGACGCAAACGGGACTGGATTAATTCCCAGGAGGCCAGGAGGGAACAAGACAGAAACAAAAATTTTTCACTGCTGCGGTGTGCGGTGCCAAACAAAGAATCGAATGAAAAACGAGTAGAATGGTCTTTTGACCCGTTGCAGGATTCGTCAGCGGTGAGCAGGATTATGTGTCCGGTACCGCATACCGCTAGGTAGTGCGTTCCGATCAAGAGACCAAAGCTGTAATACGATAACAGCCGCCAACGACCTTGAGGGAACAAAACGCGCACTCGTTTCACACCCGCTCGACCCTTGTACTTTTCTTATCATACTATGATTTAAAAAAAAAGCCTTAGGCTTAACACGTACTGCGATTTTTATTCGCGCGAATTTTTTTCCGCGCATTCTGTGACCTACGGAAATGTATGAAGCCGCACGCACTGCGGAAAAAAATCGCGCTCAAATAGTACTAAAAAATATAAATTCGCGCGAATAAAAATCGCAGTGCGTGTTTAGCCTTAGATCAAAATGTAGATAATTATATTGACTTTGAGATGTTGCAATTTCATTTAAATACGTCCGGCGGTTTTGGTGCGGTTGTCGTTTTACTCTCTATGTTAGACATAACTTTACAAATTAATTAAACTATGTCATACGAATAAAACTTAAAAGTTTTTTAGATCATATTATTAAGAAAATGGTCGTATGTTACAAATATTTTTCAAAAACATACGAATAGCCGTTTACACTTGATTCTCATTTTAAAATCAGCTACTCAGGGGTATCTGCGCCTGAAATGTGCCAAATTAGATACAACAACATACATACCTAATGACTAAGGAAGTTTGCTGATGGCGCGACGAAATTTAAATTGCTACGATAGGCGATATCGCCCACGTACGTTTCCGAACGGATGGTAGAATCACTTAATCAAGATCCAGCCCTAGTTGTTCCCCCCAGCGACGCCCTGAGCCGAGGTGCGTATCCCATAGGAGATAGTCTTCCGCGTGGTCGCTTAAGTTAAGTTTTTGTGCCTGGCTGGAGGCTCTAGTTTAGTAGTAAGCAGTAGTCATCATTTGGTTGAACTAGGAAAGGAAACTCAAAAAAAAAGACAAAAATTGAAATTTCGCTTAGTAAAGTCAAAGTCAAAGTCAAAGCACTTTATTTCAAGTAGGCCAGTTACAGGCACTTTTGAATTGTCAAAAGACAAAATAAAATATTACAAAATTATGGTGCTACAGTCCCAGTCACAAGACATAATAACTGTGAAAGTACCGTAGATGCCCATTCCAAGGCGTAGATCTCTATGGAGAAGAACGGGCAAGAAACTCCATGGACACTCTTTTTCAATTAGGTAATTATTACAAATCATTTGTTACATCATTCATGTTGAGATTACACATTATGTGAGAACGATGTAGCAAGTTAAAAGTGTCCATAGTAAATATAAAAAGACAATTCAGAAATAAAATTAGAATCAATTAAAATAAACCATGGCAGCTAAGAGATGACCAGTCCCAACCGACAGCGCCCGTTCACGAACATGACACATGTATCAGCACCATTCAGCTCAACCATTTTGAAGGGAGCTAAATGATCCGACACACGCGCCAAAAAGTAAAATCGCTTATTGGTGTGATATAAATCGAATCGCGTCGAGCCATCAGGAAAGATGGATTGCATAAATTTATATGTTACGCAATAATCCTATGGAAAATTTACCATAAGAACTTTTAAACTCCACACTACTCTCTACACCAACATACATAATGACTAAAAACTACGAACATCGAACTAAGGGCAACTGAGTTAAATAATTTATTAGCGAGCTAAGCGCAGGTCTAACTAACACTAACTTGCTTTGCGAACTCAACTTCCTAGGGAGCGGTTTTATTTAGCAGTTTGGAAAGTGCTTCATCAACTTGCTGGGTTAATGGTTAATAAACCATCATGTGGTTATAGTTTTAGCATTAACTTATATAGATATACAAGGTGTACCTAACTGAAAAGAGCACTTATCATTATTAGCAATTTTTGCTTTGATACCAAAATTGAGATCGTGAAAAAACATCTGCTGTTCCTACATTTTGTCCCGTTATCTATACTAATATTATAAAGATGTAACGTTTGTGAGTTTGTAGGAGGTATTCTCTGGATCTACTGATCCGGTTTATATGGGCATGGATATAGTTTGAGACCCTGGGCAGGATAGTTTGTATTCCGTTTGGGATGATAATAGTACATTGTTATCCTAGGGGTGAAAGTAACTTATTTAGTCCCGAGACGGGGTTTGGCGCCCGGAACGAAGTGAGGGCGCCAATAGTTCGAGGGACTAAATAAGTCTTTAACCCGAGGTAAACACTGTGCTTTTCATTACAAATACAAGGCAATAAAAATAAAAACATGAATTAGCTAAAGAAAAAATGATTGCCGCTTTCCCGCCTATTTTGTTTGTTTTTTTTTCTGTGGCCGGCCTGCTATTCAGCCATTATTTTTTATTTTCATCATTGAAAAAATGGTAAATATTTTGCCCAAATCTAAGTTATTTTAAAGAAATTGTTGAAACTAAATTATAATAAAGTTATTTAAAAAATATATATTCTTTAATCAATACTTAACTTTAAGTTATTTCAATTTTACTTCGTGGTTGTATAGAAAGTTGGAACATGGTTCAATAGATATGTGAAAAGGAACTAGTTTTTTTTTAAAATAATTTGACAGCTGTCAGTTGAAAGCGATTCTCCCTAGGGCTGAAAAGTATTACTTTCAACCCGCTCCTCAGGCAACTTAAGACCTACTTTCAGAGAATGAGTAATGAAAAACACTTTTTACGTGGGTGGAGCCGCGGGAAAAAGCTAGTGCTAATATAAAAGTATCTATGAGGCAGTTGATTTTGTTGTCTTGTCTGGAATTGCGTTGTTTCATTTATATTACACTAGCTGTTCCGCGCGTCTTCGCTCCCGTGGACCACCACACAGGACCCGTTTTCGGGATTAAGAAATAGCCTATGTCACTCAGGAATAATGTAGCTTCCTATTGGTGAAAGAATTTTTTAAATCGGTCCAGTAGTTTCGGAGCCTATTCGGTACAAACAAACAAACAAAAATATCTTCCTTTTTTATTATTAGTATAGATGTATTAGGGTAAAAGGGCTGAAAGGAGTGCGCATTGTTAGATGTCACATGTCTTTGAATTGGTTCTGGGCCATGCTGGTTTCCTCATAATGTTTTTCGTTACCGATCATTAAACCTGCAATCCCAAGGCCCCAATGCCTTCAAGTGCCCAATCTCAAGGTGGCTCTAGAGATTGATTATTTAAAATATTTTTTTATAATCGTTTGACGTGATGATTTGATCTAATTATTAAGATACCTTGGTACGGGCACAGATAATATAATACTAGCATACAGATGCCTCAAAGAAACCGTGCCGACGTAACTAGCGTTTTTCATCTGATTAATCTTGTTATTTTTTTGTACATCGAATGCGTTCGGTTCTGTTTTACGGTGATAGATAGATGGTGTTAGTAGCGACTCGCAAGTAAAAGGATTTATTAGGTTCGTGAATATTTTTTCTTTAAATACAGTGAAGGTTCGTTTCATAATATTTTTTTGCACGTTTTTACGGTTATTTTGCACCAATATGTTTTAAAGTGCAAATTTTAACAATCTAGTGGAATGCGTCAGAAATTTAAAAATGCGCCATCTATTGGCATCAATTTTAAGTGATCCGTTGAAATAATCTTTGAAATGTGAATTAAGAGCCCAATATTCCATAATTTTGTACTTAGGAGAGTTGATTAAACAAGAGCATACAATTTTTATGTTGTATTTCTTGAAAATATTAATTTTACACACATTCAATAACAGACAGGTGCATATTGCGCCATCTAGTGAGATTTATTTGAACCAACTTTTCTTTGTTAGCAATGAGACCCCGTGGTACGGGTATTTGAATGAGCTTGTAGAAATCGTGGTATGGACATACATTGCAGATTTTCAAGGTAAACTATAGATTACTTATTAGTAGTGCATTACAGTACTACTATACATCTTATTTTAGGCATTGTATCTAAAGGTTTCAATACCGCTACAATAAAACCGGAGTTCACAAATAAAAGAGCCTTATGTGATATTAACAGCAATCATTTGTAACAATAACAATAAATGTTTAAGAAGCTTATATGAAAGTTTTATTAGGCGCTGTTATATCCTCTAATGCAGGGGTCAACAATTACTTTCATTTGGGTCCGCTTCTTAAACATCATAATTGTGACCGTCGCGGTCCGTTAGGTTTAAAAGCCAACAACCCCCTTTACATTTTCACATATACATTTGTTTCAAATATGAATGTGAAAAGTGAAAAATGTGAATTTTTTTGTTTAACTATCCGTCCGAAGTTTGGACTAAAGTTGGTGCAGGCTATAAATTTCACACTCACGTAAATTATATTGTACTGTTAACTTAAGGTCCACACAAAATAGGTACGGTCCGGATTCGGACCGCGGTCCACCATTTGGTGACCCCAGCTCTAATGTAACTGTTTTACTACTTTTGCGGCAGTATGAGAACTGTTGTCGTCAAATATTTTTAATACTTAGTTTCATTTTACAGAAACCTATGCACAAATAAGGTATTTCTTTTCTGGCCCATGCACTTTGTGTCAATCTAGCGTTTTCACAGGTTGTTTAAGCCGGCTTCCAGTTTAACCCGATGTAGCTGAATATCAGTATCGTTTTTACATAGACGGACTGCCTATCTAACCTCTACAATCCAGTTACTTGGGGAACACAAAGAAATGTGAAAAAACGGTTTTTTTTCTGAGATGAAAATACGTTTAAAAAAACATGAAAAAAAGCTTTTTTTCAAGAGTTCGCAAATAGAAATATGGTAAGGCGGTTATCGTATATGAGTTGATATTACAAATTTTTTTTGTTTAATAAGAAAATACCATTGTTTTTTTGTTAAATAGTACATAAATGTATTAAAACAATTAGCAACACCCTCTGAAGATTACCATTTACGGACGGGGATTTCCCTAATTACAAAGAAAAATTTATTCTGATTGTAACAAATCAAGTATTTTCTAAGTTTATAATAAAAGGTACCCATTGATTTGACATAATTTGACATTAATTAAAACAAAAAACGACCTTGCCAATTTTTTTTTCATGTTTTTTTTCAGGATTGTGAAAAAAAACATTTGGTTTTTTTTCAATTTTCATCTCTAGGAACACAAATTCTATTGATGGGCTTCTGACAACGATTGCATACAAATGACAGCAGGGACCAATAGTTTAACGGGCTTTCCAATTATTATAGAGACTTTTTCGTGCCTCAGAAGTCTATATAATGAATGGATCTGAAGCAAAGAAAACTACTACACAATATTAAGGTTCTATCAAAGTCAATGAGACCTTCCTGATGATTCGATACGAATCGATTTAAGTCACACCGATAAGCGATTTTTACTAATCGAAATTGCAAGTATGTACAGTCAAGGGTCAAAAGTGCAGTCATACTCTCCCAAAACTCAAATGTCTAGTTTTTGTAGAAGAAGTTAAATTATCCACAACTGATTTAATATTTTGTATAGAAATTAAAGTATAGATTCTTCCTAGCAACCGCGACAAGTTGAAATTCTGCTGCCTACAAAAAAATTGCCTTTTGTGTTTTGGTGGAGTGTGACTGCAATTTTGACCCTTATAGTACGTTCACATGCTGTAGTAGACGTTTTTTTTGTTCTGTGTTTACATGAACGCAACGCATTGCAATTTGACTGATTTTGACATTTTTTTTTCAACAATACGTCTCTGAACGCACGACGAAGGTCCCAATATAGTTACCTACCATGGGCGTGTTTTGAGTAAACCTAGTGCCATTACTAACGTTCCATTAATCACCTACGTACGAGAGCTAAAAGTTATTTAAGGCGTATATATTCGCCAATGTCCTCCTTTTGGACAGTTTTGTTTGCAAAACATTTTTTAATTTACATATATCCTATGTAGGTTATAAAGAAATTCTAACCATATTTTATCTGTTTAAAAATATTTTTAAACATCGCTTTGGACTCCTCCACATGTAAAAGAAGTGAAAACATATCGTGTTGATATTTAGCATATTCATTATTTGCAAACCATGTTTTACAAATAATGTTTTTTGTTTTTTTTTTAAAAAAACGTTGCCCCACACTAGGAATTTCTCCTGTATCGTGGGTGCGTTTACAAACATATAATTTCACATACACAAACACTCAGAGCCGGAACAACTATTTGTAGATCATACAAATATTTGTTCCGTGCGGGAATCGAACCCGCGACACGCAGCGCAGCATATAATAATGTTCATGAATCTTTTTTTTTCAAACCTAACCGTTACTAAGGCTGGGCGCACGGTTGGCGCAGTGATTGAGCGATTGACTGCTGCGCTGCGCGTCGCGGGTTCGATTCCTGCACGGAAGAGAGAGGAGATGACCTACAGATAGTTTTTCCGGCTCTGGGTGTTGTGTATGTGAGTTTATATGTTTGTAAACGCACCCACGATACAGTAAGAAATTCCTAGTGTGGTGCAACGATTTCTTAAAAAGAGGAGTGTGTTTTAGTAACCGTTTTACGGCACTGAAGCGGAGTAAGGGCCTTAAATGAGAAGTTTGGCCCGAATTGCCATAGTAATAATAAGGCATTACGGCTAATTGTAAGGCGCTCTAAAACCGTTACAATCTTAAGTGTATGTTAATGGTTTCTAAATAGATCCGTTTATCTGTAATTGCTAGTGTTAAAAACAACCCCTGTCATAATTTAAAATGCAACAATATGATGGTGCCGCTAAAACGACACTGTAATTCCAGGCGCTACTGATAAATGAGAACGAGGTTCCGACTATGGGGAGATAACCTGAAGCAATAGCCATAAGATGTACACCATTATAAAAAGCTTTTTTAAGAAAAACATATGCTAACTTCCCTACTCGAATTTTGAGGTTAGTGAGGAGTTAATGACCTTAACAAGTAGCTACCTTAGTAATTTTGAGAACAGAAGTTAAGAACTTTTTAGGGCCCTACAGCTATTAATTATAGTATGCACTATTGGAAAGAGCTTTCCAAGAATAACCTTTGCTAGTGATTTTATGTTTGAGTTTCTTATTATTTCAATAATATTTACCTACTAAGTCCATGATACTCAGCAAGAATGTAGGTTTCTATCAATACAATTTTCGTAATTGAATCAGTAGGTACCTACTTTCACCACTACAGGAGACGTCCCGGGCAATCGCAAGAGTGGCGAGTGGTGGGTAGCTCGCCGTCCGATAAGGACCAAGCCCGAGGCGACGGCGCATTGTGTTCCACACGCGCCTCAAAGAGAGGTCTGCAAAACTGGCGGAGTCCGAAATTTATGCCTGTCTGGGTCGCGGATAAATTTGAAAAAGTGTTACCGCGGCCTTGGCTCAAGCAACTGAAAGAACACGGGTGGATTTTTTCAGTCAGTAATAGTCTGACACGCCCTCCCGCTTCGCCCAGAGCGAGAGCAAACAATTACCCACAAAAAAAGGTACCTTCTTCCAGAGATTACAATGTACTTACAAACAAACTAAAGTTAAGAGAGCATCTTTTTTTAATTAGATTCGGCTCATGTTATCTCACGTCTCTCGCAATTTTCATCATCATCACATAAAATGCGTATAAAGGAGACTGTTACCCTTCCAGCTCCATTACATTCGTTTTATGACCTCAAATAAAAAGATAATAAACCAGGAGTGATGAATCATGTGTCTTCTGAGTGAATTGATATTATTATTTTCTTTGGTAACCGCCATTTTGTTTCAAGCTGTCACTAAGTAAGTTCCAAGTCATATTCCTTTCTAGAAAATACCTAGGTGTTTTTGGATTTCTTTAGGTTTGTATGTTGTTTATACATCTTTCAAGGGGTTAACTACTTTTGATTTTAAAACTAATTAATGAATATCTTGCACAAATACCCCTGAAATTGAAATATATTTTACAGTTTTCAGTGCATAAGCAGGTAGGTACGGCATATTTCTTTACTTCTGAAAACTACAATCTTATTTTATTTTAATGTTCTAGTAAACGTCTTTTGTAATGGAAATTCTGGTTATTGCATAGATGTCGGTATCCGTGGTTTATTCCATGTTTACCCTACTCCACAAAGACCCAGCATAAAGATACGCAGGCAAAGGCCAATTTCAGCACAAAAGGGGCCAATTATAAACCCAGTATGCAATAATTTCCCTCTCTGCTATTAAATGCAAGACTAAGTTAAACGTAGCACAGGAAGTGAACCGGCGACCCTTGTGATGCAAATGCAGTGACAATTTGCCGTTTGAATGCGGCCGGAAGCTAGTCGGGGTTGTCTGCATCTAACAACTTCAATTTACAATTCTGTACCTTTTTGCTCTTTGATGTTGAACAGTAAATTTTTGCAGAATGTTTTTTTTGACGTGCTTTTTGAGGCGAATGTTATATTTATAATAGGTAAAACTTTTGTAAATACGATATATCGCTATAGCGCTTCTTTGCTCGAACAACGTGTTATCTCGAAAAAGGCAATTTTACAGAAATTGATTTTGAAAGACACAACTCGTCAACGCAGTGTACCACTGTAGTGCTGTCTCTTACTTAAAAATTACCATGTTTTTTTAGGAAACAAAGTTGAACGCGGCGGTTTGATAATCGAATAAAAAAACACTTTATTATTTGCAAGGTTCTTTCCGCCAGAGATGTACCAGATAGACAGGCGAAGGTGGAGGAGTGGTGCTGTGAAGATGTGTGTCTGTTTCCACTAAAGCTGTGCGAGGATTCAAAGCGACGCTGTGAAAGTGATACGAGGGTGCGTAGTGAACTCTGTTCACCTGTACGCGGGCACACATTCCTCGCTCGCATCACTCGCAAAAATTTCTCTAAGTTTCAAACAATTATCCTTTTTATGTGTTTAAGAATAAGGCAATGGCAGGCTTGCCATATGAGTTACGCTAAGCCTGACTAGGAAAATTAAATGATCCCATTGGTGGACACTTTTCTTATTGACCACTCATGGAAAATCATTCTAACATATTGCTCTCTCAAAAACGCAGATTTTTGCGAACTCAAGCTGAGTCATGAGGTTATGGCCATGAAACGATTAGACCAAAACTGCATACCAAGCGAGTACTGGTGCGGACGGTTGTGATCAGTTTAATATGAATGTCTAACCATCTGCCAGGTGACTTGCTAGGCTCCTGGCGCTAAGTTAGCCACCTGGCGAGTGGCGAAGTCAACTAAAACTGCTATGGAAATGCCGAAATATAAGGGATTGATCACTAGACATTTCGATAGCGCTCTAGGTTGCGCTTGTCCTTTATAATATCCTTACCTACCTGGAGTAAAGATTGAATACCATTCCACATAAATCCCGTATATAAGTAGTTTTAATTCTACAATGTCGTGAATGGTGATTGAGGGATTGTAGTTTAGTTCCGACGGGCTGTTGCCGCAACTCTACACTAAGGCCGTACCGTATATTGCGTACGAGTGGGATTCAATTACAACATTCGATCCACCCCAGCTTCTCGAGGAACGCCAGCAGCACCCTGGTGTTGCCGACTTATTACTAAGAGGGTTACCGAAGTATTTGGCCCTGTAACTAGCGATTAAAGGGCAGCTTAGGAGCAGGTATGCCGCTCTCATCTTTCACCATGCATGCTCTGCAGACTGGGCTGTCCATGATTCCTATGATGTGTGCTTATTAAAGGTGCCATACCCAGTCGTTACGGCTGTGACTGCACGCAACTGTGGCTTAGTCAATCGTAGGGCCTTTTTCGTGAAACGGCTGTGGATGGAGTAAAGGGCCTCCTTGGCCTGCCTACATTCGCTATGGTCAATCCATAGCTAGCTGTGTTGATCCCTGGTGCGTTTTCTTACCAGACCGCGTAGGTACCCGAAAGGTAAAGTCACGATTGGCTCCCGTTCCACCGGTGCCATCCGGTGCCTTCAAGCGAGCTCATCCACAGCATCGTTTCCCCGGGCGTCGCTGTGTCCCTTGATCCATTGAATGGTTACTTTAATGTGCATACTAACCTGGTTCAGGCGCTGGTGACACTCGTAAATCAGCCCAGAGTTGACCGTGTGGCTGTTTAGTGCTTGCAGGACGGCCATGCGGTCCGAAAGTATACGTAAAGGGAAGTTATTTACCTCCCTAGCTAGGAAAGCTAAGGCCGCCATGGAAATGCCCAAGCATTTGGCCTGGAACACCTTGTTGTGGATCCCCAGTGGTGTGGCTAATTGGTGTTTAGGTTCTCTAAAAATAATCCTGGGACAGATGTATCTGACGTGTATACATCTGTCACTTACTCGATCGCAAATTGATACCGCTCTAAGAGCTTATGGTCACCCCCCTGCACTTGTACCAGTACCTTTTTTGGATCCGTCTGTGAAGATGCGTAGTTTATTATCCTCGTGTAATTGGATTCAGTATTTTTTATCAATAATGATTTGCTTGGGTATCCGGTCGTTAATGGCTCTAGTTAGGAAAAGTTCGTGGTTGAGACCCTTGACCAGAGCGGTGTGTTGTGTCTCTCTCTTACCCCAGAGATCCAGTGTATTTAGACGTACAGCTGTCATCGTCACTTCCTGCTGTATAAACAGATGCACAGGGGGGAGTCCAAGCATGGCCTCAAGCGCTGCGGTTGGGGTAGTCCTCATGCAGCCCGTTGTCACCATGCTGGCCAGTCTCTGCATTCGCTGTAGCTTGTTCACGGCTGTAGATAGTTTAGTGCAAGGCCCCCAAACCACGGCCCCATAGGTGATCATGGGTTGAATCACCGCGCTGTACATCCAGAGTATAATTTTGGGGGATAGGCTGGGACCACACCATTCCACTCAAATTGCACCTCACTAACATCAGAGGTCTGCACTCCAACCTCATTGCAGTCCATCAACACTTACGCCAAAATCTATCAACTGGGGATCTTCTGTCGTATGCCATTTAGATATGGAGTGAGGCCATCGAGAGGCACGGGGAAGTGCTTGCCGTCTCCCTTGAAATCTCAAAAATATTTGATAAATGCATGTATCAAAGAATAATTAATTATTGTGAGAAAATTCATGTTATCAGAAAAGAGCATTTCGGCATTCAAAAATATAAGTCCACGTCCTTAGCCGTCTTTTCACTTTTAAAAGCAATACTGACCAATATCAACAACAATCAGCTGACGACAGAGTTATTTGTTAGGAAGGACAGGAGAGGGACAGGGCTATCGGAATTACAAGACTGCCACTTCAGTGCCAACTTGATGAAAATAGGGACATGTAACATTGTTCGTCTGAATTTTAAATTATAAAACGTGGCGTCACCTGGGGTAGCATATTGGGCCCTATCTTATTTTTGCTCTACATAAACGACATAGTAAATGTGACCAGTCATAAATTCTTTCTTTTTGCTGATGACATTTCCATAATTGTTACTACCGATAAAAATATAAATCAATTATTGATCATGAAGCGGACATAAATAATACAATAGACAATAAAACGTTTTACTGTACCTTGGATTGTTGTAAACTATTGCCCGGCTTTGTGATAAAAGAGACAAATTATTTAGGGATTGGAAACATTATTTAAAAAATACAAAAATTAAATTAGAAATATAATTCATAAAGCAAATATTATATACAACATACTACTGATAATTTAAAAATACTTTATTATATTTTTAATTAAATGTTAGGGAGAGTGACCTTGTCACTTGACATAATTCCTAACTGTCATATAAAACTTATAGACTCTAAAGCATGATCATATCTCTGCGCATCGACCGCTTCTAAAGTGGTAGCCTATACGCCAGCGCAGAGAGCAAAGGGCACTAACCACCTTGTTCTCATTTCTCGCCTCTTCTAATTCCCCTGGTTACCTGGCCCCTCACTTTCAATACATCTGCGATAACCACAGTAAAATTTTGCGGTCATCCCATAACCACCTTCTTCAATGTCCCACTCACCGTACTGACTTCATTCACTGTTCTTTCTTCGTTCAGTCTATTTCTCTGTGGAATTCGCTCCCCCAGGAAATCAGGATGGCAACCAACCGATTAACCTTCAAAGTCAAAGTTCGCGAGCACATTCGCAAGAAGTTTGCAGCAGTATCGTCACAACGCTAATGTTTTTCAATTATTAATCTAATATTACTAATGTTTAAGTATGTCTATATATTTAGTTTATTCTTTTGAGTATATATGTTATAATTATATAGTATTTATAGTTTATATATATTTTTGCATAACCCTTATTCGTTTAACTGTCAATATTGCACCTACCACTAGTTGTCTCTGCATCACCCAAAGGTCGACTGGTAGAAAATGCCTAAGGCATTAAGTCCGCCTCTGTACATTTGTGTGCTTGAAGTATTAAATAAATAAATGAAGCTACAGGTAAACCTTTGGCTAAAGCTACAAGTATGCTGTTTAAAAAAGCATCAGTCAGAAGTGTTCATAAAATCATAAAACAGTTAAGCTCAAGAAAAGTTCCAGGTCCAGGCAATATTAAAGTTTTCGTTATTAAAATGATTTGTGACAGTATATCCAACCCTATTGCAGACTTAATCAATCGAAGCATTGAAATTGGTCTATACCCAGATAATCTAAAAGTGGGTTGCATAAGGCCAATCCATAAAAGGGGTAAAAAAACGATTATTCAAACTATCGTCTAATAACTTTGCTCTACTAGGCTATTGATAAAATAGTGGGATAATATGTTTGTGAACAAATGTATGCATTTTACAGGCAGCACGACGTAATTAATCCGTATCAATTTGGTTTTCAGGCCGGCAAAAGCGCCACGAACCTCTTGTCAAATTTCACCTATGAAGTCAATCAACACCTAAATGAGAATAAATTGTAGTTCTAAAAACTAAAAAACACGCTTTAATGGTAAATTGAACTAAAAAGTCGCTAATCCTGAAGATCTTGTTAAGGCTAATGGGACATACTATTTAAACGCGCACGGTAGAATCAACTTTCATTACTTGTAAATTTGAACAAGTTATAAACATATTTGACTTTGACTAAATTATTGCATTGTCATCTTGATAAGTGTGCAAAGTTTCAAATTAAGCCCACGTTTTGAAGGGGGTGAAAATCACGTTCAAAGATTCCGTTACATTGATACAGATACATACCAAGCTAATAAAAGCGTGTTAAAAAATATGTTCTTGCTCTCTTCACTGACTTCTCACGGGCTTTTGACACTTTAATTCATAATCTACTAGTTGATAAATTAGACGATTGCGGAGTATGTGGTCCTTACTCAACTGGTGTAAACGTTATCTTAAAAATCGACAACACCTGTAGTGAAAGCGTGGATATAACTGAGGGAACAGCTCAGGGCTCAGTACTAGGCCCACTTCATTTTTTGTCGTATGTTAATGATATGAGTAAATGCATAACAGACAGTAAATACTATCAATTCGCGGATGACACTTGCCTTGTTATTGCTAAAAAAAGGCTCAAATAGCATGTGAACTCTTACTTCTCGACCTGGGAGCTCTAACAAGGTGGTGTCACGATGCTGGCCTAGTGCTTAATGCAAGCAAAACTAAACTTTTGGTTATTATATCGTCCTACGTTATAAAATTGCCCTTACGGAACTTAATAGCCCATGACCATTACTGCTTGCATGCGGTCAATGTGAACAATTGTAACTGTCCTCAAATAGATGTTGTCAAAAAACAAACTTATCTAGGAGTAGTTATAGACGATAAGTTTACACATAGTTAATCATCAAATAGAACGTGTTAACGATAAACTTTGGCAATTTCTTGCTAATATTAAAGAACCGTTTTCCGTAAAGTGAAGATTATGCTATATTACGCACTGGCTGTATCCAGTATGGCCTAGGGCATGTAATATCGGAAGATTTTCATTGCCGATATTAGGTCTCAAAATCGGTATTCCGAAATTAATTTCGGAATTGTGCACTTTTATTAAATATCGCACATTTTTTTTTGTTAATGGCCCAAATTTGGTATGAGGTTGGATTGAGTACAATAAAAAAACAAATTTATGCCGCGACATAATAGGATTTTCTATAGTGTCTCTCTTATCACCAGTGAGTAGTGACGGGTAATCTGAATCTGATTTACCTCAATTGCACATTTGTTCCCAAGAAAGAATATAAATCATGTCTTTCTTAAAAAGGATAATGCTTAAAAAAGCAGAAAATAAATGTTTGTCGATCAATCTGAAAGTAGTACCGATAAGTGTAGTGAGTAATAATCTCACTTCACACTTAACTAATATTATGAAGGCGGAAGTTTGTGAGTGTGTTTGTATGTTTGTTACCTCTTCACGCTCAAACGGCTGGACGGATCTGGAAGAAATTTGTCACAGAGATAGATTATAGTCTCGAATAGCACATAGGATACTTTTTATCCCGGGAATATGTTTCCTTGGGACAATTATCGACATTCTCGCGGGCGAAGCCGCTGGCAGAAGCTAGTGATTTATAAATCCAGTAAGTATCGGTCAATGTTACGAGGCCTCCTGCTGGAGGCCTTTGTTCAGCAGTGGAAATCTTTTGGCTGAAATGATGATGATGAGAGACAATGTAGTCAAGTAGTGGAAGTTGATTTATCCAACAGATTGGTGATCGGATACTAATTTATTGTATTCAATACAAGCAGAAGACTGAAAAATATTAAGCCTAAATTTATTGAGGTTTCCAAGTAAATAACACATTATGAATTTGAAATAAAGTTTAACAAGGATAGGCACTCGTTCCGAAACAGCCCTCCCAAAAGTATGAAAAACTATCTTATAATTTTTCATCATAATCATCGTCATCATCACAGCCGAAAGACGTCCAATGCTGAACATATACACGTTCCGAGACTCCGATATTACGAGATTCCGAGATACCAATATTCATGCCCTAAGTATGGCCTTATTAGTTATGGTCGTACCTACAAAACCTTTCTTGATAAGATCTAAAAAATTCAAGTCCAAATTTTAAAAACGGTAGTATCATCCAAAATTAGAAATTAATTTTACGACGATATAAATGGCCTCTTTAAACACTGTAAAGTCTTACCAGTTCATATACAAGTATTTTTTTTTATTAAAAGATCAATTTTAAAATGAATCTTTAAGAAACATAATTGAGGATTGGCATTGGTGATTGCCTACGCAGGATCCTATCCAAATGCATGATTTTAGTCACCGGGTCTGAGGTCACTGAAAACTGTGCTCAATCACAACTCTGCAATGGACTAAGCTGCGGTATCGAAGGTGCTATACACGCTATGAACGACCTTTTCCAAAAAGAATGCCAACCAGGCTTTAACTGGGGAATGCTACTCGTCGATGCAAATAATGCTTTTAATTATATAAACAGACATCTCTTTGGCAAGCAAGAATATATGAGCCATATTGCGCTCGTTTCTTATATAACACATACAATGGTCACGCTGAACTTGTAATACGTGATTCTAAGATGAGATTACACAGGAAAACTCGTAATGCCATTGTATGCCCTTGCAACACTACCCATAATGAACATACTAAAAAAAAGAACCAAAAACTACCCAATACATACCAATGCAGACGACTCTACCGCCCAAGGCAAGCTGAAAAACCTACGACAATGGCGGAATAAAATGAGTAAAATAGGCCCAGAATATGGTTATTTTCCTCAAGACAAAAAAATCATACCCAATGATTACTGAGAACGAAAAGCAAACTCAACAGATGTTCGAGCGGATTAACATAGCCATCATAACTGCATCACGCTTCCTTGGTAGTTATATTGGCGAAGGAAAAGAAGATTTTGTAAACAAAAAAAATAAAAACTGGCAATCTACAATAGAAAAACTATCACTTGTCTGTAAAGACTCACCCCAAGCTGCTTACAATGACCTCACTAAAGCTGTTCAATTCCAATGGTCATTCATTTTAAGAGTTTTCGATGACTTAAACCAATTCTTCGAAAAACTAATAAAAAAACTGCGTACGAATTTTTTACCTACTCTACTAGGAGGCGATTTCTCACCCTTGGAAGCTGACTTATTCTCTCTACCCGTTTAGAAAACTGGTCTAGAAATCTCCTCTCTATCAAAAATGACAAATATAAACTATTTATGTTCAAAATAAGGTTCTGCAGTCCTCTCAAATGTTTTGAACGAAAACACAGTTTTGGACCTACCAATATAAATCCCTCAAAGCTGCACAGAAAGAATGCCGCAAAGAGAAATACTCTTAATGACGAACTCTTGGATACCGTCTCGGTCAAACTCACTCCTATTAAAAGAAAAGCGATTGAACGATCAATTTCGACAAAAATGAAAACTAAATCCTCCAACTGGCTTTCTATCATACCGACTAAGAAATACCATTTCGATCTGCCCCCATAAGAGTTCAGAGACGCACTTGCATTACGTTACCACAGATTACCCCTATACCGCCTATGTATCACCATTGTACATAAAGTTTAAATAAATAAATAATAATAAATAAATTACCAGTATTTATGCCAAAATCATGTGATGGCTGTGGCCGCGATGATTTCAATTTTGATCATGCTCTGTGTTGTAAAAACCAACCAAGTGCGGGTCGGGCCTCGCGCATTAATAGGGTTCCGTAGTTACACAATAATGCGGTCTAAGAAGAGGGCTTTTTGTTGTTACATGAACATTGAAACGGTTTCAGCGGCTCACGTTTATAAACAGGCCCACATAGGACGATGGTAACTGAAGAAAAAAATACAAAAATGCTAAAATGGGTTCCGTTCCTCTTTAACACGCGGGCTATTTTTTATGGAAATATTTTCGATCTACAAAAACGACTTTTCTACAGATTTATTATATGTATTGTTGATGATGATTGATGATATTGTAGGTACACCTTTATGGTATGTTAAAGAGACATGTACTATTTATTTATGCAATCGTCATCAACTTTTTAGAGTACTTACCTAAATAGGTATCCATTTTTTTGTCAGAGAACTCCTCATGGATGCCTTCCATCTGGGGAGAAGGGAGGGTTACGTCGTCGGTCGGATTCTTACCGACTAAAACACAGTTTTTAACACAAGTAAATTCGCGCTCATACCTGACTGGTTAGGTATTTCAACGATTTTAATTAGTTACCAGGAAATACATAAAACGATTAAAATAAAGTTAACAATGATATCTTTATAATATTATTAATAGGGAAAATAAAATAAATAATAGTACATTATGGTACAAGTGTGCAATGTTGGTGATTACCGCTGAGGCACCATTTAGACCCGAGCCGTAGGTGAGGGTCTTAAGAGAGCCGAGGACGGTAATCATCAATACACACGCGTATTATACGACGTTTTTCAACACACTTGTGAAGAAAATGATACTAAAAATCATTTCCAACAGTAAAAACGAATTGTGAAAATTTTTTCACAATGGTGGGCAAAATTAATCAGTTTTCCTATGCGCGCGCATTTAACATTGATGATCGGCCATAGACTACAAGAATGAAGTTTATTTTTTTTGGCTTTTCGAGGCTTTTGTTTTAGCCACGTACAAAAAAGGGAATTAATTTTTTTCTTAATTACAGAGCAAATAAAAATTATATTTGAGTGAAAGTTTTATTTATTAAGCACGTACAAGTTGAAATTATCTATTTAAATACGAAGTTGCATGAAATGAGCAAGCAATAGGTACATTAATTTATTTTTACTATTGAACACGATCTTTTTTTGTATCGAAACTTTTTTAAGAACAAAGCAACTCAACCGATAAATTAAAAAAAAATCTCTATAACTCACTTGTGAATAATAGCAATGAAAAAGTCACAGTTTGATAACAGGTATCATTATGTGCCTAATTGCGGTGAAATTAGAGCCACTTTATGAGCAAGTGTGTTGAAAAAATACTTATTGCCCTGATATTCAATTTTTACAAACAATTTCGATCCAGACTAACAATGAGTCCTATCCTTAAAACCTATAAATTTTGTTGGCATGGAATATCACCGAAATTCCATATTGTCCACTATCTCTGCCTACCTTATTCTCGTGCTGAACATAAATGCTTGTGTAAAAGAAAGAACTAAATATGTATGCAGATCAGGAAATATATAAGACTAGCTGTTCCACGCGGCCTCGCTCGCGTGGACCACCCCACAGGACCCGTTTTCGGGATTAAGAAATAGCCAATGTCACTCAGGAATAATGTAGCTTTGGAATAGGAATAATGTGGGAATTGGTGAAAGTATTTTTTAAATCGGTCCAGTAGTTTCGGAGTCTATTCGGTACAAACAAACAAAAAAATGTTTCCTCTTTATAATATTAGAATAGATTAGTTTAGTATTAGTATTATGTTTTCATAAAAAAACGTTCTTTAGCTAGAAAAGCTCCTTTTGTTTGGTACCTATAGATTAGGAAAATAATGGCGGTTTTTACTGAGTCATTTATAAGGAACTGAATGGGGCAATCCGAATTCATAAAATAAACCTACGGGAAAACTTGGGAAAGAGTAGTAGTGGTTTCCATTTTTAATTACTATTGTATCAGACAAAAGTGCGTTATTAAAATAGGACAAATAAATGGGTAAATGTTTTTGTTATGTACATAACGGTCAAATTCGATGTAGATATGTATTGCCACCATTTCGATTTGAGGATTTTTTTTACTAATGTTTGATATCCAAAAATATTTTCATTCTTTTAATGTACATAACGGTCAAATTCCATGTAGATATACTTTGTATTGCCACCATTTCGATTTGAGGATTTTTTTACTGTTGTTTGATATTCCTATTTTATTACAGAGTTGCAATTTTGTTTTAGATAGTTTTAAGACTATGAACTGTAATTGCAAAGCGAACAAATTTTTACAACAAACATTTTTGGTAGAGACCGACCGAAACGCAATAAAATTGAAATGGTTTGGGGTAGTATTGATAGGTTGCACAATGATTGAACATAAGTTTGAGGAAACTTAAATTTTATTGCGCAATAATTTGCTAGGTGTATAGAATGTGTTACTAAATATATTGTTTTCGCTGCTCGCCGCTTTAAATTACTTTTCTCAACAGGGGTTATAGGCCCAGAAGACCGTGAGGGCAAATAAAGTGACGAGTGTGTACTTTTTCCTTAAAAATGAATTCTGCTATTCGCATTGAACCCTTATCGAAATATAACTTTGAAAGTTGAAGGATCCAAATTTTAGCTATTCTTATTAAGAACGATGCCTAGAAGTACGTAAGTGGCGAAAGAAATTAAACCTAATGAGACTGATGCGACTGCCCTCACTAAATGGCAATATCATTGTTGGCGACTGGCAACATTTTAGTAAATAGGTTTCATTTGGTTTTTCTTAATATTTCAAAATAACGAGTGTGTGTTCGAATTTTGTAGTTTTTTATGATCATTGTTTTATGTCAAAAAGAAGTGAAGAAGTCAATTGAAAATCTCTGTAAATTATCTAAAAATTATATTTTTGTGTGTGTGTAAAGTGGGTGTTTTAAATCCTCGCCATCCTCAACCTCATCCTTAACAATCATGATGCAAAAGTAAAGGCAGATTTGATTCTTTTTATTACAGCTTCAAACTTCTGCGCTGCGTGTCGCGGGTTCGATTCCCGCACGGAACAAATATCTGTATAACCTACCGATAGTTGTTCTGGCTCTGGGTGTTGTGTATGTGAGTCTTACGTGTTTGTAAGCGCACCCACGATACAGGAAGAAATTCCTAGTGACGGGCAACGTATCAAAAAAAAAATAGTATGAATGTCTAACCTTCGCTACTCGCCAGGTGACTTGCTAGCCTCCTGGCGCTAAGTTAGCTACTTGGCGAGTGGCGAAGTATACTAAAACTGCTAGCAAAATGCCAATATGTAAGGTATGATCACCAGTCCTATAGATTTTTTAAACTTTTTGAGTATCAATATCCTTCCCTAGCTGCAGTAGATTTCCACAAATGGCTTCACCAGAGGACGTTGTACAACTGACGCTGGTGTCACCCTATTAAAACACATCTTTAATGCGTGGGAAGAGTCGCAGGATGCTATAGGTATCTTCTGCGACCTGTCGAAGGCGTTTGATTGCGTTAATCATGAAACGTTACTTCTGAAACTTGAGCATTACGGGCTAGGTCAGTCAGCGTTAAGTTTGGTTAAATCTTATTTGAATGATAGACAACAATTAGTTCAAATAAACGGTGTGAATTCGTCCGGGTTAAACATTTCACGTCACGTCACGGGAAATTTTATTAGGTTGACATTATTAATTTATGTAAATTTACTAACATAGTCATAAGTTTACTAACAAATTATGGATCATGGTCCGAAATAAATGATTAATAATAATAATTAATAATAAACGTGAAAATGGGGGTACCCCAGGGCTCAATTTTAGGTCCTTTCTTATTCTTAGTTTACATAAACGATTTACCCCGTTTATTGGAAAACAAACTAAACATGGTGTTATTTGCTGACGACACATCTTTAATTTTTAAAATAAATAGACGTACTTGTCAGGTTGACGACGTAAATAACGCGCTACGGCAGGTTCAGGATTGGTTCACAGCCAATAATTTAGTTTTAAATGGTAAAAAAACCAAGTGCGTAAAATTTTCATTGCCGAATGTCAAAAGTACTGATTGTGACATTATGTTAAACAAGGAGAAGCTAGAATTCGTGTCGATAAAACGGTTTTCTTGGGGATCACGCTGGACTCAAGGTTGCAATGGGGTCCTCATTTGGTATCCCTTGCGGGGCGGCTGAGTTCGGCGGCTTATGCTGTTGGAAAGATTCGTCGGTTGACGGATGTGGATACCGCGAGACTGGTATATTTTAGTTATTTTCATAGTATAATGTCTTACGGTATCTTACTATGGGGAAGGGCTGCAGACATTGAGTCAATTTTTATTCTGCAAAAACGAGCCATCAGAGCAATATATAATCTTCGCCGGCGCGATTCTCTAAGGGAACTGTTTAAGGACATTAACATCATGACGGTTCCTTGTCAATATATTTATGAAAACATCATGTACGTGAGAAAGAATTTACATCTTTTTAGTAAAAACGGCGACAGACATAATTACGTTACTAGAAATAGGGACCAATTAGTTCAACCAGGTTAGCAAAAGTAGCTTCATCTTTCATGGGGTACTGTACAAAATGTTACAATAAAATTCCTCCCCACATTCTTGAGCTGAACGAGACGAAATTTAAAACTTGTATAAAACGCACACTATGCAGGCTGGCATATTATAAGTTGGGGGATTACATCACTGATAAAAATGCTTGGCTAAATGCTATTCCTGCTCAACATCCACTAGGGCGCAAAAACAAGTGATATGCAGAACATTATTGTTTTGAAGTATTGTTGGAACTGCTGTAGACTGAATGAATATATTGATATTGTATAAACTCAATTTCCTTAGTATTGTATAACTGCACGGCACGTGTGTGAGTACTATGTACCCAACTGTAAATCTAACATTTACTGTACCTGTGTGTCGTTCGTTGACTTGTGTGTGCCCTGGCAGTTGAGTGTGTCATGCTCTCTCAAATGTCTCTCTGATGGTGGCGCGTGTGTTGGATCATCCGGTTCCCTTCATGATGGTTGAGCTGGGTGGTGCCATTCATGCGTCATGTTCGTGAACCGACGCCGTCAGTTGGGATTGGTCATAACTTAACTGCTTCGGATGTTAATGCTTTTCTAGCATCTATTATATAACTGCACAGTACATGTGTGAGTACTTTAATTACTTTATGCCTGTACGTAGTTTGTGTGCAGTGCTATTCTGGGTGCATTGTCCTCACATATATGAATTTATTAATGTATGTACTTATGTAACTAAATATTGTAAAAAAACATTTTCTTTAAAAGAGTAAGTATGGAGTTTCTTGTGCATTCTTCTCCATAACAAGCTACTTTCCGAATGCACGGTAGAATCAACTGTTATAACTTGTAAATTTTAATGTACCTAACGTTCAAAAGTGCCGCTTGGTGGCCTACTTGAAATAAAATATCTTTGTCTTTGTCTTTGTCTTTGACAAAAACCCGTATTGTAAAAAAAAAATGATAAAAATATAGCCTTTTATTCAGATCAACTTATTATTATTATTATAACTTAATCTAGTCTAAAATTTGGTTCTTGGTATTAAATGATTTTATTTCTGTAAGTTGGTTTGTACAAACACTTTTAAATGTCGATCATATTTTTAAAACTAGATGAGGTCGGCGTTTCTTATCTGACTACTCTGAGAAGAAAGGCCGAAACAAACTCAGAGGTCACAGTCTCTTTTAAAGTCCAGACAAAAATCTTGGTTAGATCATGTGAAGACCATGTAGATTGATGTCTGAAATGGTCTTTTGAGGAAAGAACCAGCCAGATTGAGTGGACCTGTCCAGTCAGTGCACGCATTTGTCAATAACCGAGCAGCTCAATACAGAATTTAAGGAGCTCAACGATTCGACGAACAATACCAAAGAAAGGACATTCGGGTAGGCCGCAAAACTACTCAAACTGCCAGACCACGATTAAAAACTAAGATAAATTAAAAACAAAAAGAACAAATAGTCCACATAGTCTTCACATTCACAATAATTAAAATAAAATAATATAATACTTTAAAAAGTAAATATTCTTGTCATTGCAAGAAAACCAAAAAATAATAATAAAACAAAATTCACGGTGGAAAATATAAAAAATCAAAATTAATTTTTAATTGGAGCAGCTCAATCCCAAGCCTTTTTGTCCTCAACGTAATCTTTGATGGTATAAAACGCTTTCTGGCACAACTTACGTTTAATGAATGATTTGAATTTATTAAGGCTTAGAACTTGTACGTGGCTTGGAAGCTTATTATGAAAGCGCACACATTGACATCTAAACGAGCCACCTATTTTCTTGAGCCTTGTTGTTGGTACTACAAATTTGTGTTTGTTCCTAGTATTTATGTTATGGATATCACTGTATTTTTTAAACAATTTTATATTTTTATGGGCATACAAAAGATTTTCATAAATATACTGAGAAGGCACAGTCATTACATTAATCTCCTTAAATTTCTCTCTGAGAGAGTGTCTCGGGCTTAATTTATAAATTGAACGAACAGCTCTTTTCTGCAAAACAAAGATAGTCTGGATGTCGGCAGCGTTTCCCCACAACAGAATACCGTACGACATTACACTATGAAAATAGCTAAAGTACACTTAACGGGCTGTCTCTATATCAGTTAAATTACGAATTTTTCTAACAGCATATGCTGCGGAGCTTAGTTTTTTTGACAATTTATCTATATGTGGGCCCCACTAAAGCTTAGCATCCAAGGTTAAGCCTAAGAATACTGTGCTATTTTCAGGATTCAATTCTTCGCCCTTTATCAACACATCAGTTTTTACCTGCCTGACGTGAGGCAGGGTAAACTTAATGCATTTGGTTTTTTTTTCATTAAGAAGTAAATTGTGAACATTGAACCAGTGAACTACTTTTGAGATCGCGCTATTTACATCGTCAGTAACCAGCTGCTGACGTTTAAGTTTAAACAAAAGTGAAGGATCATCTGCAAACAACACTATATCATGGTTATCCTTTATCAGGTAAGGCAAGTCATTAATATAAATAAGAAACAAGAAAGGACCAAGAATCGAGCCCTGCGGGACAGAAAGTTTTGTATTATTTTGCAGATCTGCAAAAAATCGGCATGGGCCTCCTCAACGCAAACATATCAGGGAATTTTGTCTTACTTCTGATGACACAGTTTTTGAGTCTGTCTGACTTCTTCGCATTTAATATACTTCTACAACTACTACTACAAACCCGTATACTAATAGTTTTAATTCCACATTGTCGTGAAAGTCGATTGATGGATTGTGTGCCGACTGCCGATGACAGCGACCGGAATCTAGACTACCCTTCCCGTTGTTCTGTCAATCGAATCAATTCAATCACATATCATGATGTTGGTTTCTATTTAGGTGTATATTATTTGTAGCTATAGTAAGTTGCCTATTAAATGGACCACCATACTTTTTTATTTATTGCACAAAAATGTACACATAGTTACAGACAAGTTTTCACTAGATGAGTATACTTACATTATACATAATATATCAATTATCGATGTTTTATATAAGGCTTTTGTTTTTAAGATGTTTATTTATTGTTTTAATCACAGATCATTCGATAAACTAATACGGTGACAGTAAATAAAGCATATAAATGTAAGAAAAATCTATAAAATACCATTTTTATTCACAAAAGTAAAATAAATTGGGGCATAAGGTCAAAGGACACTGTGAGTCTGTGTCAGAGAAAAGTGACGCGTCAAATTTCTTACGATGCGCGCGAATTTGTATTACTTCGCACGCATTCTCTCGTCATTGCAATAATTGCGCTTAAATATGAACGAAACAGTGAGAGATTTGCACTTGACAGTTGACTTTCTTTCGCTTTGATTCGCGTAGATGTTTAAAAATCCGTCTATTCGACAGCGTAAAATTAATAGTGTCAAATTGACAGTTTGCGATCGACGCCCTGCATAAATATTGTATTCCGCAATTAGGCTGGAATGAGCCAGATAAGCTCATGCCAGCGTTGACATATTGGAAACATGAAACATAAGGAAATTTAGCATTAGCATTTTAGTGAATTTGATTTTTCCTTATGCGGAACTAGTTTGTGCCTGCGGCTTCAGCAAAAATGGTAATAGGAAACGTGCTTACTATTGGGTAAGATAATTATCCCATCAAAAACATAAATGTGAAAAAGGGAGCCAAGTTCAATACTAAGAAAATGCGCGGTTGTTGATAACGCCGACAAAAAAATTTAGATCTAAATGGGTGGCAAGTACTGTATCCTGAAATTTATTTACAAGAACATAAAATATTCTAAAATAAATTTGAATACACAATTTCATGCTTTTTCTGCTACAACAATATTTGTTGTTTTACAGCAATATAGGTAACTTCTTAAATTTGAATGGTCGAATTATTTAGGTACATAAAGCAGATAACTAAGGATAAATTGTAGCTCAAGATTTGACTTGGCTAGTTTTTGGAAATTTTGTCTGTTGTCTGTTTATTTGTGCACGCATTACGTGAAATGTACGAAACCAATGTAAATAACTTTTATACATAAAAAGTTTGTGTAATTTGAAGAATTACTTAATTTCTGTTTCATCGCAATCGATTCACTCTATCAAAATATAGATGAATTTAAAGTGTTCAAGAAGTAAAATTATCACAACATACGCAATTCAGATCCTCGGAGAGTTAAACTCGATATTCGATAGATGGCGTTGTGCATTTGAAGTAATTTTCTGAATGGCGATGTTAAAATTCTCCGCGAAAGAATGACGAGTGATGACTATAGAAAAAAAATTGGTAGGTAGGTAAGTAGGGTAGGCAGGAAGATAAGTAGGGTAGGGTTGGCTGACAGATGGTGGGAGCGAAGCCGCGGGTACAGCTAGTTCATAATAAAATGATAACGGGGTATAATTGTCTTTTTTGTGTTCTTTTCTATATTTTCCTTACCTTAGTTTACCTTTGAAATGTTCGAGTGAATTGCACATTCAGTACCCGGCTCTTTTTTTACGCGGTTTCTGTTTGTCCTTAATTTGGAAGTTTAACGTGCGCAGGCGATTAAATGTACTCTACAATAGAGCTCTTTTGTGCCTTGATTGGAATTGGATCTAAATTGATAAGATGCACTCCATCTAACATCTATTTTACTCAGGTGAGTCTAACGTAAGTCTGTCCTTTACTAAATATAAAGGAGCCTGTGTCGAAAAGAGCACTGTCAAGGCTAAAGCCTTGCGATTTGTGGATAGTAATATCATATGCTAAACAAATAGGGTATTGTTCCCTGTTAATTAACATATGCATTATAATATCTGAAACTTGGTCTTGACTCATTCTAGAATTAAGGGTGGTATTTCACTCGTTATCAATTTTCTCTCGCATTCACGTGAAGACCTTAAAAACCACATAAAAACCGGCTGTCAACAATTTTGATTGCCGATTCTTACATTAGAGGCACTTTAGGTAAGTGTTCCTAATAGAATCAATTTATTGAAAAATTATAATGAAATTATAAAAAAATTACTAGTTTCAGATTGATTCCTGCGTATCCACCCAATTACCTACCTGAATACTAAATTTGAACTTTCTAGGTCATCTGGAACTGGGTTAGAGTTTTGATCTTGATAAAAATGACGATTTTTGGATGTTAATATCTAAATAACAGGTAGTGCTATATTTATGAAATTTTGGTTTATAGTTAATCTTAAAGATCTTAATACATAAACCAAATTTCATGTGTTTATGTTAAACAGATTTTGAGTTATTAATATGACAAATGTGAAATGGCTACAAATGGTTCGTGTTATATTACACACAGCTGCTGCGTCGCCAGTTCCTTTTTTGCTTGAACTTGGCTTGACACGCTGCCGCATGTCTAGATATCCTAGCTTGTATGACCTAATATCATGATACACAGGTGTGCCAAACAGTCAAATCATAGTGTAGCATCCTATCAGTGTTTTTTTTTTGTAATTGGGTAAGAACTTTCATGCCCTTATTAATAAACGAGTGAGTAGTAGTGAGTAAAGTTACGCCATACTTAAACCTCAACAAAAGTATGGTTATTACTTAAGTATTAAAAGTATACTTACAACCAGTATACTAATTAATACTGGTTGTAACTCTACTTCAAGTTTATTAATAAAAGAGTCTGAGATTACATTTTCTCTATCCCTAATCTCTCAATGACAATCTTTTCACAAAAAATAAACCGACTTCCAAATCAATACATTAAAAAGCGCAAAAATAACTTTCGTTTCGGAAGTCGGTGTCACAAAACGACAAATAAATTAAGAGGTTATTTTTGCTCTTTTTAGTATTTTGCTTTCGGAGTCGGTTTGTTTTTTTTGAAAATGATTTTCTTTTTCCTTTTTTTATTTTTCGTACACTATCACTAAAAAGTGAGCAAGTTCTATAGTAAGATACCGAAATGATGGACAAAATACCCATACTAAATCAATTTACACATTCGTGCTGCTTGTCGTTAAGGAGTTCGGTTATATATATCATGATAACTACTGAACCGATTTCTATGAAACTTTTACTATTCCCAAAGATGAGAGATACCTAATCTAATAAAAAAAAGAATGATTATGATGCGTTAACGAGTTTCAGAGAAATGCGTGGACAAACATCAAACAAACAAACATACATACACTTATGAAATTTGGCACACGTCTTTAGAATCTCACATAGAGTAACATATCTGAATATTGTGCAATTCCAACAATATTATATACATACATGTTGAATTAGTAACCTTTTTTTTTGAAGTTGGTAATAAAACAAAGTAAGTAGCTGTCTGCCGCTGTCTGTTAACTTCTTCTAAACCACTCAAAAGATTTCGGTACGGTTTTCACTACTACAAAAGAAACGATAAATGAGGACGTTTACACAAACCATTTTCGTTTATAGCTCTTTCTATAATAGGTATAATTTACCCCGTACAAACCCGTGGACGGTTGCTAACTAGCGATAAACAAATAACTATTTTACCTCTTTACAAACCAATTTTGCGCAAACATTACTCTATTTTACTGTAGATAATAATACAGGGAAGTAGAAATAGTATATAAAGGATGTCCGCAAATTATAAAAGGAAATTTAGTTCGAATTCCACAAATCAGGCGGTGATAGTAGGCCTATGTAAGTAACAATACAAAAAAAATATGAAGTCCTCAATATCTAGTGTGTTTGTAGTGACATTGTTCGTCTGCTTGTCAGTTAGACATGGTGAGTTTTATGAAGATAAGAGGAGCGATTTGCGTATTTTACTAGGTTTATTTACTCACTTCTTGGTGTCCGATTGAGCTGATATTAAAAAAAACACACACGTTTACTTATCGTGGCAATGCAATCTAAATATAAAATACTGTTTAAAAAAAAGCTTTTTTTTTATTATTTAAACTTGTTTAAAGAACATTCACGTTCTATCTCAGTCCAAAGCACCAAACTTTTTGACAGTATTAAGACGACGACTAACGCCAACGACCTTGAGGGAACAAAACGCGCACTCATTTCACACCCGCGCGACCCAAAATTTAGTAGTTTTTTGTACTTTCCTTATTGTTCTATGACTTAAAAAAAAAAGCCTCAGACCAAAATTAAAATACGCCTAGCGGTTTTGGTGCGATTGTCGTATTTTTGTCCATTTTTGGACATAACTTTACAAATTAATTACATTATCATATACTACGAATAAAACTCAAAATTTTCTCAGATCAAAATATAAAGAAATGGTCTAATGTAACGTATATTTTTTTCCAAAAAATTACGACTTGCCGTTTAGACGTGATTCTCATTTTAAAATCAGCTACTCAGGGGTATCTGCGCCTTAATACGGTAAATTAGGAAAATTTTGAAAAAATAATTGTTGTTGGTTTGAATTTTTACTGAAATGAGATTACAACTTGAATTGTTTTTATTTTTTATTTGAGGATTGGCCTTGTGATCTACTGAAAAACATATATAGGCGTGTATTTAATTTATTTATAACATTTTTGACTAAGGTTTTTTGTGTGAAATTGTAAGATTACTACTTTTTTTGGCAAATTTTACTTTGTAGAGAATATTGATGTCGTTCAAATTATTATTTTTTTGTTTCATTCTACTTTTAGGTGAATGTAAACTGAAAAAAAAAATACTGATAAATTGCAAAGAAATATTTCAAGTACTCATTAGATAGATAGAAAATTACAAAAAAAAATCGGAGTGAGGGATGCCTAGGGCTTTTCCTGCGAAACATCTTACGTAGTGACGATTTCTCGCCAGGATAATCGTTAGTTAAGCACTAGAAATATTGTGCGAAAAGTTCATGGTGTGTGAAGGTCCTTAATATTTTTTTTTTGCTTTTTTATCTATATTAATTTTACGAGATTTAATGTTATTACATTTTCACTCAAAAAAAAAAAGCTACAAAAATCAAGGTTTTTAAGTTCAAGCAAGTTTTAGTTATTAGACAATATTTTTACCAAAAGAATTCAAAGTAATAAGCAAGTAGCAGAACTCTGTTCTGTTGCTAGTAAGACAAAAGTTCGCAAGTCCTAATTTTTTTTTTCAGTTTTTATTCCTCCTACTTAATTTTACAAATAATATTCCTTTACACCATTTACACAAGACCACTATTAAGCTACAATCAGCTAATTAACATTTTTCTTCAATGATATACAGGGTGACTAGTAAATGGTTGCGTTATTAAAATGGGATCTTCTAGACAACGGGTCAAGGGTCAAATAATTTGGATTGCTTTCGAGTTATCGGGACATTTTCTACCTCACGACCAAATAATTAATTATGAGAAATTTCCTCCACATTGATAATAAACTGTTACATTTCTGATAGCTCACGACCTGAAATAACAATTAATCAAAAAATGCCCATAACTTAAGGTTACATTAGTCGAAAATTCTTCCATACAAACGTAGTCTAGGGATTAATCCACTGTTTGATGTACGTTCAAAGTAAAAAGTGATCTAAATTTGTCTCATCATTATCTAGCCCTGTATGGAAGCAAAAAAGAAAATATTTGAAAGTTATGGGGGTCGAAAGTTCCACATTTCGACACTAATTTTAACGCATTTTTGGGCGCAAATAAATACCATAAGAAGAAGGAAAATTGCAAAACGGCCTCCATATAGGGGTAGATTAGTAGTTCAACAATGCAAATAATTTTATTTTGAACATATAGATTTAGTGGTTTTTTCATGATATCTAGACTGCCAAAGGTCTGTTTATAAAATTTCGCTCGCTCGGTTTCGTCCTTAATCATTATCCATTTCGCTACAAATTTGCAAAAGAGTGTATTCGTACGCGAACTAGCTTCCTACTGCTCATCACAGTATCTATCTCTTCCGCACGTGTTGTCCGTTGATATAAAATGCATTTTAACCCCGCGCACAAAATAGTTCGTGCCGTCGACTAGTGTACCCTTAAGCCAAGCTATGAAAATATCTTGAAACTTCCTTTATTTGTTTGTCGAAGCAGTTTACTCAAAATAAATGTAAAGCATATGACGTACAGCGTAACTAGGGTACCAAAACTAAAAACAAAGACTTTCGAAATGAAATTGTTTTGCACTTTGTAGTGTTTTATTTTGGAAGTCGGTTGTTATATTTTTGTAAAAGGTTTTTATTTTTTCTTTTTATTGATTTTTCTTTCCAGCGTCATCTATTAAATGCTTCGATTGTAAAACTAGCTTAAATAGTACTTCTGACGAAGAATGCAGTGATAAGTTCGGCAATAACTTGATTCGCGAATGTCGAGCTTCCGTTTGCAGCATTGTAGTGAAGACCCAGGGTGAGTTTTTTTTTTTAAATACGAATATCAATTTCTACAGAGGAGGAGCTCGTGGCTAAATAACAACAGCCGCACGGGTCGATCATCAAGGTTAAGCAACGCTTGACGAGGTCGGTCCGTGGATGGGTGACCTTTCAACATACCGAGTTACCTCCGTGCCTCGGAAAGCACGTTAAGCCGTTGGTCCCGGCTGTCATTTGAAGATCTTTGACAGTCGTTACGGGTAGTCAGAAGCTTGAGATCTGACACCAATCTTGCCAAGGGGTACCTGTTACCCAGTTACTGGGTTGTGGAGTCGCTCCATGTAAAACATTGGTACTTAGCTGAATCCGGTAAGACTGGAAGCCGACCCCAATATAGTTGGGCAAAGGCTAGGCAGATGATGATCAATTTTTACAGAGATTTTTCGCGAAAAAATGTTGATATACCTATAGAAACTGAAGGCTTTGCTAGTCCGTGACATCGCACTTTCATCGTCACGTAAATTAGATATACTTGTAGCTTTCGACACTGCCGGCGCGGAGATACCGTGCTGTCTGGTAGTTACGTTCTTCTTCGTTTGCAGACAATGGGGAAGGTTCCATAACACGTGCATGCGGGTCGGACTTGAACGGAACTATAATTGGTGCGGAAGGAACAAGTGCTGCTGATCATGGTCAATATTCCGACAACGGAGCTCACGTTTCTTATCACACTTGTAACACAGATCTATGCAACTGGGACGTTTCACGCGGACATCGAATCCGTCGTGCCTTCGGCAATTTTTACGACGTTCTAAACAGTAAAATTCCTTCCTCTAATCGCTATGATAAGTCCGGTAAGTGATAAAATCATCGGTATAAGGTACACTCTTGGACAGTTTGTAACTCGTGGTATATGTCATACCCGTGGTATGCCATTGAAATAATAGCTTAATTTTACCGTATCATACAATTATTCAGACATGTACAAGGAAAGAGTAATGATTGATTTAGTTTTTAGTACTTTTATACCATTTGCCTGTTGCGAGACTTTGATCTTTTGACTACAGCGCAACGCCACAGGGTTTAAGAAAAAATTAATGAAGTTAGCTGATTGGCGTTTTATATTTTACTCAAACTGCGCTCTTTCTTCCAACAAAGTAATTAATCGGCATCATTTATTTTAATGTGGGTGAAAGAAAATATCGTGAGGAAACCTGAATTTATATTGTTAACTAGCATTTCGCCCGCGATTTCGTTAGCGTGATACGTATTTTATGCTACAGATGACGGTTGAATTTCAAAAAATCCGTTCTTAGTGCTCCGCTACATCATAAAAAGAAGCCCTGTACAGTAAAATTCTTCGAAATTTTTTAACCCCTATTAAATTGTCTTTTAGGAGTAATTTTGAAAAAAAAATAACCTTTACAATTTACTTAGGTTAGTATTTATGCCAAGTTTAAAATACATATAAATATAAGATTTTTTCAACAACAACTTTCACACCTTTTTATCTCCTTAGAATTCATGTAGAAACTTAGAACTCCTAAAAAGAGTTCATGTCACATCATCACATCACATCATCAGCCTATTAATGTTCCCACTGCTGGGACACAGGCCTCCTCTCTGTGAGAGAGAATGGGCCGTTATCCACCACGCGGGCTGAGTGCGGGTTGGTGGATGTCACATGTCTTCGAATTTTTGGTTCTAGGACATGCCGGTTTCTTCACGATGTTTTCCTTCACCGTTTTGAGAGCAGTGGTGTTGAAATAGTTTACACAAAGTAAAGCGCCTGCCTGGGCTCGAACCCATGACCTACAACTTGTAAGTCGCGGCCGATACCACTGGGCCACCACTGCTCTCGAAGAAGAAATGCTGCTCTCTGAAAAGAATTCATGTATTTATTGGAAATGCTACCCGTATTTTGAATGAATTCTTTTTATCAACCAAAAGCGTAAATCTCTAATTTTACGTGTCACATTTCATACAAACTTTCAACCCCCTTTTTACTCTCTTCGGAGAGGAATTTCCAAAAATTCTTAAATTTCATCTTTATACGTCAAGCGGTTTTCGATATTTCGTGATGAGTGAGTGAGTGGCCTTTCGCTTTTAATATAGAGATAGATATAAGTTCGAAATCGCCAACAAGTGTGATTAATGCTCGTGTCTTCTCTGTATGAGAAGAGGCCTTTGTCCTGCGGTGGAACTAATAGTTACAGACTGGTATTATCATTTAATGTATATTATGTTCTCACATTGCAGATACCTACGTAAATAACCGTGAGATCCAATGCTATGAGTGTTTTACGAATCCATTTGACGACACTGACACAACATGCAGACAAAACATGGCAACTATTACTTGCCACACCGGTGCATGCAGAATTTATAAATTTGCTTGTGAGTATCAATTTTAATCCCTCGCCACACCAACATAATGTAGATAGTAATTTTTTTTTATTTTTTTTACTTTTTTGCCATCCGCGGTTTAAACAATGCCATGTTATCTCTTCGCCAGCCTTGGTTGACTGGTAGAGAATGCCAAGGCATTAAGTCCGCTAATGTACTTTTGCGAATGAAGTTTTGAATAAATAATATCTAAGTCATAGACCAAGTGATTAATCAGGGAACTACGTATAATGCCCGGGCATCATGAATCAAGTCAAGTCAAATAGGGCAATGTAATAAATACTGATTTAAACTTCTACACTTAGAACATTTTCTGGTCATTATGAATAATGCTACGTAACGGTTGGGCAATTCGATAATTATGGATAGTGAATTTGTCCAATAGTGAGCGAAGCGAGCTCGGGAGCTTAGGGCATCCCGACACGGATAGGTTAGTTTCGAAGAGACCCCTGACCATGTTTTACTTTAGACCCTGCATACAGAAATAGGAGTCCCGCGGAGCGGGTCTCCATCGACTTTGTTGCTTAAATAGTAATCGTACTTACCTATTCTATATTAAAATCTATGTCAACATAAAAATATATATTTTTAAACTCATGATTTTACTACCCAGACCAATAGGTGAAGGTACTATTATTATTATTCTGCAAGCCCGGTCAATTAATTTATTTCAATATTTTTTTGCGTATCCTATCCCCGTCGCGCCCCCTTCATACCACCAGTTTGATAGATAAATCGCTCACTGCGCAGATTCAAGGCCAGCGTTCTTTTTACGTGACGGGACCTGTAGTACTTCTTGTAGCTTACACACTAAACCCGAACTCTATCCGTCATAATCTGTCATCATTCAGATCATTTTAACACTTATCAATACAGTTAGCCTGGAAAAGATTTGAAAATGGATCAGGATACAGTATAAGATTCAGATTCACTTACTGCATTTGTTTTTTTTTTCAAACAGTTCAAGGAGACGATGTAGTTGTTCGCACATGCGATGATCCTGGATTTTATCAGTTGGCTGCACGTTTTCCGAAGAAGAAGCCAGAATATTTCAAAAATGGTGAATTTTCACGTTTCGGAATAGAATTATCCTGGAGCACATGTACCAAAGACTTGTGTAACTGGGGGGTTATGAATAAATACCAAACGGTGATATTGTTTGTGAGTGCAATGTTGTCTATATCTGTGTATTGCACAATCTTTTAGTATTTTTTTTAAATAGTACCTAACATTGTAATTTACTGCCGTTTTTTTTCGAAGTTCTTGTATAAAACTCACTTTTTCATCCAAATATTTCGCTTTTTTCAATAATTTATATGTATTTTAATAATATTCACATACGTACCTACATATTATTTTTCATATAGTAAACTTTGAAATACTTAATAAAAATTATAATTTTGCTTGTGCTTTTAAAATGTATTGAAACAAAACCTTTGCGTTTCCTAATTATTTTATTCAAAATAATTTATTAAATTAATTATATCAATATTATTTGTTTTTTTTTATAAACCTTCTCGATAGGTGCATAATTCAGTTTATAGCTGATTTAGTACCACAAGTGGCGGTCTAAACTTGTTGGGTACTCGGGGAGGCTAAACTAAATGGAGCTTCGGTTCGTAAAAACTTTACATAGTTTCAAAGTGAGCTTGAAATCTCTAGGGGCCTACCGCCTAGGGAATTTGACTTTTGACCTAAGGGCAGAAAAGTGAGAAAACAGGGTAAAGAGCGAGCGAAGTGAAGTCAAATTTTTAGACAGCTCTATAATTTGAGAATGTAGGATGAAAGAGCGAAGCGAGCACCCGAAGCGATACACCCGATTTGCCTCTCTACCCTTTTCTTATTCACACAAGTCCAATAGAGGCTGGCAAATCGGTTTTTATCTGAAAGTTTTTACTCTGCATAAAATACCTACTGACCTTTCGATAGTACGTGGTATGATGATCCGAAGGATTGTGCAAATGAAATATTATAAAGCACCTATTTTATGTTACGATATTTTTTATTTTATTTAAAAAAAGCCCTGGTCTAACACCAACAATTCGCCTGTAATAAAAAAAAGAAAGAGAAAATATTTATTTGTGACCCGCACAGGAGACACGAGATAAGCAAAACACAAACAATAATAAAAAATAAAATTACCCCGTGCGAGACCAAAAAGGCTCCTATCTCAGCATGTGCAACGATATTAAAAAGAAAATATCACTGCGCTCATATTCTGATAGGGCCCATTGTTAATGTCACGGACACACTCACGGAAACGGAACATACAATTATATTAGGAACAAGTAATGTGGGCACGTTTAGATATATTTACTCTCACATAGAACTCAGTCCCGGGATGACTATCTGTAGGCCATACACATTTTTCTGCCGTGCGGGAATCAAATCCGTGGTACGCAGCGCAGCAGCCCATCCCTTAACCGATGTGACAACCGTGTCGTTGAATTGTTGATTCTTTATCTAGTGTAACTATGTAGCTCCTGTTCCATCCAGAGATCCAGGAAACCAGTCCATAATTGGCTATTCATAATACATTGTACCCACCTATAATAATAATAAAGCCTTTATTTCTCACTAATTACATGCATACATTCATAACATAATTATTCTATTACATTATTATTTTATAACATAATTTAACATTATTATAGACCATTTACACTAAAAGTTTATTATACAAAAGAAATATACATTAAATTAAATTAAAGTGGTAAAATTATTATTATATTATTGAATTTTAGTATTTAATTGTTAAATATGAAATTTGCATTTGATTTGTTATTTCATTTAATATTAATAATTTAATTATCTATTATTAAGTGAGGTACCCATATTTGGGCATAGGCCTCCACCAATCTCTTCCAATTATCCCTATCTCTGGCTAGACGGGTCCAAGTTGGTCCAGCTACCTGAGCGATATCGTCGACCCACCGGCGGTCGTCCGCGTGGTCTCGTCGCGTCTCGTGGGTACCAGTGCAGGATCCTCTCGGTCCATCGATTGTCGGTGTTTCTTGCCACATGTCCGGCCCATCTCCACTTTAGCCTACACATAAGTTCCACGGCATCTACTATTTTCGTTACTTTCCTTATGTCTGTATTTCTCCTTCTTTCCTTTCTAGTAATGTTTAGCATGCTTCTTTCGGTAGCTCTCTGGAACACGTTTATTTTATGTACTATAGCTTTAGTTAACGTCCAAGTTTGACCTCCATATAGCAAAGTTGGGAGAACAATTGAGTCCATAGCCTTTCTTTTTAGTTGTATCGGGAGTTTTGACTTGAAAATATCTTTCAGAGACCATTATTTATTCCAAGCTTTCTTTATTCTTCGTTCAACTTCACCCAGTGTTGGATCATCGAATGATATATTTTTACCTAGATAAACATACTCATCTACGTAAGCCATTGTGTGGAATTCCGTCTTAATGGGTAATTTTTCACTGTTTGTCATTGCAAATGTTTTTTGCGTGTTCATTCGTAACCCACATTTTCTGCTCTCTATGTCTAGAGTTGTTAGCAAGTATACCAGGTCTCTGTGATTTTCTGCTATAAGTACTATGTCGTCAAAACGAAAATTATTAATGTACTCGCCATTTATATTTATTCCTAATTTTTCCCAATGTAATTTTCTAAAAATGTGTTAAAACAGTGCGGTAAACACAAGTTTGGGGAAATAGGGTCACCTTGTTTCACACGTCTTTGTATATCAAATGGCTCTCCCTTGATCTCCAACCTGACGATTGCCCTGCTGTTTCTGTATATTTCTCGAAGTATCTGTATGTATGTGGTTTCCACTCCTTGTTCTCGCAGTGCTAACCATAAGTGTTCATGTCTGATAGAGTCAAACGCCTTGGAATAGTCCACGAAAGCAAGGTAGAGACCCTGCCTATACTCCGTGAATTTTTCGATAAGCTGTGTTAGTGTAAATATGTGGTCAATGGTTGAATTATTTCCGCCAGAAGCCAGCTTGTTTCCTGGGTTGATTACTGTCTAGTAGTTTGTTAACTCTTCTCAATAAAACTGTAGCAAAAACTTTGTAAATTGTTTGTTGAAGACTGATTGGTCTGTAGTTTTCAAGGCTCAGAGGATCACCTTTTTTATACAGAAGGGTTATAATCGATGTTCCACATTCTTGCGGTATTTTCTGATTTTCTAAAATGTTATTGAAGAGCCTAGTTAATACTGGCGAAAGCGGGTCCATGATTGCTTTTAAGATGTCATTAGTAATCCCATCATCTCCTGGGCTTTTTGTTGTTTTAAGCTGCTGAATAGCGTGTATTGTTTCGCTCTCTAGGAATGAAGGGACGTTGACGCAAACCTCATCTTCGTAAATGTTATAGGATAGGTCGTCGTTTTGATAGAGTTCCTTGTAAAATTCTGAAGCTGCATTATGTAACTGTCTTCTATCTGACACGTTTTTGTTTTTATATTTTAAATTCAATATCTAGGGTTTATGACTTCTAAGTATATTGTGTGCTCTTTTAATTGATGATCTCTTTTTCAGTTCTTCTTCTATAATACTACATCGGTGGGCTTTCCATTTTCTATATATATGTTTATTAACTAGTTTATATAATGCACTTAGTTGATTTCGTTCTGATCGCGTTCTGTTTTCTTTAATTTTAATATATTTCTTTTGTTTATTAGCTTCTCTATGTAAGGAGTGATAAACATCTCGTTCTTGATCGTTTCTCTGGGTAATTTACAATTTCCCTCTTTAATAATTCCGATTAATTTGTTGTAAGCCAATTCCAAGTCGTCAAACTCCAATTCCTTTAAGTCTTCCGAAGTAATGACTCTTGTTCCATAGGATTTAAGTTATTTACCTTGTTCCTAAAGTGTTTCCGTGATTTTATTTTCTTTGACTGTTTTAAGACACTTGTCCTTACTAGTCTGTGGTCTGTAGAGAATGTTGTGTTAATTACTTGTACATTTATTACATCTTTTATGTTCCTGACTAAAATAAAGTCGATTTCATTTCGAACATTTCCATTTGGCGATATCCAAGTCCATTTTTGTTTATTGTTCTTTTTAAAGTGTGAATTGGCAATATAGAACTGGTTTTCCAAACAAAATTCTAGTAACTTTTTACCTCTGGCGTTTCTTTGTCCATATCCCCACGGTCCCATCACCTTTTTATCTTCGATTGTAGGTTTCCCAATTTTCGCGTTGAAGTCTCCCATCACAATAGTATTTTTACTTGTATTTTGTAGCGCAGTTTGTAGATCTTTATAGAAGAATTCCAGCTCATTATCGGTTGATCTTTCCGTAGGGCAGTAACATTGTATTAGATGTGATTTTTTGTTGTTTAAATAAATATCCAGTCCAATGACGCGATCTGAGATAGTTTGTACGTCGATAATGTTGGATTTAAGCTCCTTCTTAATTATAAAACCAACCCCATTTGCACCACTTTTTTCCCCGTGATATATCATAATGTAGTCATTATTTTCTTTTATTACCTTTCCTTCTTTCTTAATCTCGGATATGCCAATAATATCCCACTTGAACTTAGTAAGGCTGTTTCTAAATTCTATAAGTCTTGTTTCATTTACTAAAGATCTGACGTTCCATGTACAAATGTTTAAATATTGTTGTATTTGCCGTATTTTTGATTGGTTGGAGGGTTGTGGTCTAATCATTCCGCGGGGACCAGCCGTATTGTGAGATTTTGTTAAGTTTTGTATTATGTGTGTTATTTTGGTGTGGAGAGGGCCACTGTATTTCATGCTGGTGTGTGATCTAGTATTTCTTCCATTGTTTTTTCTCAGGTCTTCATATAATTTGTAATACGGTTGTTTCCCTTTAGTTTTTTGCTTGCTTGACTTTCTGGGTTTATATAGGATGTTACGGGTGGAGAAGAAGACGACGCTGCTCGTTTGTTGCCGGGCTTTACATTCCTTTCTCGCACGACGAGTTTATCGTACCGTATAAAGGCTTCATTCCCCTTTTCTAGTTCTCTTTTCTGCTGTGTTTTAAGTTCTTGCCTTATTTTAAGTATTTTCTGTGGTAATTCGGGTTTTATGTATATTCTTGTTGCTTCTAACATTTTCTTATTCTTCAAAATTTTTATTTTTATTCCTAGTGTGGTAAATGTTACAGCAATAGGACGAGGGTTGCTACTTTTCTTTCCAATTCTTCTTACTGCTTCTATTTCCGATTCCTGCATCTCCAATTTCAGGGTTCCGGCTGTGACATCAAAAATTTTCTTTTGTAATTCCATATAAGATTTTTCGCCCTCGTTTATACCAAACAATACCAAATTTCTCTGTATTGCTCTTTTCTCCATTTCATCCAGCCTCTTTTCCTGCTCTTCTGTTTGTTCTTGTAGGAAATTCAAAGTACAATGTAATTGATTAAATTTTTCGTTTAAGTTACTGTTAATATTAAATGTGATTTTCTCTTCAGTTTTCGCTATACTATTTTCCATTGTAGAGAATTTTTCCTGCATCTCCTTTCTCATTTCCAATAGAATTTTCTCTAATTGACTCATCTTGTATATAAAGTAGCCAATACAATGATAAATATATTCAAAAACAGCCAATTCCAATTGTTTAGGGTGATTGCGATTAGCTGGCAACCCTTTTTAGACAGGTGGCAGATGTCAATGTCTCAATATTGAAATGACAGCCGTCATTTGAATTGACAGCAGAACAGGAATCTCAATGTGGGTAATTGGACAACTTTTCACTTGTAAGTTTGATGGGTACATAAAATAATGCAGTATTTGCGGTTGTTTTTCTCTCAAACACGGCTGTGTTCCTCGTAAATAAATATGATAGGGCTTGCTGCGATATTGAATAACACACTCCAGTAAAATATTAGAGTTTTCAAGCGAAATTATCACTTTTTCGTAAATTTATTTCGGACCGTAACGTAAACAATGTCAGTGCTTTCAGTGTATTCACCTATAAGCTTTTATAATTATCATACAAATACTTTATTTAAATACCTAGCCAAGGCATTTTCTGAAAATTATTCTACAAATGAGTCAATGTTAAGGATAATTCATCAGGATTAGGTATGTGATTTGTAAATAGTCATTGTTATCAGCGAGTAATTTGGTTGGCAGAGTTAGTCCAATCGGATCAACTGTCGTGAGGGTTGTCACTGGTTGCATTTTTTTATGTTTTGGCTAACAGTCCGATGGCTTACTTCCTGATCAACTCTGTCTACAGTCATCTGAAATACCTAAGGTACCACAGTTTTGTGACTGTCCAGGCTGAATGTCTCCTTTTGTCATTATCATTTCAGCCGAAAGAAGTGCTCTACTGGACAAAGGCTCCTAAAGCTTCGCCTCATCGGCTGGTTCTTCTCGCATACAGACTAAAACGTGAGGTCTCCCACATAATGCCTCTTACTACTCCAACAGGACGTAAATTCCAACGATTTTGTAAAAGCTCTCTTTGGGCAGAATACGATTTGGGGGTGGATTATGCTCAGCAGTGGGATAGTAAAAGACAAAAGTACTTATTATTTACATTTTAATTTTAAACTGAATTCAGCAATAATTTATTCAATGTCACAGAAGACAGCTCTTAAACCTCTCATGCTTCACCGCTGCCTACCGTAATGCTGGGCAGAAGAAACGGTGCAACAAACTCCCCAGCAACACAAAACTACTTAATGGTTTAAAAAATCTCAACATATGTTATCCAATTTTCTACTATCTTCAGATCACAGCGACTCCAGCGTCACAGTTTTTTATGCTAAAGTTCAATAAAGGTACCTATAGTCAGGACACAAAAGTACAGTCGCAATTTACATCATCATTTCAGCCGTAAAACGTCCACTGCTGGACATAGGCCTCCCCCAGGCGTAGGCGTCGCCACATTGACTGATCCCGTGCGTCTCGCATCCAGCGCATTCCCGCAACCTTAACCAGGTCATCGGTCCACCTAGTTGGAGGCCTTCCAACGCATCGTCTTTCGGTTCGCGGTCGCTATTCAGGACCTAGGAGACCGAGAATTGGTCGCTCACAATGGGCCTTATCAGCAAGCTTAAAGTCACCCAATGAGCAATGAGAAGGCTATGGTCGGAGTTTCATTGCTGATTTATTGCATTGATCGCATCAGAAATGAGGATAGCCTCAGCAAAAACAAAGTTACCGACATAGCCCAAAGAATTGCGAAACTCAAATGGCAGAGGGCAGGGCACATTGCTTGCAGAAAGGATGGCCGATGGGCCGAAAAGTTCTGAAATTTATATAAAATAATCTAAAATATAACTTATAGTAGTTGTGGGCTACACAGTTTAGAAAAAAAAATAGCTTTGATAGAGTGCGGTTGCATTTTTTGGCACTGATTTTTGGGACATTTGACGGACTTAATAATAAAATATTTTGTCGTACGTAGTATTATATATACAATAGATTTTTATCGCAGTATTTATTTATAATGCCAAACTCAACACAAAGCACGTGAAAAAATTATAAGATCTTTTTTATCTGACACTACTATACTACATTATAAAAAAAAAACTATAAAGCTGTGTAATAAACAGTTAGAGACAATATTACACTAGCAAACATCGTTATCGTTTGGTATTTGTTCATAACCCCCCAATTACACAGATCGTCTTCACAGACACTCCATGCTAGTGTGCGACCACTACTTGTCTTGAATTCCCCTTCTAACATGTCAGCATCCCACCCTTTCATGATGTTTTGGTTCGGTATACCACAATATCTTGCTACTTCTATTATTTCTCCATTTTCTGCGGGCAGCAAAAACATCTCGGTTAGTAGATTGTACGATGTATTAATAATAATATACTAATAAAACCAATAAAGTTTATACATTAATTCAAAGAAGAGAAGATAATATAATAACTATAATAATAGTACATTATGGTACAAGTGTGCAATGTTGGTGATTACCGCTGAGGCGCCATTGAGACCCGAGCCGTAGGTGAGGGTCTTAAGAGAGCCGAGGACGGTAATCATCAACACACACGTGTATCATACGACGTTTATCAACACACTTGTGAAGAAAATAATACAAAAAAATCATTTTCAACAGTATAAACGAGTTGTGAATTTTTTTTTCACAATGGCGGGCAAAATTAATCAGTTTCCCTATGCGCGCGCATTTAACAATGGCGATTGGCCATAGACTAAAAGAATGAGGTTCCTTTTTTTTGACTTTTCGTGGATAGTGTTTTAGCCACGTACAAAATAGGGAATTTCAATTTTCCTTAATTACAGAGCAAATAAAATTTATATTTGAGTGAAAGTTTTATTTATTAAGCACGTACAAGTTGAAATTATCTATTTAAATACAAAGTTGCATGAAATGAGCAAACAATAGGTACATTCATTTATTTGTACTACTGAGCACGATCTTTTTTGTATCGAAACTTTTTTTAAGAACAAAGCAATTCAACCAACAAATTGAAAAAAAAACTATAACTCACTTGTGAATAATAGCAATGAAAAAGTCACAGTTTGATAACAGGTATCATTATGTGCCTAATTTCGGTAAAATTAGAGCCACTTTATGAGCAAGTGTGTTGAAAAATAATATAGCGGTAGTTACCAAAGCCGAGAGTCATAACATAACTCTAGTATGTGTTACCCGTGTTTCATACTCAGAATGGTCGATATTGAATGAATTTGTGATGATAAATACAGGGCAGTCTTTGATTAAAACTATCAGGTACATGGTTAAATAAATAACAAAGGTTCACTAGCTTATTCACTTTGAGCCTGTAATAATAGTCCTCCTATAAACCGAATATTACCCACGGTGCTAAATCTCAGCTGAGATTATAAGCTATCGGCGCGTGGGCACACTAGTCGAAAATTCTCCCATACAAACGTAGTCTAGGGATTATTCCACTGTTTGACAATGTACGTTCAAGATAAAAAGTGATATCAATTTGTCTCATCATTATCTAGCCCTGTATGGAAGCAAAAAAGTAAAAAAATAAAATGTTTGAAAGTTATGAGCGTCGAAAGTCACATTTCGACACTAATTTTAACGCATTTTTGGGCGCAAATAAATGCCATAAGAAGACGGAAAATTGCAAAATGACCACCATACGCCTGTATGGTGGTCATTTTGCAATTTTCCGTCTTAATAGATTAGTAGTTTAACAATGCAAATAATTGTATTTTGAACAGATATGTTTAGTCGTTTTTTCATGATATCCAGACTCCCAAAGGTCTGTTTATAAAATTTCGCGCGGTCGGTTTCGTTCTAAATCATTATCCATTTCGCTACAATTTTTTTGCAAAAGTGTGTATTCGTACGCGAACTAGCTTCCTACTGCTCATCACAGCATCTATCTCTTCCGCACGGTTGATATAAAATGCATTTTAACCCCGCGCACAAAATAGTTCGTGCCGTCGACTATTGTAATCTTAAGGCGAACATGTGTGTATTGCCCGGTCAAGCAGTATTAAATCACTTTGGTTTGACTACGAGACTAAAAAAAATGCGCAAATGCAGGTGCACACTCATAGTACAATGATACGGCAACCCAACATGACCTGGGATTTCAAGCCGCCAACTGCCAAATTCCTGTCTACCAATGAGATATTCCTAATGGAAAAACCCAATAATACTTTGCCCGATCTAGGAATCGAACTCGAGACCTCGCACTCAGCAGTCGTACTTTGCGACCGCGAAACCAAGTTGACCTTGTATAACTATGACGGTAGTAGACTTGTTGAATATACAATGAGAACTTACTCTTTGCCAGCGTTTGAATGCTACACATGTCTTGTGAGCATTGCTGGATCATTTCACGGTTGACCTTATGACATCCCTTGACCTCAGTGGCATCCTTATCAGAGTCCTCATCGGTATCATCATCAGAACTATCATCGGAACCATCATCGGAACCATCATCGGAACTATCATCGGAACTATCATCGGAACCATCATCGGAACCATCATCGGAACCATCATCGGAACCATCATCGGAACCATCATCGGAACCATCATCGGAACCATCATCTGAACCATCATCGGAGCCCTCACGGAAGTCGCCGGTGTCCTCTTTGTGATCCGCCGCGGAACCCTCAGTAGATTCACTAATGGAGCCACACACGAAGCATTCAATAGATGACACTAAAATTTGATAAAATGGTTAACAACAACTTTATTTTTCTTTTGTTGGACAATACATGGTTTTTATAGCAATATTCCAAGTACTTTGAATATCCAGATAATAAATAGACAGAGATAATAGACCAGGGTTGTTGCTGATGCACACGATCGCTGATTTTTTTCACATCCGCTGATGCTGATATTTTGTCATTGATATCAGCGGATGCTGATGCTAATTTGAAATATTTTAGAAAGAAAATATTTTTTATTGTTTTCTATATAAAAAAAACAATTAATTCTTCAATGAATTATTTTGTCGGCGTAGTCAACAACCGCGCATATTCTTAGTGAACTTGGCTCCCTTTTTCACATTTATGTTTTTGATGGGATATCATTACTTTTTGTACAGAAGTAGATACTATATATGATATATATAATATATTATTACATATATATATTATATATATATAATAATATATATTATTAATATTATAAAGCTGAAGAGTTTGTTTGATCGCGCTAATCTCAGGAACTACTGTTTGGAATTGAAAAATTCTTTTTGTGTTGGATAGTCCATTTATCGAGGAAGGTTTTAGGCTATGTAACATCACGCTACAACCAATAGGAGCCGAGAATAAATGAAAAATGTTGCAAAAACGGGCAAAATTATTCCTTTTTGAGAGATTTGTTGTGTGCGCTGCGTAAACGGTTTAAGTAACGCAAATATAATATATGGAATTGTTTTTCTTTAAAAGTTCTAAAAAAAATCCGCGACAAAATGTTATATAAATAAATTGATAAGATGTACTCCATCTAAGGTTTTAACTATGGAGAGTCCAACATAAGCCTGCCCTTTACTAAATATAGAGGAGCCTTTGTCGAGAAGTGCGCTGTCAAGGCTAAGGCCTTGTGATTTGTGGATAGTAATAGCATATGCTAAGCAAATAGGGAATTGTTCCCTGTGAACATATACATTACTTAATATCGGAAACTTGGTCTTGACTCGTTCTAGAATTAGGGTGGTATTCCACTCGTTGTATATTCACGTGAAGACTTTAAAATCCACAAGACCGGCTGTCATTAATTTTGATTGCTGATTCTTAATTTATAGGCACTTTAGGTAAGTGTTCCTAATAGAATCAATTAATTGTGTTTTTTTATTATATTATAAAAATTTACAAGTTTTAGATTTATTCGTTTGTATTCACCCAACTGCCTATCTGGATGCCAAATTTAAACTTTCTAGGTCACCTGGAACTGGATTAGAGTTTCGATCTATAGGTCAGTCAGCGATAAAAAATTAAATTTAAATTTTTGGACGTTAATATCTAAATACCCGTTTGAGTTATGTTTATGAAATTTTGTTTTATAGTTCATCTTAGGGATGATTTTAATATACAAATTAAATTTCATGCATTTATGATACATTTTCAGTTGTTAAGATGACAAAAGTGGCTCAAAATGGTTTGTGCAATATTACACACTGCTGCTGCGTCGCCAGTTCCTTTTTTGCTTGAACTTGGCTTGACACGCTATCGCGTGTCTAGAACAGCTGCTGCGTCGCCAGTTCCTTTTTTGCTTGAACTTGGCTTGACACGCTGCCGCGTGTCTAGATATGGACATCGATATTTCACTTTTCAGCAGGGGGCGCCATTATTTATAAAATTTCACAACAGCTTACAAAAAATAGCAATAAGTGCACTTTCATCCGCAAAGAAGTATTAAAACCTAATGAATGATGAGACAAATTTGTGTTTGTTTACAATCGCAATCGGCTCGGTCGACCTCACGATTGGTCAACCCTCACCACCGAAAAGAACACGTGTCATAAGCCCCGCTCCCTCTACAGTCAAGTCACGACTAGAACTTCATCATTAATAATCAGCATCTATCTATGCTGATGCTGTTATTAAAATGATGCTGATGTTTCGCAGATGCTAATTAATGAGTGACTCCAAAACTTTTGAATTGGATTCATATTTGTTTTACGCAAATGTTACGTTATTAAGTTTCAGAAGCTCAAATGGCTGCCAATCCGCCTTCGCCGGAATGTCCAGATTTTATCGTTACTCTAGTGTTCGGTTTATTCCTAGAACCCCTTCTTAACTTAAAGAACGCTTTAACTACCTTCATGAAACACATTCTAGACACTCGAGGTCATCGGAGAACTTGAGACTTTTGATGCCTGCTCATTCTACGAAGTTCTACAATAAATCGTTCACAGTCCAGGCTGTGCGATTGTGGATTGAGTTGCCGATATCAGTAAGACAAGCCCAGTCACTAGTATCTTTTATACATATTGTGAAGAACCATTTCCTTTCTCTATAACGCTTCTCTGTTTCAATGTTTTTTTTTTATTATTATCTATAGGCTTGCGCTTGACCACTATCTCACCTGATGGTAAGCGATGATGTGGTCGACGGTGAAGCACGCTTGCCTAGAAAACACCCATTCACTCTTGACTTAAAGACCCTTAGATTGTAGTTGATCGGGAAACACAGACTCGGGCAAGGAATTCCACTCCTTAGCTGTGCGCATAATAAAAGTGTCCCCAAAACGTTTTGTGCGTATGGGTGGGATGTCCACCATGTACCGATGACGCATCGCCGTACGTCTGGTAGTCCGATGATGGAACGGGCTGGGCGGAATCAAGTCATGCAATCTAATTTCTTCTATCATTGTGTGTATGTTTGTAAGTTTATGTATAGTATTTTGTGAGCTATATAATTTTTACGTATTAATATTTTTTAATGTAGCTGTACACCGTAGGCTAGCCCTGTTTTATTTTAAGTTCTTTAAGTCCATCCAAAGGTCGTCTGGTAGATATCGCTGTCAGCGATAAGACCACCTTTGTACCCATAGTATTAAGTTGTTGTAAAATATATGTGAAATTTCTTTTTCAATACAGTTGTTAAACGTGGCGTACTTTCAGAGGCTATAATTATGATTCGAAAATTAAATATTTTGAATAGGCATCTTTCTGTTACACGGTCGTGACTTTAGTTTACGTGCTCGATCATTACTTTACCAGTTGAATTTTAAATTTATCAGTCAATTTAAAAAAAGTTTAGTAGCAAGGAGCTTTCATACATAGAATAAAATGGGATAGATTTTATACGAGGAAAAATGAATTATTCCGTAAGTTTTAGCATTGAATTCTCAAAAGTCTTATATATGGTTGTTTAATATATTTAATTACCAGTTCTAATATAATTATTTACACATCAACAATTTAGTCAAAAATCGAATAGGCTGTATTCGTTGTAAAAATAAATATGCCCCGTTGCAAAAACACGCCATTTTCTGAAAATGACAACACTTGTCACAGCTCGTTTGCAATAACCTACTTTCCACCCTTGTATCACAATGTACTATTTTTGATGTACAATACAGTATATTCAACTCTATCGCTAATGTTCGCAACAACCCTGGGATAGACCTTTACTTGGTGTCCTTTTTTCACTAGCATACAAAAACATACATAAAACATAATATCACGCCAGTATGCCCCAAAAACACAAATTTACACTCCGGAAAGCTACTGAAAAATTCTAGAGGGAAAAAGAATTAAGAAAACTTTGCCCGACCCGGCCATCGAACCCAGGACATCAGTAGTCGCGCTTGCACCCACTAGACCAACGAGGTAGTCCCAAATAAACATGCCAAAATATTTCAATCTGCAGCTTTAATATTATTACAATAACTCACCATATTTAGCCGACAAACAGACGACAAACGTGACCGTTAACAAATTAGATATTTTGGACATAATTAATTTTTTGTTAGCACTTATCTCTGATCGAATGGATTACCAAAATTGCACTGATTTACACTTGCAAGGGACTTATATGCGTTTCCATGACCAAGGAAATGCTGCAGGAAAGTCATCATTATTAGATCTTTATCACAAAATCGCGCTTCAAAACTGTTAAATATTTATTTTTAACTTATATTAAAAATAATTTTTCCAGTTTTATCTAACCAGAGTAACCTAAAGCCACGGGTTTTGTCCTTATTAAATTTTGGAGGATATATTAAACTGTGTTTGAATGCGTGATTGTGTGCGGGACGCAGAGGGTGCTCTTCACTGATATTTATATTTAAAAAATACTCGAAATTACTTTAATAATCTTTAAGTAGGTACATTCAGTCGTGATGGTTGAAATATAATAAAAAAGGTAAGAACACTTACAAGGACGACGCCAACGCACGTTCGTCCAGGGGCTCTCAGCAGAAGAGTGAAGTAGCGGAAACCGATGCTGAAGACGACACGGTGACCACAGGATATATGTTCTGACGCGACGACTAGGAGCGCGCGGGATTTGAATCCAAGCCAGAGTTGCCCGTCGCGCTGCAGAGATGGCGTCAGCAGTCGGTTCTTAACAACTGCATGATAGTCCCATTATAGATACGTATTATTACAATAATAATACGCACCTGTAATATAAATGAATATAATATAATATACATACAAATGAATATTATCCTTGTCTATAAACGGTAGATTTGAAACGAACACTTACAAATTGATTTCAACTAGATGATCTTACAGACGTTGTTCTATTTAATTTTACCAATTTTTAATTTCCTCATCTTATCTTAACATTTTGCAAGTAAAGTTACCCATCAGTCCAGCCCACAGTATTTTATAGACCCAAAAAAGTGACATCGGCTTTTTATTGCATATTTCTACATATTAGTTCATTGCAAATGCACAAGTAGAACTCCCATGTGCCAATTTTGAATAATAGTTTTTTTTTTAATCGCAAAGTTTTCGTGACCTTTAAGGCCAACAGAACAAAAAAAATCGTATTAAAAATCTGTGCATAATTGAGCTTTGTTCGTATTGCAATGTTATAAAGCAAGTCAAGAAAAAATTATGCCGTGTTTAAGTAATCAAAAACGATAATAGAAACCGAAATCATTTATTTTGAATTTTAAAAGTATTAATTTTTTTTCTAGCTCGAACTAGAACCTCTGTCTGGTACAAATAGATTGCTAATACTAAGGTTTATCATCCATAAAAATATTACTTGCAACTAGGGCCTAGGTTTCGAAGAAAATTATTAAAAAAATATGTGTTAGGGTTGTCACTATTTTGACCTTTTGTGACGATTAGTTTTTATCACATAAAATCAGCAGGTCTTTTGTCTTCTATAATGGTATAATTCTAACAATTAATTTTAAAACACTTTTCACGTGACATTGTACACAAAAGATTACTACAAATATATGATATATTATTGTATACAAATGTAATAGGACAGTTAATGTACAAATGCGAGCTTAGCCCATAATTGGGTTCTTGGCTTCTTAGTTTGATTACTGTCTGATAAACACCTGTCTATACTATTATAGGGTACATTGAACTCCGTATAAGTCATTATATTCTCAGTCTACACATAAACATGCAAACGAATATATCCAGTAGTGTAGCCACGGGACATTATTTTTCATTTTTAGCGTTTTCTACATGAAGTATCTGTTAAAGTTACACTAGTCCATCATTCTTCCATACAAACGTAGTCTGAAAATTGAAAAACAGCCACTATACAGGGATAGATTAGTAGTTCAACAATGCAAATAATTTTATTTTGAACAGATACATTTAGTAGATTTTTCATGATATCCAGACACCCAAAGGTATGTTTATAAAATTTCGGGCACTCGTTTTCGGTTTAAATCATCATCCATTTCGCTACAAATTTGCAAAAGTGCTAATTCGTACGCGAACTAGCTTTTTACTGCTCATTACAGCATCTATCTATTTCCCTCGTGTTTTCGGATGAGATAGCATGCATTTTAACCCCGCGCACAAAATAGTTCGTGCCGTCGACTAGTGTACCGTTAAGCCAAGCTATGAAAATATCTTGAAACTTCCTTTATTTGTTTGTCGAAGCAGTTTACTCAAAATAAATGTGCCGTCGATTAGGAGAACCTTAAATTATACCTTATGCCTGAGCGATAAGAATCAAAGCTTGCCATCTCAACTAGATAAAGAAAGAATGCATGCGAAATTTATTACTTCCTGTTACGCACTCATGTCCCCGCGATTACCTTCTACTTAACCTATCTGAGTTATCATGGGTGTTATTATTTAGATTCAATAGACTATATCTGCAACATGCACTATGATCGATAAGTCATAAATACTTTCAAACTAAATTATAATTAATTTTAGTTGATTATAAAAAGCCAATAATAATTGACCTTTGTGACACCCCTAAATTTGAAATTTAGACCTCGCCACATAAAAATCATTTTCTCGAAACCTGGGCCTAGGTTATATAATATATAACCTAATAATATATAATAACTAACTTTTTTCCGCGGCTTCGCGCCCTTGGTCCACCCTGAACAGGTTGAAGATTTCGATATAAAAAGACTTTCAGATTTGAACCATTTATAAAATTAATTGAAATAATTAGAAAAATATTTAGTTCAATATTTTTAGTGACGCTCGTTTCAGATATTTATATCAAATATTTTTTTCCCGACAATTTTTTTCGTACAAATATTAGCTGCCAACATTTTCTTTCTTTTCTTTTTCTAAAAGCTTATTTAATTTTCTTACTAACCGACTTTCCAAAAAGAAGGAGGTTATAAGTTCAGCTATATGTTTGTTTTTATTTTTGTGTATATCCATGGGTTTCTCCGTCAATTGGGGACCGAATTAAAAAAATATTTTGTCGTTTAAAAGAGTCTGTTCTCCAATTGGTCCCATTTAAATTTGGTGAAGATCTGATGAAGAATTTCGGAGATGTACAACAGCAACAACAACTCTTCAATAAATAACGGCAAATCTCTCGGGATTGCTGCAATCGCATGTCTGTTTATTGCTTATACCACTTCATAACACATCACTTCATAACATCACGCCAGTACGCTCTAAAAGGGTACGCGGATGTGTTGCCTGTCTTTCCAACCATATATTCTATAGTGAGGATAGCGTTGATGGTTTGGGAGGTAGTCAACTTACAGGATTGCGGAATCACACGATTTTGTTGGGTGAAATTGACCCTTCCAGGGTGGATACGCGCCCGAGGGTTGTAGTTGCACCTATTGAAGTGCTACCCTGGGATAGACTGTCAGGATAGCTACCGGTTTGTTTTTAGTAGTATGAAATCGCTTAGATAGTTTAGGTACAAATTAGCTTTTAAGATTGTAAAATTACACTTTGCCGTCAAAATTACGCTTTCAGGTACTTACGCGCCTGAAAGATATGACATAGCTACAAATGTAATTCGTTTTTTTTTTTCGATGGCATGTAGAAGGGCTACAAGCCCACCTTTTTTATAGAATAGTGAAAACTAGTATAATTTTAGAGGAAATAACTTTTAAGATGTAATATCAACAAAGTCTACCTTCATCTCTCATTCATCCTAGAGAATATCTTCAGGATGTATTGTTATGGATCTGGATGTGTGTCTGTGTGTGTGTGTGTGTGTGGTGTGTCTTCAAGGTGCACACGCCCGTATATAATATGACATTTTTCTTACAGCAATAAGGGCGGTTTTGTCGATTTGTAGGATATAAAGATCGTGAAAATTTACCAAAATAAAAACCTTATTTGCAAGTGATTTTGCGGTCCTCAACAAAGTAAAGATTCGGGGTTCGAGAGCGCGCAGGCGCTCGGCCCAATTTGTAGCCATCGACATGGAAATTGTTGCCTCACACCACCTCCTAAACTTTGGGTCTTGCAGAACCGCTTCAAATAGTCATGAAGAATGAAGTGTTTCATTTCCTACATAAGAAGCCTTTACACCTCAACACATAGCAGCCATCAATCAACACTTCAAAAATAAATTAAAAAACAAATAAATAAATCGTTTATTTTGGATCAAACAATTTTACACATTTGAGTAAACCCACCAAACCGCGTAACAGTTTGTCGGCAGGATAAGCGCTTGTATTAAATCTTAATTTTCAGGACTCAGGACTTCAGGACTCCTGGAACTGAACTATAGGTACAGGGCGTCAACGCGCTAGGGCTGGAGACTTACAACCTCCCGTATACAGTGCCCGGCGATCACATCCGTCTGGTACAGAAACAACCAAATGCTATATTTGCATCGTTTTCAATCTGTCCAAGAAAGGTTTTTAAGCATTCTCTAAACTTATGCGTATAATCTACATTATAATTACTTTTGTAACTAAATAAATTGTATTTCCAAAATCTAAAAAACACGCTTTAATGGTAAATTGAACTAAAAAGTCGTTAATCCTGAAGATCTTGGTAAGGCTAATGGGACAAACAACTTAAACGCGCACGGTAGAATCAACTTTTATTACTTGCAAATTTAAATTTTTGTTTGACTTTCAAAAGTACTTTGACTTTGACTAAATTATTGCATTGTCATCGGTCCTTGATAGGTGTGCAAAGTTTTAAATCAATCCGACGTTTTGAAGTGGGTGAAAATCTCGTTCAAAGATTCCGTTACATTGATACATAGATACATACCAAGCTAATAAAAGCGTGTTAAAAATGTTGCGAGTTTTGTTGTTTGTAACCTTAAAGGGAAGCTTAGCAATTGTGGTGTGTCGTGATCAGACAGATGAAGTGGGAGTACTGTTGCGATTACGAGGTGTTGCCTAAGCTCAGCTGGATTTAAAAATTGTTGGTCATAATACTCGCAATCTACAATATAATATTTTAGAAACGTTTAATATAATAATGCAATTTTTATAAAATGTCTTAAGTAAAATTTTTAGTTGAGATAATGTATGTTCCATGTTATAGTTATTTTCACCTAAAGATAATACAATTATGTCACCAGGGCGGTGACCATAAGCTAACTAAGTGACAGATGTATACAAGTCAGATACATCTGTCCCTTTTTCGATCTCAAATTGATACCGCTCTAAGAGTTTATGGTCACCCCTCTGGTCGTAGGTTGATATTGGTACAGCATATGCATTTGACATCGTATGGTCGAGAACTCCTTATTTTTCCTATTGTGACTATAGTCTATCTGGAATGTATCAGAGCAGCAGACCAACGCATTGTTGCGCGCCGAAAATCCTTTTCATCCGTCCAAAGTCTTGCTTTTTTAGGTCTGTGGCAATGGAGTTTGTTGTACAGGATTTATCTGAAAAAATCTTTTCTGGTGTTGGTGTGATTCTTAGAGATTACTTAAGGTTACACTAGTCGAAAATTCTTCCATACAAACGTAGTCTAGGGATTATTCCACTGTTTGACGATGTACGTTCAATATAAAAAGTGATATCAATTTGTCTCATCTTTATCTAGCCCTGTATGGAAGCAAAAAAGTAAAAAAAAAAAATATTTGAAAGTTATGATAAGTTCCACATTTCGACACTCATTTTAATGCATTTTTGCAAATACCATAAGAAGACGGAAAATTGCAAAACGGCCTCCATACAGGGATAAATTAGTAGTTCAACAATGCAAATAATGTTACTTTAAACAGATAGATTTAGTCGTTTTTTCATGATATCTAGACTGCCAAAGGTCTGTTTATAAAATTTCGCGCGCTCAGTTTCGTCCTAATTCATTATCCATTTCGCTACAAATTTGCAAAATTGTGTATTCGTACGCGAACTAGCTTCCTACTGCTCATCATAGCATCAATCTCTTCCGCACGTGTTGTCGGTTGATATAAAATGCATTTTAACCCCGCGCACAAAATAGTTCGTGACGCTGACTAGTGTAACCTTAAGACTCTGTATTTGGGTAGTCAGAGTTTTTATCTCCTTTTCTGCGTAGTGTCTTGGCTTTTTTTAGATATACTTCTAACCAAAATATTTGTAGTACATACTTACGTACAATTAGCCACTACCCAAGCGCACACGGGTAAAGCAGTTTCATAGCGCTTTTTCATCAGACTTACTTTACAAATTCCAATATTTAAGGCTAACTTATAACAAATTTTAAGCGTAAACGTTATATAGCTAATAGCCTTCCTCGAACATTCACGAGGAAGGCTATAGTCGGCTTTCAAAAATTCTGTTTGTATATTGTGATAGCCACATTGGCTACAAAAATAATTTTTGAAATCCGATTGGTAGTTCCAGAGATTAGCGCGTCCAAAAAAACCCTTCCACTTTATTATATTGGTATAGATTTAAGATCAACAGCCATCGATGTTAATATCAGCTGGTTTACTTTTGTATTTGTAGCGCTACCACCCGGACTAAGAAAGAATGTATTTGTCTATCGGATCTTTCGGAACATTAATATTTTTATTGAAACCAGGGAAACAGTAAAACGCAAAAATAACATGAAAAGTTTAATTAATAATATTTAATTGATAATCAATTAAAAGGTTACAAAAGGTTTTCATAAGTCTATATTATATAATAATTGAAATATTAAACTCAAATAACATACAATTAGTATATTGCGTTCAACACAGAAATCAACTTATAGGAAGTTGCAATGTTTACATGTTTTTTGTTAGTAATTGACATTATTATTTTATTTTCATATATACAGTATCTGATAGAGAATGAATTGCATTTGAAAATGCAGGTTGGAAACTAAATCCGCGACATGAGGTGTGCTCAGACTTCATGCACAAAGTTACAAAGGTGGACTTATTGCCTTATGCATTCAGTCAAAAGTTAATACAATACTTTTTGCAACAAAATTAATACATTACTGGATAACTCTTCACTATAAATTGCAGAAATAAACATTTTTCATCTTAAGATTCTGAACACCGAACAAGTCTAGTGACTTTATTTAATCTATTTTTTTATGATAGAACAAAATGAATATATTTTTTTACTGCCAACTATCGTTCGAAAATATATTAAAATTTACAATAAAAACAAAGAGACAACATAGCACTTACAACTAATGTCATAATATGGGATTTGTTCATTACTCCCCAGTTACAAAGATCGGTGTCACAAGTGCTCCAGGCGGTCGTTACACCTGCAACTTTAAATTCCCCGTGATCCTGTTTTCCTTTTGCCGCACATTTTCGTTCTATATGTTCATTTCCGTCACCTAGTTAGAAAAAATATGATTTACTTAGACTTCATGTTTAAAAAAAAGTTGTCCCACTCTAGGGTTTGTCCTGTGACGTGAGTGTGTTTACTAACATATAAACTCACATACACAAACGGGAACAAATATCTGTAGGCCATACAAACATCGTTCGTAGATAGAAGATAGAAGCTCCGTGCGGGTTTCGAACCACACCACACAGCGCAGCAGCTGCAATGATGTCTCAGAAATAGTAAGTACTCGCCGTATTTAAAATTCTAGCCGGAATATATGGGCTAGCAACTCGTAAAATTTAAAAAAATATATACTTATGGGGTTTTTCAAATGCTACATTTAATAAAAAGGCTACTTTCTAAAAAAAAAATCTACATGGTTCGGTCACAAATGTGACAAAAGCAATTCCGCATAATTATAGGCTTTTTAGAATGTTGTTCGCCCGAAAATAAGAAAAAAAAAATCGCAGATAGCTACCGTACAGAGTATTATAATATCCTGAGGCCCTAGACAAGTGACATTCTATCATCGAAAGTGTTGCGATAGCGATTGTCAAAATGGCAAAATTGTATGGGATTAACAGTATTGCGGTGCGCCACTCTCCCTACCTTCCGCGGCCCGGACGGGGTCGCCACCGTATGATGATGGACGCGGTGGGGCCGCAGGGGAGGAGGAGTGTCGGTATTGCGTTAGCCGCTCTCCCTATCCCCTGCGGCTGAAAAATGGTAGGTGGCGGAGCCATTGACCTTGTCCCGTCACAGGGGGACCAAGGGTGCCATACACGGGGTAGTCTGGCACCCATGTGCTGATTTGGTCCTTGGGGTGGTCACGGCGTACAGTGTGTTCTGGTGCGCCGGTGATGGGGGGTACTCCCCCGAGGAGGGTACGTTGACGGACAGCCGTGTTGGGTTCACGGTGAGTGCTAACGCGTGTCTGTGTTCCCGCCATAAGCGGCACAGGAGGTCACCGTGCAGTTTCAGTGGGTTAGAGCCCCACATAACTGCACTATCTCCCCGTGGTAGTGCAGTATGCATGAGCATGTCTCCACGCAAAAAAAAAGTTATGCTAGAAGAGATTTTTGTAGAAATAAACATGACCTTTGTACAGTAGTCTCACGGATCTTTGTGTCACTGAAGTTGGCTGCAAGACCCTGCGTAATAGCATTTTTTGTATCAATGTTGAATTTGATGATAGCTTTGTATAATTGGCTCTTTTACTCGCTTACGTTTGTCGCATCGTCCTATCTCGCTTACTTTTTGCAGTATACGCGATGAGAAAATGTTTCTTGCGCAATGGTTCGCAGAGACTAAATTCAGAGACACAAAGATCCGCTATGACTACTGTATCTATTTTCTGTTCTTTCGTCTCATCTGTTTATTGTAAGTGCGTACACTAATTGTCAAATAATCTTTCTTTCTTTCTTCTTATAAAAAAGCGTTGCCCCATACTAGGAATTTCGCCTGTATCGTGGGTGCGTTTACAAGACACCTCTCGTATACATTACCTGGGTGTATACAGAGTTTACAGATAGTTGTTCCAGCTCATACAAAGGTCGTTGTAGGTCATACAAATATTTGTTCCGTGCGGGAATCAAACCCGCGGCACGCAGCGCAGCAGTCAATCGCTCAACCACTGCGCCAACCGTGCGCCCATAATCATCTGCCTAGCCTTTTTCAAAGATCTTCAAATGACAGCCGGGACCAACGGCTTAACGTGCTTTCCGAGGCACGGAGCATGTAAAGACGGTCACCCATCCACGGATCGACCTCTGCAAGCGTTCTTAACTACTTAACCATGAAGATCGATCCGTGTGGCAGTTATTATTTAGCCACGAGCTCCTAACATTAATTGTTAAATCAATATTTAAAATTGTTACTCACCCAATGTTGTTTTATCAATGCGACAGACTTGTTTGTCTGAACATTTATTTGTAAGGCCGGAGTAATTGTCCAAGCATTCTGGTTTTAAAAAGGATTCACAAACGTAGCAATCAATTGACGAGGCTGGAATGAGTGAATTTAATTTAGAAAAAAAAAATGTTTAGGTATTAATATCTAATACCTTTAAACGAGTAATTCTTGTATAAATCTATACTAATACTAATATACTAATACTATATATATCTATAATAATATTATAAAGAGGAAAGATTTTTTTGTTTGTTTGTACCGAATAGGCTCCGATCGGAAATCGGTACGATTTGAAAAATTCTTTCATCAATAGAAAGCTACATTATTACTGAGTGACATAGGCTATTTTTTAATCCCGGTCCTGTGTGGTGGTCCACGGGAGCGAAGCCGCGGGCAACAGCTAGTAATATTATAAAGAGAAAAGATTTTATTGTTTGTTTGTTTGTAACGAATAGGCTCCGAAACTACTGGACTGATTTAAAAATTCTTTCACCAATAGAAAGCTACTTTATTTCTGAGTGATATAGGCTATTTTTATATCCTGAAAACGGGTCCTGTGTGGTGGTCCACGGGAGCGAAACCGCGGGCAACAGCTAGTGTATATATATAATCTGAATCTCGGAAACGGCTCCAACGATTTTCATGAAAGTATGCAGGGCCTTTCGGGGACGATAAATCGACCTAGCTAGGTTTCATTTTTGGAAAACTTTCTTTTCTCTACTTTCACCCGAGCAGAGCCAGGTACTATATTATTATATTAATAGATGTTCCCAATTTCAAGATTACACTTTGACATCGGAAACTTATTATCATTATTTTGAGCTTAAAATTTATTTCAGATCACATCATCAGCCTATTAATGTTCCCACTGCTGGGACACAGGCCTCCTCTCTGTGAGAGGGGTTGGGCTGTAATCCACCACGCGGGCCCAGTGCGGTTTGGTGGATGTCACATGTCTTCGAATTTTCGGTTCTAGGACATGCCGGTTTCCTCACGATGTTTTCCTTCACCGTTTTGAGAGCAGTGGTGATGAAATAATTTACACAAAGTAAAGCGCCTGCCTGGGCTCGAACCCACGACCTACAACTTGTAAGTCGCGGCCGATAGCACTGGGCCACCACTGCTCTCAAAATTTATTTATATATATAAAAATTCATAACATATACTAATATATATACAATATATATATAATAATTCATTATAATACCTGTTACACTGACAAAAATATTGGGACTTTTGAACTGTTTTTTACTAGCAACAAAACTAGTTTTGAATTCTTTTATTTATTTTCTAATAACTAAGTTTCCTTTAATTCAAAATTTCAAAACGTGATCGCTTTTACCCGAAAATTTGTTAGCAATAACTTTTATTTATTAGAAAATATTTTGTTGAAAAATAATACAAAGCTAATTAGCAAATTAATAGCGCTAGTAAAAATAATGTTCACAAGTACATACCAATTATTATTCTCAATACAGGTAAGGCGATTTACCCCTCGGCTCTCTAGTAAATTACCGATAAATTCATTTGATAAATAGTCAAGTGCGCATAAACTGCTGTGATTGGCAGTTTTCAACCAATCACAATTGTTAACGCGTGCTTGAATTTTCTGAAAGCGAAACTGGGGTTTTAATTCGCTTGTCACTAAACATCGTTTTTGTTTGAATTGCGATCGTTTACCCAGACAGCTAGTATAATTTTTAAGAATTACGATCTGCTACTCTTGTGGTGTGTAGACACCTTTATAATAAGTGTTATAGTGTAAATCATGTAGCTTGTCTTTTAATAAACAGTATTTACTCATCATTCGCCTGAGTATCATTTACATCCGAATCCAACATCACACTCTACTATCCATCACGAAACTGATGCTTCGCCGTTTTTAAGACGACGACTTTGAGGGAACAAAACGCGCACTCGTTTCACACCCGCGCGACCCGAAATTTAGTAGTTTTTTGTACTTTCCTTATTATACTATGACTTTAAAAAAAAAGCCTCAGATCAAAATGTAGATAATTAAATTGTCTTTAAGATAGTGTGAATTTCATTAAAATACGCCCAGCGGTTTTGGTGTGATTGTCGTGTTTTTATCCGTTTTAGACATAACTTTACAAAATAATTACACTATGTTATACGAAGAAAACTCAAAATTTGCTCAGATCAAATTATTAAGAAAGTAGTCTAATATAACATATATTTTTTTCAAAAAATTAAGACCAGCCATTTAGACGTGATTCTCATTTTGAAATCAGCTACTCAAGGGAATCGGCGCCTTAACACAAAACGCTTACGTTTTTAAAAAACGGCTACAACAAGCTAAATGTTTCGATCTACTCACAGACAGCGCACACTAAGCGATATTATAAATACGTTTAGCATTTAAAGTATTTAGTGATTTATTTTTGAAAAAATCTTTCCCCATTTGCAAGATGCAATATTCCAGTGAGTATAATATTTTAAACCGGGCAAATCGGGGAAATATGTAAAAATCATGTATAAAATAATTAATTAACTTTTTTTAGGGTTCTGTACCCAAAAGGTAAAAACGGGCCCCTATTAAATAAGACTCCGCGGTCCGTCTGTCTGTCTGTCACCAGGCTGTATCTCATGAACCGTGATAGCTAGACAGTTTAAATATTCACAGATGATGTATTTATGTTGGCGCTATAACAACAAATAGTAAAAACAGAATAAAATAAATATTTAAGTGGGGTTTCCATACAACAAACGTGATTTGTTTGCCGTTACTTGGCGATAATTGTCCTACTCGCACTTGGCCGGTTTTTTAAATATTCTTCTTGCGGCCTATATTTAAAAATGTGTAAATAATGAATACTTACATAAAACAAACTTTTAAATCGTTAAAAATAAAACTTACCATATTCAACGGATAAGCAGATGAACAGCGTGACCAAAAACAAAGGAGCCATTGAGAACTTCATTATGGTTTTCGTGTAATCGACGAGCACCAGAAATATTTAATGTGAAGTCAATTAATATTAACATGCAAATCGCTTTTTATACCTGCCTGGCCTTATCATCCAGGAAAAACACCAAAACTACATAACGTGTAGGTACGATTATTATCGACGGTTTAAACTTTGCCACAAAACGAAGTAACATTGTTTTTTCCACAAAACGAATATATATATAATATACCAATGCTACGCAATTTTACGCAAAATATTCAAAGACAAAGATATTTTGTTTTAAGTAGGCCACCAAGCGGCACTTTTGAACGTTAGGTACATTCAAATTTAGAAGTTATAAAAGTTGATTCTACCTTGCATTCGGCAAGTAGCTTGTTATGGAGAAGAATGCACAAGAAACTCCATACTTACTCTTTTAAAGAAAATGTTTTTTTACAATATTTAGTTATTAAAACGGTAGTGAAGCTAGCTGGGTGTATACAGAGTTACTGGTTAAGTCGACCTAGATCCATTAAGAGGTTATAGTTCCCATCATTTTTGACTAATTTGACTATGAAACACCCCAGCCTAAACCTAACCGTTTTTGAGATATTGGACTTGGAAGGTTTTTTAAAAAAATATGCCAATTTCTTAAGAATGGCCTTTTTTTTTTTCTTCTATGTCCTTATTTTTTTTCTAATTCCGATTTTTGAGTACTAGATAAGTTCGTTTATTATTCTAAATGCAAAAAGTCCAAATATCTGAATCATAGGAGTCATAAGAGACTGAAAGTGTAAAAAAGAAATAAATTTATAAAAACATTTTTTTTCTTTTAGCAAAATCTAAATAAAAAAATAAAGGCAGTTGTGCTTCAGATATGCTAAATAATATCTTTGTTCTATTAGCTATCCAACAAGGTATAACAAGCTAGGGGTCTTATCACAATTCTTAGAAAAAACTTTAATAAAAAGCTCACAGGTAGAGACAAAAAATGATAAAATGAAAAAATGGGACTTAAGATCAAACTTATCAGAAAATGAAATAAAACAATCCAAATAGTTATAAAACAACATTTATTGTTATTTTTACAAGTCCTGTTCCACATGACCGCCTCTGTTTCGCACACACACTCTCATTCTGTGTCTCAGTCCACTTTTTACTACAGCAGTAGTTAAATCTCTTCTTATTTCGTTTGCTGCCGCAGTTATTGGTGAATGAATTTTTCAAATCTGTCCAGTAGTTTCGGAGCCTATTCGGTACAAACAAACAAACAAAAAAATCTTTTCTCTTTACAATATTATTATAGATAGGTGCTTCCTCAAACTTGTGTACACTCACTGTGCAACCTGTTAATACGGGTAGCATTGAAAAGTAGCCCTAAACTCAATTGTATTGCGCAATGAACAATTTTGCGCAATAATTTCGTGTTCATATCAAATTCTCTAATACTTTATTACACATCCCAGTTACAAAGTTATAAATGCCTGCCGGCGGATCCGGATCCGCCGAATCTGGTGAAATTGTAACGAATTTACCCAAAAATAAAATTTGGTTCCCACCGATACCCGATTTTTAGTCAAAAACGTAACCAAAAATATTTGTCTCCTCGTCCAGTTTCGACCAAAAGCGAAACCAAAACATAAACTCGAGATTCATTCTGGAATAAAGTTATCGGACTAGGGTTTCATTAAAGGTTAAATAAATAAATCCTTTCATTATTGCAATGCAGTGTTCACATCACGCACATCATCAGCCTATTAATGTTCCCACTGCTGGGACACAGGCCTCCTCTCTGTGAGAGGGATGCAGTGTTCGTAGGTACAAAAAAAAAAATAAAAAAAAAACTACAGTTCAAACAAACTTATTATTTTGAAGTCTGAAACGTACGTAACGTTCCCAGAAGAGAAAAGCAGATTTGGCCAGATATGTTAAAATTCATTCATTTTATCTCCAGGGTTCTGACCGACCTGAGGGATGCGAATCAATACATATAATCATCATCATCTTATAATCTTTTCTACATGTAATAAATATGTAGAAAAGTAATTTTTGTACATCGAAAATTTTTCAAAAAAAATTGCCTGGGTGTTAAAGGATAACCAACAGAACCTATTTCCGGCATTTTTGGTATTTTTGTCTGTTTATCTGTTTGCCTGTTTATTTGTGCACGCATCACGTGAAATGTACGAAACCAATGTAAATAACTTTTATACATAAAAATTGTGCGTAGCTTGAAGAATTACTTAGTTTTTGTTTCATCGCAATCGGTTCACTCTATCAAAAGTTAGTGTTCAAGAAGTAAAATTATCACAACACACGCAATTCAGATACTTGGACAGTTGAACTCGATATTCGACAGATGGCGTTGTGTATTTGGAGTCATTTTCTGAATGGCGATGTTAAAATTCTCCGCGAGAGAATGATGACTATAGAAAAAAATTGGTAGGTAGGAAAGTAGGGTTGGCAGGAAGGTAAGGGTAGGGTTGGCAGACAGATGACGGGAGCGAAGCGAAGGAAGTAATTAAAAAAAATAAAGATATTTATTTTTGAAATTACACTCATAGACGAACGATGTAGTCCGTTTTTAGGGTTCCGTACCCAAAGGGTAAAAACGGGACCCTATTACTAAGACTTCACGATCCGTCTGTCTGTCTGTCTGTCCGTCTGTCACCAGGCTATATCTCATGATCCGTGATAGCTAGACAGTTGAAATTTTCACAGATGATGTATTTCTATTGCCGCTATAACAACAAATACTAAAAACAGAATAAAATTAATATTTAAGGGGGGCTCTCATACAACAAACATTATTTTTTTGCCGTTTTTTGCTCGATGTTAATAACGGCAACAGGTAGACGCTTGAAATATTCACAGAATATTTAGTTGTATATTCACTTCAAAAAATAATCATTATTAAATTAAAATAAAATAAATTAAGGGGGGCTCCCATACAACAAACGTGTTTTTTTTGCCGTTTTTTGCGGTAATGGTACGGAACCCTTCGTGCGCGAGTCCGACTCGCACTTGGCCAGTTTTTATTGACTACATAACATCTATCAGCTCAAAAACGCTAGTTTCGGTTGAGCTGAATATTCGGCCAATTTTTTTTCCGGCACCGAAAATCCGAACGAAATCAGTTTTTTGGCCGAAACTGGCCGAAACCGATCCGTCGGTCGATCTCTACCAAAATTTTTTGTTGATTAAAATTTGTGCACTTTTCAATTCACTGTGCAAATAGAATTCACATCACATCATCAGCCTATTAATGTTCCCACTGCTGGGACACAGGACAATAAAAACTGATCTCAAATCGAAATGGTGTCAATATAAAGTTATCTTCATTGTATATGGCAAACCCTTTACATACAAAAAATTGCCCAAATTATTTGTCATATTATAGTAACGCACTTTTGTTTGAAACAACATTAATTAAAGGTGGAAAGTACTAGTAATTTTTTTTTCCTAGTTGGCTGTTGGTTTTTAGGGTTCCCAACCCAAAAGGTCCAATAGAAGCCCTATTGCTGACACTCACGTGTCTGTCTGTCTATCTGTCCGTCGTCTGTCACACAGATTTAAGAGCCAAACTGTTGGAGCTACAGCCTTAAATTTTTTACAGTATAAGCATCTTGTTGATTCAAAGCCATACAAATTACCAACAATTTTTATAAGGAAAGTTCCCATACAGACAAAGGGAGGCGCGAAAAAAAATTGTTTTCCCTATTATTTATCTACACAGCGATACCATAACAAAAAAAAAAAAAAAACTGGCCAAGTGCGAGTGGGACTCGCGCACGAAGGAATCCGCACCATTATCGCAAAAAACGGCAAAAAAAAAAACGTTTGCTGTATGGGAGCCCCACTTAAATATTAATTTTATTCTGTTTTTAGTATTTGTTGTTATAGCGGCAATAGAAATACATCATCTGTGAAAATTTCAACTGTCTAGCTATCACGGTTCATGAGATACAGCCTGGTGACAGACGGACGGACAGACAGACAGACAGACGGATCGTGAAGTCTTAGTAATAGGGTCCCGTTTTTACCCTTTGGGTACGGAACCCTAAAAAAACTAAGTAAAAATAATAAAATGAAAACTGAATTTTTGGTTTTAAAAAATATTAGAAAACAAAGGAATGAGAAGTAATCTGCATTTTTTACAATATTTTGTTCCGAAGATATTAACTTCCCATTGAGCTAGGGACTTAAAATTTGGTGATAATGTTTGTTATACCTACGTACATTGTACCATCTAATACCAATATATTCTACATTTGGTATGGAACCCTAAATGTGCGAAATCCAATACGCACTTAGCTGGTTTCTTTTTTAGGGTTCCGTACCCAAAGGGTAAAAACGGGACCCTATTACTAAGACTCCGCGGTCCGTCTATCTGTCTGTCACCAGGCTGTATCTCATGAACCGTGATAGCTAGATAGTTGAAATTTTCACAGATGATGTATTTCTATTGCCGCTATAACAACAAATACTTAAAACAGAATAAAGTAAATATTTAAGTGGGGCTCCCATTCAATAAACCTGATTTTTTTGCCGTTTTTTTTTGAGATAATGGTACGGGACCCCTCATGCGCGAACCCGACCCGCACTTGACCGGTTTTATTCCTTTCTTTATTTAGTTTTAGTGTGAGGATGTGGCCACTTCTGGTATCAAAGTTTTATTTACTAATCTGCATACATGTTTAGTTCTTTCTTTCACACAAGGATTTATGTTCAACACGAAACGAAAATAGGCATAGTGGAAAATGAGGAATCTTGATGATAATCCATGCCAACAAAATTTATCGTGGGTGAGCAGTGGTGGCCCAGTGGTATCGGCCGCGACTTAAAAGGTTGTATGTCGTGGGTTCAAGCCCAGGAAGGCGCTTTACGTTGTGTAGATTATTTCATCACCACTGCTCTCAAAACGGTGAAGGAAAACATCGTGAGGAAACCGGCATGTCCTAGAACCAAAAATTCGAAGACATGTGACATCCATCAACCCGCACTGGTCCCGCGTGGTGGATTACGGCCCATTCCCTCTCACAGAGAGGAGGCCTGTGTCCCAGCAGTGGGAACATTAATGGGCTGATGATGTGATGTGATGATGTTAGTCTGGATCAAAAATGTTTCCAAAAAATTACCATGACGGAAATTTTAAGTATTTTTTTTTTATTTTCCTTATTAATATTAGAATGATAATTAACATTATTTAAATTTATTAACATTATATAGTCATTATTAACATTATTTTAACCGTACCGTGTATTTCCTGGTAACTAATTAAAATCATTTGAGTACGTAGCCAGTCATGGGGTCCCTAACTCCTTCAACGAAGTTACGGGCCCGTCCGAAAGTACTCCGGAACTTCTGAGTGAACCCTACTCCGTAATGATTAAATTTTTCGGACGGGTGAAAACACATCGGGATTAGATATAACTGTTAAATTGTGTTGTCATTTACGAGTGTTAGTAGTTCGGGCCCCTAACGAATCATGCGTCCGTACTTGATGCGGAGTAGGAAACGTCGAAACTATGGACTTCGTGCTTAGAGAGTATTTATTCGTGCCCAGATACAGTGCAACATAAAAGAGTAGAAATTAAATGAGGGCGCCACAATCGCTCAGATAGCAACCCAGTTAGTACGACCCAGCTGATCTTGATACTTGAATAGTATTATTTATTTATTGGGTATAAAAAATTAGTAAATATATTACATAAGTATATTTAATAAACATTTAATATGTAGTAGTAATAAAACAACAATTTCACAAAAAATAAGTATTTTTAATAATCAATTGCTTTCCATGTAAACTCAGATAAAAACTAAAATTTATAAAATAAACTAATCTAATAAATCAAAATCTAAATACTCTACACCTTCCATGGGATCACTTAAGTTCGTATAGTCTATTTTAAGCTCTGGTATTGATTCGTCACTGATTTCTGAACCACTCTCATCGTTACTGCTGTCTGCACCATGGGACGAGTTTTCATGTGTTTAGCTGGTGTTGAGAATTTCCCACCGTTTTCAATGCCGTGTTGCACGATTCTGTGCACTGTGCTTAGAGAAACACCTAAAACAAGCAAATAAAAGAATCACTGTCAGTCCGACGAAAGAAGTTCCGCGGTAAATAAACGTGAATATATTTTAAAATTGTTTCTTTCCATTTAGACGATTGCATCAACAAATATGCAATAAATTACATTAATTGTTTTTGCCTTACTATCAACGTTGTTAAGTCGCGCTATAACTACAAAGGTATTTGTTTACCTTAGCATAACCTCATAACCGGCTATACACCACATATAAACTTTGTAAACTATATCACGGGCACCTCCACGAATTACCTTATTCATGATTTGCCACTGTTTTTCTGTCCACACTCAGAAATATCACACAAAAACCAAAATTCTTACGAAAATCGAAACCGATCGAGAAAAATTGACAGCTCAAGTACTCATTTTAGATGTTGCCAGAAAATGAAAACTATTAGTTCCCAAATATTTAATTTCTACTCTTTTATGTCGTACTATATGTGCGTGAATTTACTTGTGTCAAGAACTGTGGGGTGACCAAACACCTCTCTAAACAAACAAAAAAATTTCGTAACCACAATAGTTTAAAAAGAAACTCGGTAAACCGACGGCCGACTGGAACTTCCAACTACTAATTGCTAGATAAATCTTGAGAAAGTTACACAAACTACCATGTACTGTTTAATTGGGCTGTCTCTCGATGTACCTACAGTTTGCAGTGATAATTAGCGAAGCTGTAATTGGTTTATGAGGAAAGTCTGCTCTGTCTGTGATGGTTTTGTGTTAGACTGAAGACGATATTTGTTCTGCAAAAAACTTAGGGCAACGTTAACACTAAACTTCTGAGGCATCACATTGTGAGTAAGTATAAAAAAATTGGCCAAGTGCGAGTCGTACTCGCGCACGAAGGGTTCCGTACCACTATAGCAAAAACCGGCACAAAAATCACCATTTTTGTATGGGAGCCTCACTTAAATATTTATTTTATTCTGTTTTCAGTATTTGTTGTTATAGCGGCAACAGAAATACATCATCTGTGAAAATTTCAACTGTCTAGCTATCACAGTTCATGAGATACAGCCTGGTGACAGACGGACAGACAGACAGACGGATCGTGGAGTCTTAGTAATAGGGTCCCGTTTTTACCCTAAAAATAATTGACTATCAGTCGGTTAACATGATCTTGTGTGATGATGATGATGGTTCCTTCTAACGATAGCGGACGACGATAGCGTCTTATACGAGTACACCCCATGATAAGGGTTTCAGAGGAATACGAAAATTTTTTAAACAGGTTTTTGTTTTTTTTTTTTTTTTTTTTTAATTTTACTTTTCATACATTTTCATGACAGACAGCATAAGTAATGATTGTACATAATAGATTTGTTTCGAAATCCCAGTAGCCTTATTGGGTAATGAATTCGGCATGCTAAAGGGGCAAGTGTATTAGTGTATGAAAAATCGACCAATTGTTCATGCTCTTTTTCCTTTGCCTTGCTGAATTTATTACGCAAATAGCTGTGCCCGCGCCCCGCGGCTTCGCTTCCGTCATCTGCCTGCCAACCCTACCATACTTACCTTACCAGCCTGCCTGCCTACTCCACATACTCAAAAATATACATACTACATACCAATTTTTTTTTCTAGGGTCATTCTTTCGCGTAAAATCTTAACACCGCGATTCAGAAAATGACTATAAATGCACAACGCCATCTATCGAATAGCGAGTTCAACTGTCCGAGTAACTGAATTGCGTGAGCTGTGATAATTTTACTTCTTGAACACTTTAAATTCATCTAACTTTTGATAGAGTGAACCGATTGCGATGAAACAAAAACTAAGTAATTCTTCAAAATAATACGCACAATGTTTATGTATAAAAGTTATCTACATTGGTTTCGTACATTTCACGTGATGCGTGCACAAATAAACAGACATACAGACAAAAATTCCAAAAATGCTAGAAATGGGTTCTGTTGGTTATCCTTTAACACCCTGGCTATTTTTTTTGGAATGTTTTTCGATGTACAAAAAATATTTTTCTACAGATTTATTATATGTATTGATATTGATTAGGCTGCTGGACCTGGTGCAGCTTGTGAAAAGCCTATGTATAGACATTTTTCATTACTTCTGTCCCTAAATACTAGGATACGAAATCACTTTTCGCAATATCATAAACTTCGACGATTGTAAATTATTTATTTATTTATAAAACTTTATGCACAAGTACAAAGGCGGACTTAATGCCTTAAATAAGTAGTGTTAGCGATCTTTATATTTAATTGAGCACACCAAGTGATTTTATATGTTGGCAATCATTTGTTTGATATTTTTACGCTTTCATCAAAGATGGACTGCTATTTGTCAGGTTGGTAAACGATAGTTTCCCGCCCATTCCGAGGTTATAAACAGTGTGGCTCATACCTTCAAAGATAGTCTTTATTTGATCGAGGCGTGATAAATAAGTATTAGGGTAAGTGCTGCTGTATTAACTGTTTTCTATAAACTGTATTCTATAAACGATATTTTATTAACTCTGTGAGTATATTTTATTAATAGTGAGAGTGGCAACACTGGCTGAGTGACACTTGACCGCGTATAGAATAAAACTCACCGATAATGAATCTTGTATATATTGTAATTATGAAAGGAGACGGATACGCTTTCATACAATTTTGGGCCTTGATGTAAAAAGATGAAATTGGTGTTAATTGATAGCTACTATATTATCAAACATTCACTGAAAATTTTGCAATTTTTGGCAATCTGAGAGCCGAGATAAAAGAGATTAATGAAAAGTGAGGTTACGTAACAATCTATACATAACAGCCGATTTTTGACCTGTCAATTGTAGACCGATTTTGATAATTCTTTTTTTGTTCGAAAGAGTAAGTTCCGAAATTGGTCCCATTTTAATTTGGTCAAGTTCTGATGAAGAACTTCGGAGATATACAACAGAACTCTTCAATAAATAACGGCAAATCTCTCATGATTGCTGCAATCGCATGTCTGTTTATTGTTTATACCATTTCATAACATAACATCACGCCAGTACGCTCAAAGGGTGTACGCAGATCTCTCATATCACCGGGTATGTTCAAGTTCAAAGGCTTTATAGGTACATACTAAACAACTTGCCTATTATGTAGGTACAAGTAAAAAGGGAAAATAAAAAAAACATTTAGCATTGGTACCTACGAAAGACACCGACTTCCAAAAATAAAGTTACTTTTCACTTTTTAGTTTTTTATTTGGAAGTTGGTAGATTTTTTTTGTAAAAAAGTTTTTTTATTACAGCGACTAGTCGCTATGCCACAATTTACACAACGATCCATGGTGTCAATATCCAAGTATATAATATAATCCAAGTTCAACGTTAAAGCGGAGTTCTCAGTGTCCGGTATGGTAGCAAGGCAAGGGTCGTACAAGAAGGTAGATCAGAAGTCCGTAGAATGAAAGCAGGGGTCGAGGAAAATAAAAATAAAACAATGGGGGGAAACACACTTAAAATGCACACGCACTAGACGATACGAAACCATTATATTATATATTACATTAGTACATTTTTTTTTTTTTTTTTTTTTTTGTGCACTAGTTGTACTTTGTGCCATTTTCAGGTAAAAATTTGGGAAACAGGGAAATAAAAAGCGGAACGGTAAGGATTACAATGATATGAAATGTGGATCAGGCAAGTCATTAATATAATATATTATGTACAATATAATAAATAAACTAAAGTTTAATATCATTTATAAACAGAAAAGAGGCAATTATATCATAATAAATTATTGGGTTATGTAATAAACAAATCATACGAGTGGGGAAAGGGGTTTTTAATCTAATAAGGGAATCAAGAAAATCAGAACGGTCATGACGAGAACATGAAAAAAATATATGGTCCAAGGTACCAACATCTTCCCCACATTCACACATGTTATCCTCTACAATACGGAGCGTGGCAAGATGGTAAGGAGTACATACATGACCCAAACGCATACGAATGATTTGACTAGCAATCAATTTGGAACACTTAACCTTGAAAAACCACGGCTTAATAGGAACATGAGGTTGTATAAAGTAATAATATTTTCCTTTTGTTTGAGCGCTCTCACCCCATGAGACACTCCAGGCATCGCGAAGGTATAACTTGGGTAAATTCATGATATCATGGGCAAAGTTTATATAAGGAAAAGTGTCTCCATCATTGACAGCCTCCTTGGCTAAATTATCCGCCTTGTCATTTCCCTTAATGCCACAGTGGCTAGGAATCCAAACAAAATGTACAGATTGCCCCTTCAACCTTAGATCATATAATACATTCCTAATATCAAATACAACAGGGTAGAAAGCCTTCATTTTAAAAGGGAACTTCTCGATTGCCTGTAACGCACTCTTAGAGTCGGAAAATGTAACAGTATTTTGTAACTTAGCTAACAAAACATATTCTAGTGCCTTAAATAGGCCAAAGCACTCCCCTGTAAAAACAGAAGACTCCGGAGGAAGTTTTATTTTTTGAATAAGCTTATACTGTGCATGATAAACTCCTACACCTACACAACTATCCAGCGTTTTAGAAGAATCAGTAAATATTAGGTGCCAGTCTTTCCATTTATCATCAATATTACTGATAAATTTAGAATTCGCTCCAGAATCAGTTTTGGCGATACCCGTATCATATGTTATTTCAGGCTCTAAAAGTAGAGAGTCAAAAACGTTATCATTAAATATTGCTAGCTTTGGTGCATTATGCACAGGCGATTCAAGTAACTTAAACTTCCTGTAACTAGTAATTAAACAAGGAACAGATTTGCATCTCCAATAGTTGGAGCTTTCAATCAGATAATTTAGATTATCTAACCTAATGATCAATGGATGGTTGGAAAATTGCATGATTTTAAATAGAAACCTATCAGCTAACAGCTGTCTTCTCAAATATAAATGAGGTTCACCACACTCTACTTGCAACGCATTTAAAGGACTCGATCGCATTGCACCCGAGATGATTCTGAGAGCTTTAGATTGAATATTATCTAACTTTTTGAACCATTTTTTACTACCACCTTCTAATAAAAAGGTACCATAATCCAAAATACTACGAATTATAGCATTGTATAACAATTTCTGGTTAAAAGGGTGGGCACCCCACCACACACCCGAGAGACATCTCATAATATTCAACTGCTTTTCACATCTATCCACTATATAACTTAAATGAGATTTACCTGTCATTTTCTTATCCAAAATTAAACCCAAGAATTTAGCTTCGTCCCCAACATTTAAAATATGATTGCAATAGAAAACTTTAGGTGGTGGAAAATCTCGTTTTCTAGAAAAAACTACTACAGAACTTTTGTTAGCTGATAAATCCATCCCATTATTATCAAGCCAAGCCTTTAGAGACGAGAGAGATTCTGTTAATGAATTACATGCAGTTGAGATAGACATGTTTATTGAATAAATAAGTAGGTCGTCAGCGTATTGTAAAACACTAACGATACCATTTAAGGACGCCTCTAGATCATATGTGTAAATGTTGTAAAGTAACGGGCTAAGTACAGACCCTTGAGGTAATCCCTTATAAACAGTTCGTGAAATTCTTGAACCTTGGTTTGTTACTATAAATATAAAGCGAACAGATAAGATATTAATAATAAAATTAACTAATATTAACGGCACCTGCAATTTCATTAGTTTATTTTTGAGCACTGCTATGATTACATTGTCATAAGCTGCCGAAACGTCTAAAAATGCAGCAACCACCGATAAATTATTAGAAAAGGCCAAATTGATGTCTGTGGTAAAGATACTTAAACTGTCGATGGTACTTTTAGATTTACGAAAGCCGTATTGAGAAATCGAAAGCAAATTATTTCTTTCGATATGCCATTCAAGACGATTTTTAACCAGGTGTTCTGCAATTTTAACAATAACCAAAGATAAGGCTATAGGTCGATAAGTAGCCGGTTCATCAGGAGATTTTTTAGGCTTTATTATAGGGACTATTTCTTGAGTTCGCCAAGAGGTAGGAATGTTCCCAGAAAATCGTCAGCTAAAGCAGGAGACAACTGAAGACCACAACGGTTTTGATTAAAAGCATTCCTAAAACGCTTAATGTTTCTCCAGACCTCCGAAGGACAAGTTCTAGGAGAAAGGGAGGCACAAAATGATCTCCATCCCTCAAATTTCCTTTCCCTCAAAAAATCTCTAGTCTCATTAATTATACCAGTAAGTTTATTTAAATTTTCGTCCGACATATCCTCTCCATACTCTCTTTCCGCTTCCTTTCTTCTTCGTACTGCATATGAACATTCAGTATTCCACCGAGGAGGCATAGGTAAATTGTTTGTGCGAGAACTTTTTACAGGGAAAATCTCATCAGCTACTTCAAGCATGCAAAGAGCTAAGGCTCGAGAGCAATCATCTTCTCCTCCATGAAGTATTTCAGGTAACTGAGACACTTTGACTTCAAGGACCTGATTAAATTTTTCCCAATCAGCTCCACCCAATCTGTACCTTAATCGAGGGGGACGCTTTTCACTGATGGGATATTTGTCAGGGGATGCTATTACTAGGGGAAAATGTTCACTGCCTAGTGTAGAAGAAGGGAAGACAGACCAAGTGAGTGATAAGGCCAAACTAGGGGAACAAATCGACAAGTCCACAGCACTAGGCAATTCATTGGGCTTGGTACGTCTAGTCGGTGTCCCAGTATTTAATACACATAGATTATTGTCATCTAATATTTGTAGCAAACGTACACCATCACTTTTATTTTCACCACATCCCCACGTCTGATGATGACAATTAAAATCTCCCATTATCAAGACAGGGCTAGTCAATGAACAAAAAATATCACTTATCTCTTGTAGAGCAGCGGATGAAGGCTTTGGAATATATACAGAGGCATAAGATACATTATTTACACGTACAGCAACGAAATCAACTATAGAATACTGATTGGGTAATGCAATTTGAGAAAATGCAACATTGTTTTTGATCAAGATGGCAACACCACCGTAGCCATCAGTTCTGTCATTACGAATGCAAACATAACCTGGAATACCAAATATTCGACCGTGTTTAAGCCATGTTTCACTCAATGCAACAATAATTGGTTTATACTTGTTAACTAAATATAAAAGATCAGTTTTTTTATTAGTCACTGACCTGGCGTTCCATTGAATAATCAAATCCATTATCGTTTTTGTCTGTCAGTAATTTACAAATCAGGTCAGCGTTGTTCGGTTTAATGTATTTTTTATTTTGTAACATCTTAATAAGACTGTTAATTAGATCCATAATCTGTTCATGATCTTCTTTTTGTTCGGGTTTATTCTGTAGTGCACACCCATTACTGGGACTTGGAAAACTGAACTCATTTATTAATGCATTGTGTGCTGCTCTGTCACATCCAGACGCAGATTTAGGAGGCGAACGAGGTTTTTTAAATATTGTTTTATTGTATGAAGTTGTCCTAGGACCATTTTTCAAATTATCATTAGTGTGGAAGTATGCGGATTTGGAATCTGATTGAGAAATTTTACTACTTAAAACAACTTTATCAGCATATGACATAGAGGAAAATGGATGCAACTTACTAGCCTCTAAATAAGAAATACATGAATGAGCCATAGTGTTTTTGATATCTCTTTGTCTCTTAAACTCAGGGCATGCTTTATTTATAGCAAAGTGAAAACCAGAACAATTTATACAAGATGCACAATCCTCCTCAATGCTACAAGATTCAGCTGAATGATTTTGACTGCATTTAAAACATCTCGGCTCTGGAGCCCTACATTGTAATTTTGTATGTCCATACCTACAGCATCTGAAACACTGAATGGTGGGGTACACATATATATCAACATTTAATGCATTATAACACATGAATATTCTCTTTGGAAGAATTTGTCCATCAAAAGTTATAACAATGGTTTCTGAAGGTTTCCAAACTGGATTACCGTTAATCTGCACTTTATAATTTAACCTCCGAATTTTAATGACATTTCCACACCCAACGGGTGTAGAAATATTTGCTTCAATTTCATCTAATGACCATTCTGAAGGAACACCACGCACCATACCCATTCTAGTTACATTGAATGTCGGGATAAAAGCTTTGAATCCATTAGTACTTAATAAGTTAGATTTTAAAAAATCATTTGCATCATGGAAAGTCGAAAATGCAACTGCACACTTATTGCGGCCTATCCTTTTAATGCTACCATTAATTATATTTTTAAATGCTCCCCGTTTCATAGTTTCCAAACGCAATGGGGTGTAATACAGTTCCACTATTAGGTAAGTCGGTGATGCGCTGTACATGTATCAAATAAGGAGATACATCAGTATGTATGTACTCCTTCCTACCAACTGGCTCAAAACTTGCTTGACTAGGCTTTGACTGTGACTCAAATTGGGATGAAGCTTGGTTACCATGGTTATTTTCAAGAACCGTCTCTTGGGGATTACAATTACAATCCGTAATACTAACATCATTCTGGCCATGACCTTTTCTGGTGCGTTTGCGTATTTTACAGGTTTTACAGATTTTCCTGCGTTTTCGAGAAGATTTTTCGCTACTGTCAGTGGCCACTGAACCATCAGTGTCCATGCCACTTTTATAAACACCATTATCACTCCGTGACATGATAGTCACATAGTTTGCGACATCCTCGGGGGGATTTAGGCCGCCGCCTAAATCCCCCTGCAAGTTATTAGGGGGGTCGTTCATACGACCCGGACTTAGGGACTAATCATACAATATAAAAAACTTACCAAATATTCACCTACAAACACTACTACAAATATATACAATTATTATACAAAATTATATTACAAAGATAAGACTCAACTGATCCGTTTTACAATAAAAAAATAAATTTCAAGAATTTGAAACAACCGCGCGCAACCGAAGTTTCCCGCCTTTTTTAAAACCCATTAGTACATTAATACTAAGTATCAGCATAGACCAGTGATTCTCAACCCGTGTGTCGCGACCCCCTGGGGGGTCGCAAGAGGTCGCGAAAACTACCTCAGTAAAATAACAATAAGGTTTAAAAATATAGAATATCTCATGCAATTTCCAATAAGGCCAAACACGACTAGGATACATTGTTTTGTTTCGGAGTTCCAGTGCCTACCTTCCCGCATCATCATCTGATCAGTTCAATGGTACCATTATCATCATTACCATTTATTTATGAGTAGGAATATGCTTCATCATAGTCGGTTATTTGAGATATCTTATACTCGTGACGTGATAAGGGTTTATCATTGAGAAGTTCCAGTGGCCATCTGTGGTCTTCTTCGTCAGTTCCAATTCACAAAATAATTAATTCTGAGTGCAAATGATTGTATTGTTGATGAAATATATATAATACCAATGCTATATGTATGCCTATAACATTTGAGGAGTTCCCTTGATTTCCATGGGATCCCATCAGATTCTGACTTAGTGTCAATGGGACAACTTCGGGAGTATAACCTTTCAAACCCAAAAAGATTTTTCAAAATCATTCCACAATCGGCGGAGTAATTGTGGAACAAACATACAAAAAATACATACAGTCGAATTGAGAACCTCATCATTTTTGAAGTCGGTTGAAAAAAAACAAGTGTCGAAGTTCGCGAAATATTTTTTCATATTTTGGGGGTCGTGTCATGAAAAAGGTTGAAAAACACTGGCATAGACTATAATGACAGACAGAGTGTCATGTCATGCATATCAACGTCAAGCACAGATTACCTCCGTCAAGTCAGAGTTAGTACAGATTAAAAATACAATAATCGATTAGTAAACGTGAATCGATTTATCTTAATTATGTAGATATTTAATTGGTATAAACTGTTTAATACGTTAATTCTAATAGATTTAATTATTTTAATTGAATTAATCATCTGGTGAGAGCATTTTCTTAAATAGTATGAACTCCGTCACGATAATCGATTATAATTTAATTGATATTCGATTTACTTCGTAACCATCTTAATTTTTGGATTTCTCATTTTCCAGATTGTGAATTAAGCTGATTTTTCACATTTTGAATTAGTAAAATATAACCCTTTTTTTAAACCATACCTCAACTTATTACATTCAGGCCCAGAAATCCCCGTCTCCTTTGTGACCTACAACATTTGTTCTTTGATTGTAAACAGTTTTCGGTTCAACGGTTATTGTTGATTTGTCAATGTCAGGACTTACTAGGTAATGTGACCTACCTTAAAAATATGATTGATTTTTAAAGATTCCTATATTATATAATTATATATTTCAATTTATCCAAAGCACTGTTGGATCTTTATAAATAATAATTATTTGTATAGTTTTGTTAAGTCTGACTATTATCTAAGTAAATTTTGTTTATTTGTCTTCTGTGTTTACCTAATGTAATTTTATTATCCCGTTATTATCTCATAGATGTAAATTGATTGTTATGTATGATTGTTGGGCTGATGGCATGCCAATGCCCGTACAATAAAATAAAATAAAAAACACTTATTAACCGCATATTTTAAATTTTGCAAAAATATAAATAAACATCCAAATTGTATAAATATTAGTGTGACAAAGTGCAGTTACGATAATTTACCCGTGATATTATTTTTGACACGTTATGAATGATGATGAAATATTTAGTTGCAAAGTGTTACTATCATATTAATGACTATTTAAATGAAAAATGCTAGGCCTTCTACATCCGATTTATTATGTTAGAGGAAAATCAATATTTTTCTAATGAATTATCAATGTATTAATTTTAATTTGATTTGTATTAGTTTTAAATCTGACTGTAATGTATTATTTTGAGCAGGTATTTGCATTGGTATTTCAATTGTATCGAATTTAACTTATATTTGTATGTAATTTAATTTTCTATTCGATTTTTTAATTTTTTTATTCTGACATTTAAATATTCTCATAATTATTACATAAGGCTGACATATTTAATCTAATTTTTATCTTGTACCTACTTAGTTTTCATTATTTGCATACCCATGTGATGGTTAAACATGGAGAACTTTATTAATGAACAGAAAACATCAATGTATATTTGTACCCATGTTTGCAGATAAATAAATGATTTATATGTTCTATAAACTATTTTCTAAAAACTGTGTTTTGTGTATTTGATATGAGAATACACAGGGTGAGTAAACCCTTTTAAGCTGGCTAAATCATGTGCAAATGTTACTACTACTCCTCCAGAAATTGACAGTCGATCACAGTCACCAGCTGTCAAGGAAAAGCTTTCTGTACAAAATAGACACACTGAGGCACTTCAATCCCAAGAAACAGATCGATACATCAAGCCTAAAAGCACCAAACATAAGCTATGTATTGTGAGTGCAAATAAAAACAACAAGGTTTTATCTATAGCCGAGAAGTCATTTTAAAACTGTGAAATTTGTCATTATGTTTCCCCGAATTGTGGCACGGAGCAGCTTATCAACAACTTGGAGAAAAAGTTAATAGATTATACAATTAATGATTTCTGCATTATTTTAATTGGAGAAAAAGACTTCTATAAAACTGAAAACTATGTGGATAGAATAATAAAACTCAGAGAAAAATTGCAGAAAATACAGCACACGAATATTATAATATGTGTTCCTACTTTCAAATTAAGTGATCATTCAACATTGTTCAACTGGCGCATAGAGACCTTCAATAACCTACTTCATTTAGACTTGCAGACGTACAACTATGCAATGGCGTTTGACTCAAATTTAGACTTGTGTTACGATTTTATAATGTTCTCTAAGTTTAATAGGAAAATAAACGATCGTGGTATGCGAAATGTGTTTTATAATCTGTCGGTAACTATAGCTGATTATAATTCATTTTCTAAACAAGAAAATATAGCTGACAACCAAACAAGCATATCGTCTCCACGATGCGATTTTTTTCTTTATAAATATAAATATAATGCATCAAAATATTGCCGGTCTCTTAAGCAAGTCCGACTTAATGGTTATTTATATAAAGGAATTGTTAAGTAAACAAATTAATTTAGATGTTTTATGTATAACCGAACATTTCATAATGTCTGGCCAAGATAAACTTTTACATATACCAAATTATAAGCTAGCAGCATGTTATGCTAGACAAAACATTAAGCGCGGTGGAGCCTGTATCTTAGTTAAAAAAGGCATCGAATATAAAGAACTGCCCGACATTATGAGACATTCGATAACGGGAATTATAGAATGTTTCGCAATTGAATTACCTTCACAAAAACTTACAATTCTATGTGTGTATAGACCACCAAAAACCACTAATCTACACCAATTCTATGAAAACTTAGATATTATACTTAAAAAGATTTCTAAACCTAGCAAAAAAATTATTATGTGCGGCGATTTTAACATAGATATTCTAAAAAAGAACAGCATTAGCATGGACTTTGATTATTTCCTTATGAACTATGATTTAAAACTAGAAATAAATAGACCGACCAGATTTCAAAGTAAAACTTGCTTAGATAATTTTGCGCACAATACAAAACAGAGCGGCCAAAGTGAAATAATAGACTTCGGATTATCCGATCACACGGCCCAAATATTTACAATAAAAGTTAGTAAGTTTAGTCAAGTTAAAACATGGAAAACATCAAGACGAGACATATCTGAAGAAAATTTAATTATCTTTAGAAATCATCTCCAAAACTTATCGTTTTTCTTAGCCTATGATAACTTTTTAGAAATATTTCAACTCCTGTATGAACTATGCTTCCCCTTCAAAACTGTCATATTAAGATCTGAAAAAAAGATAAAATGGGTATCTAGAGGTATTAGAATCTGCAGCAAAAAACAACGCCAATTACTCTGGAAACAAAGACTTAACCCTACTAAGGAAAATAAAACGACATTTAAAAAGTACTCAAAAAAAATAAAAAAAAAAATCAAACTAACCCAGAAAGCACAGAACAACTTTTTAGTAAAAAATTCCAAAAGTAAATCTAAAACATCCTGGCAAATAATAAATAATACAAAATCTATAAATGAACCCATAACAAGAATAAAAAAACATGATTTAATATTAACTGACCCTAATGAAATAGCTCAGTCATTCAACGATTTCTTTATTGGTTTAAATAATATAGCTCTTAAAGTTATACCGTCAATAATAGAGTACGAGAACCCAAATGAAATGTACGAGGCCCTTTTTGATGTTGTGCAAAATGAGTACAAATCCGTTTTTAAAACTAAAACTATCAACATTACTGGGACTTCCGCTGGTTTCAACCAATGGGCTACACCAGGCATTTATAAAAGCCGAGCGAGATTGTATGAGTTGTATGGTCTGAGACAGTACAAGTTTGATAACAATTTTTTAGAATATGTTAAAAATTATTCAAAATTATTTAAAAAGATTTGTCGTGTTGCAAAATCAAAATTTCTAAGTGAGACTATTAAAAATTCTAATAACAAAGTAAAAGCCACTTGGAAAATCATAAACAACGAAACGGGTAAATCGGTTAAAAAAGAAAATCAACTCGAGATCATGGTTGACAACAAATTAGTTAATAAACCAGCTGACGTAGCTGAGGCGTTTAATGAGTTTTTTACGAGCATACCTGCAACGACGACTTGCTCCTTAAGTTCGTCGCCGTCTAAGGCTGAAAACCTATTGCATAGTAGCGTCCCTAAATGTAGTTATGTATTGAGATTCGAGCATGTAGCGCCTCGTGATGTAGTTAATGTTTTTAATTCTCTTAAATCTAAAAACACGGGTGATTACTGGGGCATATCTACCAAACTTTTGGGCAATATAATAGACATTGTGGCCCCCTATCTTGCTGTTACGTTTAACAAATGCATTGATTTGGGTACTTTTCCTGATCTCATGAAGAGCAGTAAAGTCATCCCTCTATTTAAATCCGGTAGCAAAAATGATATTGGTAATTTCAGACCAATCTCTATTTTGCCTGCATTCAGCAAAATATTTGAAAAGTTAATTCTTAAGCAGTTACTCAGACATTTTAACTTACATAGCCTCCTTCACAATGACCAATATGGGTTTACGAAGGGTCGCTCGACTACAGATGCGGGTGTTGCTTTGTTGAAACACATATTTGACGCATGGGAGAAGTCGCGAAATGCAATTGGTGTTTTCTGCGATCTTTCTAAAGCCTTCGATTGCGTTCACCATGATACGCTTTTGCGTAAACTACGCCATTACGGTGTTCAAAACGAAGCCCTTAATGTAATTGAGTCATATTTACTTAATAGATACCAATGCGTAGACGTTAATGGCGCTAAATCTTCCAGGTTACCTGTTGAGCTGGGTGTACCTCAAGGCTCAATACTGGGTCCGTTTTTATTCCTGGTTTATATTAACGATCTGCCATTCTATTTAAAGGATGTTTGCGACGTTGTACTGTTTGCAGATGATACTTCTCTGATCTTTAAAGTAGATAGGAATAGACAAGTTTTTGATGACTTGAATAACGCACTATCAATGGTCACAGATTGGTTCACAACAAATAATCTTGTTCTTAATGCCAAGAAGACTAAATGCATAAAGTTCGCTTTGCCCAATGTTAGAAATCTGGGTCCCAACATTGTGCTCGGCAATGAGAAGCTCGAAACTGTTGATTCAGCTGTGTTTCTGGGTATAACAGTAGACTCAAAAATTCAATGGGGGCCACATATATCAAGCCTAGCGGGTAGGCTTAGCTCGGCCGCCTACGCCGTCAGAAAGGTTAGACAATACACTGACGTTGATACAGCAAGGTTGGTCTACTTTAGTTATTTTCACAGTATCATGTCCTACGGTATTCTACTGTGGGGCAGAGCCGCTGATATTCAAAATATATTTGTGCTTCAAAAACGAGCTGTTCGTGCCATTTACCAATTAGGTGCGCGTGTTTCTCTAAGAGATTTTTTTAAAGAGATTGGTATTCTCACAGCGGCTTCACAGTACATATTCGCCAACATTTTATATATTAGGCAGAACATTCATTTGTACAGTAAAAATAGTGATATTCACAACTTTAACACCAGAAATAAGGACAAATTACGAGCTCCCTTTCATCGACTTCATAAGGTGCATAGTTCATTCGTTGGGGTTGGTATAACTTTTTACAACAAGTTACCGTCTTCTTTTCTAGATTTGCCATTTAACGCATTTAAAGCAAAGGTAAAAGCTAATCTCTGTTCTAAGGCATACTATTCTATTAATGATTATTTAGATGATAAGCATAGTTGGTCGCTGTGTTGAACTCAAGACAATGTTCGTGTTCTTTTACCAAAATTAGCTTGCTGTCAGGTTAAATATTATTATTTTTTAATTTCGTTTTTATGTGTATTTTTTTAAATTTTATTTTTTGGTAAGACTGTCGTAGGTATCGTTTACTGTTATTGTCGGAGCTGATGAAGATTGCTACTATCTTTGCATTATATAGAGTTAATCTTTCTAGTATTATATAGCAGCATAGCCAGCATTGTGTGAGTACCATGTACTTCAGAGCTGTCATTGTCTAGATACCTACGTCTTCTATTGACTTGAATGACTCCGGTGGTTGAGAGTATGTCATGCCCACTCAAATGTCTCGCCGATGGTGGCGCGTGTGTCGGATCATTTAGCTCCCTTCAAAATGGTTGAGCTGAATGGTGCTGATACATGTGTCATGTTCGTGAACGGGCGCTGTCGGTTGGGACTGGTCATCTCTTAGCTGCCATGGTTTATTTTAATTGATTCTAATTTTATTTCTGAATTGTCTTTTTATATTTACTATGGACACTTTTAACTTTCTACGTCGTTCTCACATAATGTGTAATCTCAACATGAATGATGTAACAAATGATTTGTAATAATTACCTAATTGAAAAAGAGTGTCCATGGAGTTTCTTGCCCGTTCTTCTCCATTGAGATCTACGCCTTGGAATGGGCATCTACGGTACTTTCACAGTTATTATGTCTTGTGACTGGGACTGTAGCACCATAATTTTGTAATATTTTATTTTGTCTTTTGACAATTCAAAAGTGTCTGTAATTGGCCTACTTGAAATAAAGTGCTTTGACTTTGACTTTGACTTTGGTCAGATCTCAGATCCACCCCTGGACACAACTAAAGATACTCTAAGAATTACGTATAACCCTCATTCTATTTTTATGGCCCCTGTTGTCCCTCAAGACATTATAAGGATGATCAAATCTTTAAAGAACAAAAAGAGTTATGGATATGGCGGTATTTCTACAAACGTTATAAAATTTGTCAGTTGTGCTATAGCTAATCCTCTAAGCCACATTATTAACGCAAGCATATCCGCTGGAACATTCCCCGATAGTCTTAAAACCACAATAGTTAAACCACTTCATAAGAAGAACACTAAAGAAGACATGGCTAACTATAGACCAATAGCTTTAATCCCCGTATTTTCCAAAATAATCGAAAAAGTAATTTATGAGTCATTTTATTCATTTCTGTCCAAATATCATATATTATGTGAGGAACAAAAAGGTTTTCGTAAAAATAAAAATATAAATATGGCCATATACGATCTAATAAATAAAATAATGGTTAATGTGGATAACAAAATACCAATTTGTGGCATTTTTACCGATATGACCAAAGCTTTTGATTACGTGAACCATGAAACGCTTTTGGTCAAACTTGAAGCTTACGACATACGAGGGAATGCCCTACGTCTAATAAAATCGTATCTAAGTGGGCGTCTTCCATATACGGAAATCACTAAAATATGCATCAAATCAAAACGTGAGGTTAAATATTTATCTGGTCCTGGGGCCATTCAATATGGCGTTCCGCAGGGCAGCGTTCTTGGGCCATTATTATTCTTGCTATATATAAATGATCTACCCCGACACATCCCATACCCTTGTGTGTTATTTGCCGATGACAGTACAATCCTAATAGACTGCCTCAACAAAGAGCTTTATGAAAAGGAAATAAATAATTCTCTAAAATTAATAATAAACTGGCTCAGCGACAATAATTTAATCATAAACCTCAATAAAACAAATGTAATGCATTTTTATCAAAAAATTCTTCCTCTAAACCTAAAAATTAATTATAAAGAACAAACTATTGATAGCGTTAGCTTGGCTAAATTCTTAGGTATATTGATTGACAGTCAATTAACGTGGAAACCGCAGGCTGAAGAAGTTTGCAAAAGATTAAGCACGACTGCGTATGCTCTCTACAATCTGTCCAAGAAAGTTAACGTTGATACATTAATGGTTGCATATCACGGTTTGGTGGTCTCTGTTCTAAGATTTGGTGTAGTATTCTGGGGTAATTGTTCCGAAAGGGAGTCTATATTTAAAGCCCAAAAACGGTGCATAAGATCCATTTTTAATCTCAAGACTACAGATAGTTGCATTCCATTTTTCAAGAAACACAAATTACTAACTTTTCCTAGTTTATACATTCTCGAAGTAGCTATATTCGTTAAAACTAACAAGCATCTATTTCCTGCATTGAATGATACGAGGATGCGAACTACTGCCTTGAGATCAAAATATCAGAGTCTATTGTGTACTGGTAGATATAACACTGTTTTGCTTATCATATTTAACAAATTGCCAAATTGTATTAAGGATCAGCCCTTAATAAAATTCAAGAAACTCCTATCGACGTTGCTGACAGAGAAATGTTATTACTCTGTTACCGAGTTTATAAATGATGAATAGTAATATTTGCTTCACAGTATCTTAATTATTATGTAAATTATTTTAGACTTAGCTGATTCATGATCTCATTTTGAATTTAAGTACTAATTAATTTAATTTAATTTTAGTTTCTAAATTATCTGTAACCACTATATGTTTGTATGCCAACAGGCAGAATGTACTGGGAATATATCTGAAACTAACATCATTATTGTAATACCAGCATTCTATACAAATAAAGAAATTATTATTATTATCTCCTTTATTTATCAGTTTTCTTATTATTTACATTTTTAAATATTTTTATAAAATAAATTAAAAAACAAAAACATTTAAAAATATAAAAAATAGAGGCCCACCGGTATCGGGAACAGGGTCCAAGCTACCGGCGGTCAGGGCTCCAGAGAGAGGAACCTCCTAACTATACGAGCCGTGTCCAGCAGTACTGCTTTCTGGATCAGGCCCTTGACCCAGCTACCTAACGAGAGCCTTCTAAGATGTTGGTCGAGGCTCGTGGCTATTAAGCCATTGGCTGAAACGACTATCGGTACAATGATCGCTGTGTCCACATCCCACATGTCGACAACCTCGCGAGCCAAGTCAAGATACTTGATTTGTTTATCTTTCTCGGCTTTCACGAGGTTCCCGTCATGCGGGACAGTTATGTCAACAATCATTGCACGCCTCTCGATTCGGTCCACCACCACTATATCAGGCTTGTTAGCGATAATAGTCCTGTCAGTGATGATGGACCGATCCCAGTACAATGTGATATTGCCATTTTCGAGAACTGGGTCGGGCACATACCTGTAGTACGGTACCTCCGATGCCACAAGAGTGTATTTCAGAGCAAGTTGCTGGTGGATGATCCTGGCTACAAGGTTGTGCCTATGCAAATACTCTTCGTTAGCTAGACGAGAACATCCAGAGATAATGTGGCGGATCGATTCACCCGGGCGGTGACATGCTCGACAGATGTCAACCGTGCCATCCTTCACAATAAATCTCCGGTAGTTATTCGTCATGATAACTTCGTCCATAATTGCACAGACAAAACCTTCGGTTTCCCCAAAGAGGTCACCGAAACGCAGCCAGGCTACGGACGCTGCTTGGTCTACATCAGACCCATGTAGGGCCCGGAAAAAGCGTCCGTGAAGCTCCTTACTCTGCCATACTTCCCTACGGTCGTTAGTTTCAAGCACTACAGGCTTGCGCCAGTTCTCATTCGCCATGGAGAGCGGGGTGAGTCCCTTGTCCACTGCTACTACATCTCGATGCATACCTACGTCGGTGTGTAGAAAATATTCCCTGAGATTGCATATCTCGCGGTTGTGGAGGTTTTTGGCATTCAAAAAGCCTCGGCCTCCACACTTCCGCGGGATATACAATCTCATTACTGACGATCGTGGGTGATGCATTCGATTTGCAGTCAGCAGTGTACGGACCCGCCTATCCAGGGCGTCGAGTTCCATTTGAGTCCATTTGAGTATGCCGAAAGAGTACATCAATACCGGCATGACCCAACCGTTGAAGGCGCGCACCTTGTTTCCGCTTGAAAGAAGGCTATTGAATACCTTTTTCAGGCGGCCAAAGAAGCGTTCCCTCAACGATTGCTTCATGTCAGTAGTGCTGATACCTAACGCTTCCAACATACCCAAATACTTATAGGTTTCGTTTGGAGAGAGGGATCTCAGGTTTATGGAATCCGCGAGCTGAATTCCTACGGATTCCACAATCTCCCCTCGCTTTACATGCATGACCGCACATTTGTCCACACCAAACTCCATCCTGATGGCGTTACTAAAAGTTTCAGTTACTTTCAGTAGCTCCATCAGCTGAAGATTGCTGGGGGCAAAGAGCTTCAGATCATCCATGTAAAGGAGGTGAGATATAACCTGACCACCTCTCTTCAACCTATCGGTTTTTTTCATTCCTCCTTTACATCGCAGGCTATCGCCTAGCCCTGAATTCTCCAGCAGCATGCTTAGAGGATTCAGGGCTAGGCAAAACCAAAGTGGACTCAAACTATCGCCCTAGAATAAACCTCGCTCGATCCTTACAGGTTCGCTATTCCTCTGGATATTTCGACATCCTGGATAGCGAAGGACTGTGCTCCATTGCCCCATACACGACATCAGGAAGGTGCGTAGAGTTGTATCTATTTTATACAATTCTAGCACCCTCATGAGCCATGTATGAGGCACCGAGTCATAGGCCTTCTTATAATCTATCCAACATGTCGACAGATCCTTTCGGGAACGCCAAACCTGTTGGCTAATGGCCATATCAATAAGGAGTAGCTCCTTAGTACCGCGGGACCCGTTCCTACATCCATTTTGAGAGACCGACATGATCGAATTTTCGTGAATTAATTATTATTATTATTATGTCGTTTATTTATCTTTTTTTTATTTTGTTACATTTTTAAATATTAAAAAAAAGAAAACTTAAAAAACATTTAAAAATATAAAAAATAGAAGCCAACCGGTATCGGGAACAGGGTCCAAGCTACCGGTGGTTAGGGCTCCAGAGACAGGAACCTCCTCACAATGCGAGCCGTATCGAGGAGTACTGCCTTCTGTATCCGACCCTTGATCCAACCGCCCAATGACAGCCTCGACAGATGGTCGTCGAGGCTCTTGGCCATCAGGCCGTTGGCCGTAACGACAATCGGCACAATGATCGCCGAGTCCACATTCCACATGTCGACAACCTCATGTGATAATTCGAAATACTTGATTTGTTTCTCTTTCTCAGCTTTCACGAGGTTCTCGTCATGTGGGATGGTGATATCGATTATGATGGTGAATAATCCTGGCCACTTGGTTATGCCTGTGTAAGTACTCGCCGTTAGCCAGACGAGAACAACCAGAGATAATATGTCTGATGGATTCACCCGGACGGTGGCATGCCCGACATATGTCAACCGTCCCGTCCTTCATTATATGTCTCCGGTAGTTATTCGTCAAGATAACTTCGTCCATAATTGCACAGACAAAACCTTCAGTTTCCCCGAAAAGGTCGCCGAAACGTAGCCAGGATACGGACGCTGGGAAATCTACATTGGGCCCATGGAGAGCCCGATAGAAGCGTCCGTGTAGCTCCTTGCCTTGCTCTCTTGTCCTTCTTTGCGTTCATCAGTCGATAGTATTACAGGCTTGCGCCAGTTCTCTTTAGCCATGGACAACGGGGTGAGGGTGTCCACTGCGACCACATCCCGGTGCATACCCACTTCAGCTTTTAAAAAGTATTCTCTGAGGCTGCACACCTCGCGGTTGTGAAGAGTCTTGGCGTTTAAAAAGCCTCGACCCCCACACTTCCGCGGGATGTACAGTCTCATCACCGATGATCGTGGGTGATGCATCCGGTTTGCGGTCAGCAGTGTCCGGACCCTCCTATCGAGGGCGTCGAGCTCGGTCTGAGTCCATTTGAGTATGCCGAAAGAGTACATCAAAACCGGCATGACCCAACTGTTGAAGGCGCGCACCCTATTTCCGCCCGACAAAAGGCTATTTAACACCTTTTTCAGACGGCCAAAGAAACGCTCCTTCAGCAGTTGCTTCATGTCAGTACTGTTGATGCCCAACGCTTCCGACATACCCAAATACTTGTGAGTTTCGGTCGAGGAGAGGTGTCTAAGGTGTATGGAATCAGAGATTTGAATTCCCTCGGATTCCATAATCTCCCCTTGCTTTACATGCATGACTGCACATTTTTCCACACCAAATTCCATCCTGATGGAGTTACTGAAGGTTTCAGTTACCTTCAGTAGCTCCGTCAGTTGGAATTTATTGGGGGTAAAGAGTTTCAGATCATCCATGTAAAGGAGGTGAGATATGACCTGACCACCTCTTCTCAACCGATAGCCTAGTCCTGAATCCTCCAGCAGTGTGCTTAGAGGATTCAGGGCTAAGCAGAACCAAAGTGGGCTCAAACTGTCGCCCTGAAATATGCCCCGCTTAATCCATACAGGTTCATCATCCCCCTGAATCGGTCGACATCCTGGATATCGAAGGACTGTCTTCCTTTGCCCCATACATGACTCAAGGAAGGTGCATACAGTTGCATCTATTTTGTACAACTTCAGCACCCTCATGAGCCATGTATGTGGCACATTATTATTATTTATTATATTTACATATTTTTACATTTTTAAATATCATTCTATAAAAAATAAAATAAAAAAACATTTAAAAATACAAAAATAGTAGCCCACCGGTATCGGGAACAGGGTCCAAGCTACCGGTGGTCAGGGCTCCTGAGAGAGGAACCTCCTAACAATACGAGCCGTGTCCAGGAGTACCGCTTTCTGGATCAAGCTTGATCCAGTTGCCCAACGAGAGCCTCCTCAGATGTTCGTCGAGGCTCTTGGCTATTATACCATTGGCCGTCACGACTATCGGCACAATGACTGCTGTATTCACATCCCACATGTCGACAACCTCGCGAGCCAGATCAAGATACTTACTTTTCTTATCTCTCTCCGCCTTCACGAGGTTCTCGTCATGGGGGACCGCAATATCAACAATCATTGCGCGACGCTCTAGTCGGTCTATCACCACTATGTCAGGCTTATTAGCAACAACAGTCCTGTCAGTGATGATAGACCGATCCCAATACAACGTGACATTGCCATTTTCGAGAACTGGGTCGGGCACATACTTATAGTAAGGCACTTCTGATTCCACAAGATTGTATTTAAGAGCAAGTTGCTGGTGGATAATCCTGGCTACAAGGTTGTGTCTATGCAAATAGTCTCCGTTAGCCAGACTAGAACAACCGGAAATAATGTGTCTGATTGATTCCCCCGGCCGGTGACATGCCCGACAAATGTCAACCGTGCCGTCCTTCACAATATATTTCCGGTAGTTGTTCGTCATCATAACTTCGTCCATAATCGCAAAGACAAAACCTTCGGTTTCCCCAAAAAGGTCACCAAATCGCAACCAGGCCACGGACGCCAAAAAATCTACATCGGGCCCATGTAGGACCCGGTAGAAGCGTCCGTGAAGCTCCTTTATTATTATTTCCTTTATTTAACAGTTTTCTTATTATTTACATTTTTAAATATTTTTATAAAATAAATTAAAAAACAAAAACATTTAAAAATATAAAAAATAGAGGCCCACCGGTATCGGGAACAGGGTCCAAGCTACCGGCGGTCAGGGCTCCAGAGAGAGGAACCTCCTAACTATACGAGCCGTGTCCAGCAGTACTGCTTTCTGGATCAGGCCCTTGACCCAGCTGCCTAACGAGAGCCTTCTAAGATGTTGGTCGAGGCTCGTGGCTATTAAGCCATTGGCTGACACGACTATCGGTACAATGATCGCTGTGTCCACATCCCACATGTCGACAACCTCGCGAGCCAAGTCAAGATACTTGATTTGTTTATCTTTCTCGGCTTTCACGAGGTTCCCGTCATGCGGGACAGTTATGTCAACAATCATTGCACGCCTCTCGATTCGGTCCACCACCACTATATCAGGCTTGTTAGCGATAATAGTCCTGTCAGTGATGATGGACCGATCCCAGTACAATGTGATATTGCCATTTTCGAGAACTGGGTCGGGCACATACCTGTAGTACGGTACCTCCGATGCCACAAGAGTGTATTTCAGAGCAAGTTGCTGGTGGATGATCCTGGCTACAAGATTGTGCCTATGCAAATACTCTTCGTTAGCTAGACGAGAACATCCAGAGATAATGTGGCGGATCGATTCACCCGGGCGGTGACATGCCCGACAGATGTCAACCGTGCCATCCTTCACAATAAATCTCCGGTAGTTATTCGTCATGATAACTTCGTCCATAATTGCACAGACAAAACCTTCGGTTTCCCCAAAGAGGTCACCGAAACGCAGCCAGGCTACGGACGCTGCTTGCTTTATTATTATTATTATTAAGCATTTTTATTTACATCGCAATCCGCGCTGAAATACCAACACAAGATTTTAGTCTTTTAAGTAAAAGATAACAATAGATTTCACCAAAGCAAGAACAAGTGACTAGTTACTCCCTAAAACGATCCCTAACTAAACTAAGGACTAAACATAAAAGAGACTAATGTTAGTAGGGAAATCTCTGTCATTTCGTTTTATGTAGTCGTAACTGGATTTAGTAAGTACCTACTACCCGCATATACAACGTACCCTCGGTCTCATAAGAGTAAATTGCATGCACTAGGTACTGACAAATTGGAACAGTCACTAATCTACAAACTTTATTATTATAATAATCCCGCAGATAGTCAGAAATTATGCCAAGGGAACATTTCACCGGGATATAAAGTAGCGTATGTGCTATTCCAGACTATAATCTATGTCTGTAGCAAATTTTATCCAGATCCGTTCAGCCGTTCTGGTGTAATTGGGTAACAAACATCCATCCAAAGTTTCGCATCTTTTTTTCTTGTTTTTTGGGTGGGAAATCATCTAATGACTTCTCCCGCTCTGGGTGAAGCGGAAGGGCGTGTCAGACTTTTACTGACTAAAACCCACCCGTGTTCCTTCAGTTGCTTGAGCCAGGGCCGCAGTAACTCTTTTTTAAATTTCGCATCTAACCTTATAAAAGCGAAAGTTCTGAGTGTGTGTGTGTTTGTATGTTTGACACTTCTTCACGCTCAAATAGCTAGACGTATCAGGATGAAATTTGGCAAAGAGATGGATTATAGTCAGGAATAGTACATAGGATACTTTTTATACCGGGAACATGTTCCCTCGGGATAATTTTTGACTTTCACGCGGGTGGGGCCGCTGGCTGGAGCTAGTATATACTTTTAGTCATCATCATCATCACAATATCAGCCGAAAGACGTCCACTGCTGGACCTAGGCTGAGGCCTAGGTCCAGCAGTGGTGGTGAGCCCAAGCGTCGCCACATTGAACGGCCCCGTGCGTCTCGCATCCTGTGGATCCCCACAACCTTCACCAGATCATCGGTCCTATACCTTTCTGCCCCATCAACCATCCGTTCTGCGAGCAATGTGCCCTGGCCACTGCCACTTAAGTTTGGCAATTCTTCAGGCTATGTTGGTAACCCTTGTTCTCTTGCGGATCTCTACATTTCTGATTCGATCACACAAGGAATCGCCGAGCTTAGCCCTCTCCATTGCCCTTTGGTTGACTGTAAGCTTTCTAATGAGGCTCATTGTGAGCGAACACGTCGCAGTGCCATATGTCATCACTGGCAACACACACTGGTCATAGACTTTCGTCTTGAGACACTGCGGTAAGTTGGACGAGATGATACCGCGCAACTCGATCGGCCGAGTCGGATTCGAAGGTTGACCTCTTTCTCGAAATTGGCCCTACCCACCTAGATCGTTTGTCCCAGGTAGACATAATCGTCCACAACTTCGATTGTAGAGTCTCCGACCTTGATAGGAGTGGGTGTAACATGGGCATTCAACATGACCTTGGTTTTGTCCACATCACATCACATCATCAGCCTATTAATGTTCCCACTGCTGGGACACAGGCCTCCTCTCTGTGAGAGGGAATGGGCCGTAATCCACCATGTGAGCCCAGTGCGGGTTGGTGGATGTCACATGTCTTCAAATGTTTGGTTCTTGGACATGCCGGTTTTCTCACGATGTTTTTCCTTCTCCGTTTTGAGAGCAGTGGTGATGAAATAATTTACACAAAGTTAAGCTTCTGCCTGGGCTTGAACCCACGACCTACAACTTGTAAGTCACAGCCGATACCACTGGGCCACCACTGCTCTTGTCATGTTTTGTTCATGTTAATCCAAATACCCACTCTTTCGGTATCTCTACTGAAGTCATTGAGCAATACAATATTGAGGTCCTCCATGGTCTCAGCCATGACCACTACAGTTGACTATTAGTAGGAATTATTAAATTCGTAGTAGAGGTTATCTTCTAAAGTACTAATCTGATATAAAATTATTTCACTGAAAGAAAGTTGCACTATCGCTACGGCCCAGTTTTTCGATCAGTAGTTAACTCAACCAGTGGTTAAATATGCTAACCAATGATATTATATTTTTATAAAACAATATTTTATTATTATTTGGCCATTTATTAAATTAACATTGAATTGAAATATTAGATTAAAAAAACCGACCAAGCTCACGTTTGTTGTATGGGAGCCCCCCTTGATTTTTTTGCCGTTTTTTGCGATAATGGTACGGAACCCTTCGTGCGCGAGTCCGACTCGCACTTGGCCAGTTTTTTTGTATTTGTTGTTATAGTGGCAATCATCATCTGTGAAAATTTCAACTGTCTAGCTATCACAGTTCATGAGATACAGCCTGGTAACAGACAGATAGACAGACAGACAGACCGTGGAGTCTTAGTAATAGGGTCCCGTTTTTACCCTTTGGTTTCGGAACCCTAAAAAGGGGTTTTACCATCATTTAAATCTATTGGTTAGTATTATTACGTTAGTTTATAATATTATGTTAGTATTAAAACCATTAGTTGAGTTAACTACGGATAAAAAAACTGGTCCTAATATTCATAGGCTATTATTTAGCACATTACCTATGGCATAGCGCACGGGATCGAAAGCGCGGGCAAAAGTTAGTATCAGGGGGGTGACCATAAAGCCCTTAGATCAAGATTATTTTGAGTGTGCGTAAGGGAAAGATGTATCTGACTTGTATACATCTGTCCCTTTTTTACAGTCGAAATATGATAGTTTTGTCACTTCAGGGTACGGGGACAGAAGACTATTCAGGACGAAAAATAAAATAATTACTGATGTTCTTATTTTTGCCACCAAACAGCATTGCGCTTTGTTTCCGACATTCCTCTGGGAATGCAAAAGGTACTCAGGTTCTTACTCATTAAAAAAATAGTTTACAACATTAATTCTAGAATTTTAAATGAAAATAAGGATAAAACTGAAATTTTAATGAGTAAACAAATTAACGTATTATATACAAATCTTACTCCACATTTAATTTAACCTGTTAACAGGGGCCAACTCTGTCGTGCCAAAACTATCATGGTTCCACTGTGAGAGAGAGACGGAACTATACAAGACAAATAATACTATCCCTTTTTCACAGCGAAATCATGATGGCGTTGACGTTATAGGCCTCAGAAGGTTTCAACAAAACAATTAAGAAAGTTCGATCGAAGAAATGGCTGACATGAAATTGCGTTAATAACATTCCTTCCGTGTTAAATTTTAAATTAGTTGAAATAAACTAACACAAATTACAGGTTTTATTGCGTGCAGCAGTTGGAACTAACATCTTTAATTTAAGAGGAATTTTCTCTCGAAATAGTGATGCGACATGATGTACGCAATTTGGCTGTACTTAGCGAATGATACTCGGACGGTTCCTGATTTTAAGAATTTTGAGTTTTGTTTGGAGTTAAGAGGAAACGGGGGCAGAGAGCGCCGACTGAATGTCCTTAGTAAAACTTCATAATTTGAGGTTTGGCTCTTGTCTCTTTCTTCCTCCAATATTGGAAAAAATTAAAAGATATTCCGTAAACTGAAAATTAAAGATATATACTATGTCCTTATGTTTTCCTTTTTGATGATACATTATCTTTAGAAGCACTAGAACCAAATAAAATGCTCAAAATTGCGCTGTCAACAGAGGCTTAGTGTACAAATTTGACAAATATAAATGAAAAAAAGAAATCTTACTTTACCAGTTTATAGAATGTCTTTTAAATTGGTCCAATATTGGAGGCTGAAAGAAACGAGAGCCAAACCTCGAATTATGACATTTTACTAAGGCTCTCTGCTCATATTTCCTCTTAAGATCGTGTCAAAAACTTCTTTTTCGACACGATCTTAACTCCTAACTCTACATTAATGTGTAACAAAGTTTGACAGCTAAATTGTTATTGGTTTTTTCCATCTGGCATTTCTCAGTAGCAGCCTCCTGGCTTTGTGGCCGGTTCATGGCAGTGGGCTCGCCCCCAAGCCCAACGCTTCAGGGCATACTGCAGGCGTGATGTTATGTTGTAATTTTTTGATAAATATAACGTAGGTTTTTGATATTACTGGCGTTTAGTGAAGCAAGAATCGATATCCTGTTTACATTCAACTCGCTTTCAAACCTCTCATTTTCCTTCACAGAACATCCTTAGCAAGTAAAGGCGCTCATACCCCAGCCTGCCGTGTGCCGGAATTCGGAATGACACATCATCAATTACCGTACATCACTACAGGGTTACGAGGGCACACCTCGGAGTCGTTTCGTTAGACCCCCGTTACCCCTCCGTGTACTTATTACCCCTTCTTCAAGTCTTAATGCCTTTGACTTTATTTTACTTTTAATAAGTGTTTTATCTACATATAAGGTGTTGTATGTACATAGTATAAAACTGCACACAAATACTAAAAATTACCTTAGTTAGGCGAACAAAGCTAAAGTTAGCTTAGTTCTCGGTATGCAATGAGCTCTATACGGTTTTTTTCGGAACAGATAATAATTAATAAATTGTAGTTCTAAAAACTAAAAAACACGCTTTAATGGTAAGGATAATGGGACAAACTGTTTAAATTATTGCATTGTCATCGGTCCTTGATAAGTGTGCAAAGTTTCAAATCAATCCAACGTTTTGAAGTGGGTGAAAATCACGTTCAAAGATTCCGTTACATTGATACATTGATACATAGATACATACATACCAAGCTAATAAAAGCGTGTTAATTACATACTTTAAATGCGTGAATACTACTGTTTATATATATTATTTAAAAAAACTGTTTTTTCTTTCTGTCGAGTAACAGCCAAGAAGTACTAAATGTACTGATTGAACAGCAATTTTTTTCTTATTTCAGAGTTAGTTAAATAGTAAATTTATCCATGCCTATAAGTACGTACTTTCACCCCTGTAAGATTGAAAATGAGTAAAAATCACATTGTATAGCTAAACAATAGTAAATAATGATTGTGTTGAATTAAATTTACCGGATATTCCATAAGTTAAGGAAAACACAAAAATCAGGAAGAAAATTAATTTGTTTGCGCTAAGTACCAAACAAAATGAAAACAAAAATTCAATAATAAATACAAAATCACACGTAGGTAAATTATTAATTATTATTAGTTGATTTGATGGCATACAAAGCGTATGTCTCATCAACGGTGCGTTTTGGAATAATGTATTGGGGAAATCCCACTGACAAAAACATTGCGTTCAATGCTCAAAAGAGGTAGGTGTGTACGTGCTGTGTTTGGGCTGAAAAAGACTGATAGTTGTAGGCCATTATTTAATTAATACAAACTTCTCTTTGCCTTGTATGTACATCTACGAGACAGCAGTATTCGCAAAATCAAACTTGGATCTGTTTCAAACACTGAGATCGAAACTTCGCAATGGAGAGATATGTGCTATTCCACACAAAACTGCATTATACTCAAAGAGTTTTTTAGGAATGGCACCCAAGTTATACAATAAGTTGCCCATTACAATAAGAGATGTTGACAGCATAAACCACTTCAAAAAAGCTCTTCTTGATCTATTGGGCGATAAAGCTTACTATACAGTCAATGAGTACCTGGAAGACAAATTGTAATCTTATGACATTTTATTTATTAACTAGCTGTCCCACGCGGCTTCGCTCCCGTCAACTGGCTACGTATCTACCCTATCCTACACCTACCCTACACCTACCCTACACCTACCCTACACCTACCCTACACCTACCCTACACCTACCCTACCTACTCTACCTACCCTACATACATGATTGCATAACTGAAACTGTTTACGTAGCGCACGCAACGGAAGCCCTCAAAAAGTAATATTCTTGCCCGTTTTTGCAACATTTTTCATTAATGCTCCGCTCCTATTGGTTGTAGCGTGATGTTATATAGCCTATAGCACTCAAGAATAATGTAGCTTTCTACCAGTGAAAAAATTTTTAGAATTGGATCATTAGTTCCAGAGATTACCCCCTACATACAAACTTACAAACTTACAAATTTTACCTCTTTATAATATTATATAAGTAATATAAGTAAATAAGTAATAAGTATATTAGTATTAGTATATTAGTATTAGTATATTAGTATTAGTATATTAGTATATTAGTATTAGTATATTAGTATATTAGTATTAGTATTAGTATATTAGTATTAGTATATTAGTATTAGTATAGATTTTGAATGTATTATTATTTCTTACCAATTATTAATAAAAAAATATTAGAATATTTGTACGCCGTTGACGGCAACACATAGCGTTCATTTTATTAACATTGAAATATGTACCTTTTATTTACCTATGTTGTACAAATAAAAATATTTGAATTTTGAATATGAATTTGAATTTGGTCAATAATGCAATTATTCTTGTCCTTCTCCACAAAAACCTACTTTTGCGAACGGACTAGGACTACTTTACAACTCAACTTTATTTCCTTATTTCAATTAGGCTTGCAAATTAATATTGAAAAGCCTAATTGAAATAAATACCTAGCTTTATCTTCCTGTGATTTTATTCACTTTATTCTTAAAAACTATTTCCTTACACACCACGTTCATAGGAACTTTCATACACTGTAGATATAAATAATAACGTGCATAATTAATTACTTGATTTTATTTTACACAAAAATGTTAGGTTTAGTCTTGTAACAGGTAAAAAGTTTAAAACTAAAACCCGATTACGGAATAAATATTATATTCATTTTGTTAATATTTAACAATTACGGAAAATTGTTACATTTTAATTAGGTAGATATCTTTTTATACTTCCGGAATGTGCGTTTTTCCTACATATACTTCAGTTACTGTTAACCAAACTGTTATACCTAATTGTATTTTTTTTCTAATTTTTACGGATTTTTGTGTTTCTTAGCCGCACATTAGATTTGACGTGACGTCAATGAGGGCTTCCGTATTTGTGCTCATCAGTTGGCGCCACTGACGAGTGAGGTCCTTAAATATAACTGTTAGGCCCGGTATCCACCAAAGCGGAGAGGAGAGAAGATGAGATTAGATGTGTTTTGAATAACCAATCAGATTTCGTTGTTGCCACATCTCCTCTCTGCTTAGCTTCGGTGAAAATAGATCAAGCGGAGAAGAGAGGAGATGTCTTATTTTTCTATAGAATTTTGTGCCACGAGATGACAAGCGGCGCGGCAGAGCGGAGATGTGTGTAGTTGGGCGGCCGGAGGGCGCCCGCGCTCGCGCACCCCTTTCCCCGCATGGCGTCTTCTTTTTGTAGACAGCACTTGACAGATTTCGAGCTCTCACAGCTCACATCTCCTCTCCACTACTCATCGCCTTTCCGCTTTGTTGCAAATAACCTGCCAGCTTCGCAACACGACTCGTCTCGTCTCCTCTCCTCTCCGCTTTGGTGGATACCGGGCCTTAAGGCTGCGGTTCCACTGAGGCGGAGTGGAGATGTGCGGAGCACAGCTTCAGGTTTCCTTTGAAGCGGAGTGGAGAAGAGATGTGGATTTCAAGCCATGTGATTGGTAAATCGCGACACAGCTCTTCTCCGCTCTGCTCCGCTCCGCCTCAATGGAACCGCAGCCTAAACGTTGTTATTACCTATGTCTAGCAGTGAAATGATGATGACTGCAACAGTTAAGATTGTATAGGTTACAATATCTTGTATTAATTGTTACTGGCTGAATAGACATTTAAAGTCTCATTTGTATTTAGAATGATTAGATTGTCAACAATTGTCAGGGTGCACAGGCGCGAGTGTTTTAATTTCGTAAAATATTGTGATTGGATAGAAATTAATCCTATATCTATCGCAAATATCGTATATTATTTAGTAGAAAGCCTCACGTGCACCTAATCAACAGGAAATGACGTTATGTCAGAAATTTTAAATAAATATAAAAAAGGTATTTTGTTATATTAAATTACCACAATATAAGTACACGCATGCAGGACGTGTTTGAACCCGGAAATATATATGTACCTATCTAAATGTGTGTGTGGCTTCACTTACGTCAACACGATTGTTATCCATTGGTGGTTGATAATTCCCACAGAAAAGTACCAATTTTATTTTATTCAGCTATTTATTTTGGAGCAACCAATACTGCAAAGATGATATAAGAATAAAATCATACTGTGCAGTCGAAGCATATATTTATTCGCGAGCTGGCTGACCAAAACTATTTAAATCCTCCGATTGCACAGCATGATTTTCTTCTTGTTTACAACTTTGCATTCGGGTTTTTTGATTTTATTAACTTTTTTTATTATCAACTTTTTATTTATATATTTTGACTGAATTTGAATGACTTATAAACATATAAGTGGTATATATTTTTGTAATCACCTCCAAAAACCCCTCATTTTGAGATACACGCAAAAAACATAAACCTTTCCTTGCAGCCGGGTAAAAAAGCATTTTGCACCACTTCTCCATAAACTATACCAAATTTCATACACCTCCGTGCGCGCAATAATACTTAGGTACACCTACTTTTTTTAATAGGAACTTGAAGCTGAGTACCATTTGTCAAACTCTAATTATAATAGGAACTTGCAGCTGAGTATACCCTTTTGTCAAACTCTAATTTTAGCTTTGGCATGAAAGTAGGGTAACCGGCCCTTAAAACGAGGGAACAAACTTTTCTCTTACAATGATTCTGAATATCTACTTTATCCATGCGAAAATATCTATCCCCAAGTAGAACTAATACTTGAATTCTCTCTTACAAAACTTCAACATACGCTCAACTGGCTAACGTAATTACTTCGTACGACTAACAAGAAGAGAATTGAATATGACGACTGCTATCCTTTTGTGTTACTGTGAGTGCATACGCGGATCTAAGATGGAATCTGTAATCTCTATCATACTGCCGTCCTCAAGCTAAAGTGCCGTTATCTGATAAAATCATTATTTTGAGACAGGGTGTATCGAAAAGTTGTGATCAAATTTATTTATATTTTGGGGACTGCTTCTGTGGGCGATAAAATGAAAGATCGACCGTTCATTAGTATAATTTTAAACTGTTTGTACAGAAAAATATAGGTAAAAAATGTCGCGCCAAAATATGGCGGTTCGTCCGGAAAAAATATATTGAGTGAAGTAAAGTCCACCGTGAAGTTGCCGCGAGTCTCGCCGACGTAGGATGCGTTCATGAATAAAGTAAAACGGCTGCGTTCCGGCGTAGACATCCTCCGGCCCTTGAAAGACTAACTTACAACTAACAGACGAACAATGTTGTGAACCGCCCGACGTATGGTCCTTCCTTTGGGAATAGCCATATGACTTACCTACTTGGAAAAGTCGTTTATTTATAATATGGGCAGAAGGAGGTTATAAAATATGATCATAGTTTTTCGTTAAATCCTGTATTAAACGAATAGTAAAAAAGCACGAGACAATAAAAAAATATGCTAACAATGCTGTTAAATCAATTATCAATCATATGCGAGAGTTTCCGCATTTTTTTTTTTTTTATTTCTATTGGTGTTTTTATCCGAGAGATAAAACTGCTTATGCTTAGGTATTATGCAGATCGATAGAGAATTTTTTGTTGATTACGATGGCATCAAAAAACTAAAATCGGCCAATTTTCAGATAGCGGCACTACAGCTTGAGAGAACGGCAGCGTGGTAACGGCATACGGCTTACAATAGTGCTCGAAAGCTTAAAGTGAATTACTATTGTGCGCGTAATAACAACGTTTAGGCTGCGGTTCCATTGAGGCGGAGCGGAGATGTGCGAAGCACAGCTTCAGGTTTCCTTTGAAGCGGAGTGGAGAAGAGATATGGATTTCAAGCCATGTGATTGGTAAATCGCGACACATCTCTTCTAGTAATTCACTTTAAGCTTTCGAGCACTATTGTAAGCCGTATGCCGTTACCACGCTGCCGTTCTCTCAAGCTGTAGTGCCGCTATCTGAAAATTGGCCGATTTTAGTTTTTTGATGCCATCGTAATCAACAAAAAATTCTCTATCGATCTGCATAATACCTAAGCATAAGCAGTTTTATCTCTCGGATAAAAACACCAATAGAAATAAAAAAAAAAAAAATGCGGAAACTCTCGCATATGATTGATAATTGATTTAACAGCATTGTTAGCATATTTTTTTATTGTCTCGTGCTTTTTTACTATTCGTTTAATACAGGATTTAACGAAAAACTATGATCATATTTTATAACCTCCTTCTGCCCATATTATAAATAAACGACTTTTCCAAGTAGGTAAGTCATATGGCTATTCCCAAAGGAAGGACCATACGTCGGGCGGTTCACAACATTGTTCGTCTGTTAGTTGTAAGTTAGTCTTTCAAGGGCCGGAGGATGTCTACGCCGGAACGCAGCCGTTTTACTTTATTCATGAACGCATCCTACGTCGGCGAGACTCGCGGCAACTTCACGGTGGACTTTACTTCACTCAATATATTTTTTCCGGACGAACCGCCATATTTTGGCGCGACATTTTTTACCTATATTTTTCTGTACAAACAGTTTAAAATTATACTAATGAACGGTCGATCTTTCATTTTATCGCCCACAGAAGCAGTCCCCAAAATATAAATAAATTTGATCACAACTTTTCGATACACCCTGTCTCAAAATAATGATTTTATCAGATAACGGCACTTTAGCTTGAGGACGGCAGTATGATAGAGATTACAGATTCCATCTTAGATCCGCGTATGCACTCACAGTAACACAAAAGGATAGCAGTCGTCATATTCAATTCTCTTCTTGTTAGTCGTACGAAGTAATTACGTTAGCCAGTTGAGCGTATGTTGAAGTTTTGTAAGAGAGAATTCAAGTATTAGTTCTACTTGGGGATAGATATTTTCGCATGGATAAAGTAGATATTCAGAATCATTGTAAGAGAAAAGTTTGTTCCCTCGTTTTAAGGGCCGGTTACCCTACTTTCATGCCAAAGCTAAAATTAGAGTTTGACAAAAGGGTATACTCAGCTGCAAGTTCCTATTATAATTAGAGTTTGACAAATGGTACTCAGCTTCAAGTTCCTATTAAAAAAAGTAGGTGTACCTAAGTATTATTGCGCGCACGGAGGTGTATGAAATTTGGTATAGTTTATGGAGAAGTGGTGCAAAATGCTTTTTTACCCGGCTGCAAGGAAAGGTTTATGTTTTTTGCGTGTATCTCAAAATGAGGGGTTTTTGGAGGTGATTACAAAAATATATACCACTTATATGTTGATAAGTCATTCAAATTCAGTCAAAATATATAAATAAAAAGTTGATAGTAAAAAAAGTTAATAAAATCAAAAAACCCGAATGCAAAGTTGTAAACAAGAAGAAAATCATGCTGTGCAATCGGAGGATTTAAATAGTTTTGGTCAGCCAGCTCGCGAATAAATATATGCTTCGACTGCACAGTATGATTTTATTCTTATATCATCTTTGCAGTATTGGTTGCTCCAAAATAAATAGCTGAATAAAATAAAATTGGTACTTTTCTGTGGGAATTATCAACCACCAATGGATAACAATCGTGTTGACGTAAGTGAAGCCACACACACATTTAGATAGGTACATATATATTTCCGGGTTCAAACACGTCCTGCATGCGTGTACTTATATTGTGGTAATTTAATATAACAAAATACCTTTTTTATATTTATTTAAAATTTCTGACATAACGTCATTTCCTGTTGATTAGGTGCACGTGAGGCTTTCTACTAAATAATATACGATATTTGCGATAGATATAGGATTAATTTCTATCAAATCACAATATTTTACGAAATTAAAACACTCGCGCCTGTGCACCCTGACAATTGTTGACAATCTAATCATTCTAAATACAAATGAGACTTTAAATGTCTATTCAGCCAGTAACAATTAATACAAGATATTGTAACCTATACAATCTTAACTGTTGCAGTCATCATCATTTCACTGCTAGACATAGGCCTCCTCCAAGCGTCGCCACTCCAGAACTTTTCTGCCCCATCGGCCATCCGTTCTGCGAGCAATGTGGCTGCCCACTACTACTTAGGTTTAGCAATTTTTCGGGCTATGTTGGTTACCCTGATTCTCTTGCGGATCTCTACAATTCTGATTCGATAACGCCACGCCACTGTTGCAGTACCTACAGCAAATTAAACCACTCTGCTTATTACCTAAATAGGTGGTAGAGATGGACTAGCTATGGGCTTGGCCAACTACCCGACTGGACGACTATACGACGGCGCTTAAATGGCCGATAACTTTACGACTTTCTTGACAAATCGGTGACTAGTCAGTCCATCTATATTCATTTTTGTTGTTTTTATAGCAATATAGTTTGATAGCAGCTCTTGAAAGACAATAATCCTGCCTAGCCTTTTTCCAACGGGGTCCAGCTGAGTGCCGATACTTGTCTGGCCTCCACAACCCAGTAACTGGGTAATACGATACCCCTTGGCAAGAGTGGTGTCAGATTTTGAAGCATCTGACAACTTAGCCATAATGCTTATCAAAAATGTACAATTGACAGCCGGGACCAATAGCTACAAAAAACAACGCCGAGTGGTTGGACTGTGCTATATTTTTAACACATTTTAGTAATTACCCATATTAGCAAATAAATGATCATGAATATGAGTAAAAATTATAAATTTTAATTATAATAGGTACAATCTGGTTTATTTCTGATTATTATTTCCGAAGATTTATTTCCTGATTTCTTTTAATCTAACACTACCTACTAATCGGCATATTTTTTGGCCGACTATTAGAGCCCCCGCAAACCACACTTTTATCGGCCAATAGTTTGGTCGGGCCTAAAATATTATTTAGCCGAGGAGCTCGTGGCTACATAATAACAGCCGCACGGGTCGATCAGCAAGGTTAAGCAACGCTTGACGAGGTCGGTCCGTGGATGGGTGACCATTCCAACATACCGAGTTTCCTCCATGCTTCGGCAAGCACGTTAAGCCGTTGGTCCCAGCTCTTATTTGAAGATCTTTGACAGTCGTTATGGGTAGTCAGAAGCTTGAGATCTGACACCAGTCTTGCCAAGGGGTACCGTGTTACCCAGTTACTGGGTTGTGAAGGTAAGATAGGCAGTCGCTTCATGTAAAACACTGGTACTTAGCTGAATCCGGTAAGACTGGAAGCCGACCCCAATATAGTTGGGAAAAGGCTAGGCAGATGATGATGATGATGAGTTTGGTCGGGCCTATAATCAATATGAGGAAGTATGCAAGCGCACATTACAATGTGTTCGCGACGAAGCGTCATCAACCATACTAAATGGTTCATAGAAATTGAAGTTTGTATGTGTAGACATGTCTGCTTACCACGGCGCGCCACCTGATACTAAAATGAATTTTAGAGGCACGTTTATATTTATACTAAAATTTTACCTACATTTTTTGAGATAGTAGTATAATGTTTTTAGTGTTTGTCAGTATGTTATAGGGTTCAATAGTTCACCCTTAACAGAGTAAAATCATTAGAAAGCATACTGATAAGAGTTATCATAGTAAAAAACATAAATTTCTGTCATACGATACGTCTGTGCTCGACGACGGATTAGTTCCGAATGAACCGTGAGAGGGAACCACACGATATATATAGTTTTGGTGGTTTTCGAAAATATTATAGTAATTAAAATCATGTTTTTAAGGGCTTATCCTATGTACTGGACATGAAATCAGTACATAATGATGAAACTATGTGAAGACCACATAGTTTCTGCTATGTAAATAGGAATATTGACTTGATATCTCAAACACCAAATATATGGTTTTAGGTCATTTTAGGGTATATGGGGGACCTAGACCGAGACAGGAAGCCTATATACACCTCATAGTTAGCGTATTCTTTTATATAAAGCCCATTTACTTGAGATATCAAGTCAGTATATAATAGAAAAACTGCTGTTTGACTGGTTTTGGCAATCGCTTACGGTTTTAGGTGCCCTAAGTACCTAGAAACATATAGGTGTACTGGTAAAAGTACTACCATTGGAAAGCTTGCTAAAAGGGCTTCCAGGCGGTTTCTAGATGGGAAGAATCGCTTGGATAGTCAACGAGATAAGCAGTCGTGAAAAATGTAAACAACGTAAAACGTTGAAATTTGTAGACCCTTCAGGTGGAATAACTCCATGAAGGGAATAGATGTACTCATGGTGTAAGTACTTTCGGATGGCTTGCTGGACTAGCTACCAAGCCATCACTTTGGAGCGAAAATCGCTCAAGTAGTTTAAGTACAATTCCAGAAAATAGGTTTCTGGAAACGTAATTTTTAGTCAGTTTTTGGCATTTCCCGGGACTATACACCCCTGGGAATTCCGAAAATAAGGAATTTTTGGGGACCTCCCGATGGCCCGTTGAACGCACCATCGTGTCGTCCCAATCTTATTAGTGTTTTTATATCTAATTTCTCTGATAGCTGGGCGCAAAGAAAGTGACCGGCTATCAAATTTGTACATATCAAGGCACCTTATGTGCATATGACCTAGATAGACTTACATAAACACTAGAAATGTAAAGTGTGGTCTATTGGCTACCAGAATCCCCATAATAGGCGGTGATTGTCTGGTTAGCCTAAGTAGGAAGTCCTAAAGTCGGTGAAATGACTTAGGAACTTATAGATTCATTACATAAGGGATGATATCCCATAGAAGATTCCCGAAAATAAGCTTTTTCTAGACGTCAACAGACAGCCTGCTATTGGCACCAGCAGGTCAACCCAACCTATAGATATCCTTAGGCTAGGTTAAAAGCTATTAAGGTTTTAACTGGGAAATAAAGGGAATTGTCCTTTTATTTCATGGAAATAGTCTAGGGAAGCTATCAATACCTGGAAATTAGGTATATTGATTAGATACATAGATAGGGAGCGTTACTGTGTTACAGTACGAAGGAATCCAGCTATTGATAGCACCATGGAAGGGGTGCGGTAACCCTATTTACCAAATATGTATAAGGGTTTTTTACATAAATAAAAATTATTTTCGGCGAGAATTTGCGGGGCTCTCAATAATGGCACGATGCGAGGGTATAAAGAACCCCCGGGCCCAAAATAGAATTTGTAGTCATCCAAAGCTAGTCGCTTGTACTTGTCTTAGTAAATAAGAAGTAATTCTTATATATAATCAAGTCTCAGAAATTGTTGAGAGCCCTAGAATCGTGCCGTGTACTGAATAACTTAGTGTTTCATTTAATTCATCGACTTCAACCCTTATGAAGACATCCCTTTTCGATCCTGTCGAGCTGAACCTCGGAACCTGGACACCAGGAGTGCTGATCCAGAAGTAGGCAACCCGGAATCTGGAAATAACTCAAGTACAGCCAACACATCGTTGAATCGTTAGAGTCGATTTGCAACCCTACGTCACTGCTGCAGCTAGGCATCCAAGAACCTTTGTTTTCGTTGATGTGGATGGGGCGTTCAGCGGCAATGGCCAGAAGGTTTACGCCCTTCTTTTCTCGGGGCCAATGAACACGCTACGTCCTGCACATTTAATGGTCCTTGCGAGCCAGATTTTGGAGCCTGGCGTCCCGGCAAATTCGACGACGGACACATTTAATGGTCCTATCGAGCCGAATTTTGGAGCCTGGAGAGCCCCAGGACGTCGGGAACAGTAGATCCAGAAAAAACAACTGGGTGCCTGCATATTAAGTCGGCTACGTGCAACACAACGTTGACCCGTTCGAGCCGAAATTCGAAGTCTGGAGCGCCCCAGGACGTCAGGAAGAAACAGTGGTGGAATTAATTTTTCGAATTTTGGAGAAATTAATTTCACAAATAAACCAAAAATCGACGTGCACTGCAGGGAACAAGTCCTACGTGCCCTATTTGCCGCTGGATCCAAGAGGTAAAATTCTGGAGACAGTTATTGAAAATACCCTATTTTTTCAATAATTGTAAGAAAATAGAAGAAATTTTCTGTGAGCCGCAAAATGCTGTATGAAGACAGATGCGCATCCTTGAAGCCCCAAGAATAGTTCCTGAAGACTTATCGCTGAAAACTACCCTATGTTATCAGTGATTTGTTCTAGAACTGAACGCTTGTTTATTCAACCAAGAATACTCGTTCAGAAGATTGGATTACGTCTTTGACGCGGAAGAATAGTTCCTGAAGACTTATCGCTGAAAACTACCCTTATGTTTTTAGCGATTTGTTTAAAAAACGAGCGCCCGTCAGAAAAATACAATACGTGCGTTTAGAGGGCTGATGTGCATCCTTGATGATTGAAGAATAATTCCTGAAGCCTTATGACTGAAAACAACCCCTATGTTTTCAGGAAAATTTTGAAGACTGAATTTTCGTCAGTGAATGGAAGAAACGTACTCTGAAGACTTAGATACGTTTCGGATGTACTGACTATGCGGTTCCTGAAGCACTATCACTGAAAATAACTTTGACGTTTCGGTGATTTATTTGAAGATTGAATTTTCTTCAATCAAGCAAGATACGTGCTCTGAAGATTGATGCACGGCTCTGATGCTTTGGACAAGCAGTTCATGAAGCATCACCACCGAAAAGTAACCTTGACTTTTCGGTGATTTAGAATTTGATTGAATTATAGTCAATCAAATAGAACATACACGTTTATGGGAAAAATAAACTTGTATAGCAAATGCCTGAAGTTTCCTGAAGACTTATCACTGACCGTAAGTTTTTAGTGATTTTTTATTTGAAGATTGAATTATAGTCAATCGAAGTGGAGGTTAACTTCTGGAGATCGTCGGTTTGAACGCTGAAGCCCGGAACTGGGACTTATCTTTGAAAACTAACTTCGAGTTTTCAAAAGAAAATATTTCAACAACAATGCCGATAACCAGATCCAAAGGCAAGACGCCGGAGGCATGGACCGTGGAGTTGGATCAGCCAGTTGGCATCAGACATGAGCTGCCGCCGTGTTCACCTTCCACAACCGAAGGGACCGAGCCGTCGGACGAGCAGCGCCATCTAGCGCCTCAAACTGAAAGCACTCCGACGCATCAACCAATAGAAACTGATCAAGCGGTTTCTACCAGAGTAACCAGATTAGAAGGAGCTTCAGACACAACATTGAAACCTTCTCAGAAAGAGAAGATTTCCGAAGAAGACAGACGTACAGCGATGCCGATGACTACCCGGGGTGACGCCCGTATCGAACATAGCCGTCCGCCGTCAACTAGAGTGACTCGGTCACGAAAAAACATAGACAAAGCTCGCGAAGACTTACTCAAAATTAAGTTGGAGCTTGCACAACTGGCACTTCAGAGAGCGGAGGAAGAGGGTTCCGAAGCTGAATACTTGGATGACAGAAACTCGAATGACGAGTACGTGCGTTCATGGCTAGAAGAGGCACCAGAACCTCAGCCTGAGAAGGAGGATAACGTCGTTGAAGGGGGAACCAGAAATTCTATGCATAGACCCCTGACTGCGGCCGCCACCAAATCGCAAATAGAAGGTCAGCATCCTAAGGAGAGAGAAGTGCGAAAGCCTCCAGTTGCAGCGTCAGCTGAGGGTACAGGAGGTCAGAGGGATAGTCTCCGTCCATTCTTGACGGAGTTGACGTCCGCTATAGCGTCGCTAGCCGACAGGAAAATAGAACAGCGGGACCAACCGAACCCCTCTGCGTCGAAATTCGTCATGACATTGCCGAATTTCAATGGTTCTCATACTGAATGGCTATCATTTCGGGCCATATATGAGACAACTCGAGCGTATTTTACGGACATCGAGAATACAGCGAGGCTGAGGAGAAGCTTACATGGACGTGCAATGGAAACCGTCAGCTCAGAACTCATCGGACATGCCAGGCCCGATGACATCATGAAGGAACTCGAGCTGCAGTTCGGCCGTCCAGACTCCATAGCGCAAGCTGAAACAGATAGATTACGCGGACTGCCGCGCTGCAGTGAGTCACCAAGAGACATCTGCGCGTTTGCAAGTCGCGTAAGAGGTGCTGTAGTCACGCTCCGCGCGTTAAAAAAGGGTCATTACCTTATGAACGCGGAGCTTATGCGATTGTTAACAGAGAAGTTACCCAATTCGCTACGAGCACAATGGTACCGATCATATTCGGAGAAGTACCAATCGGTGCCAGATATTTCATTGTTCAGTAATTTTATATCTGAACAGGCACACTTCTGTAGTCCATTCGCCCCACCCGAAGGCATCGCTTCGGCCGAGGCGAACACCAACAGACGCGTCACACAAAGGACGCATATAGCTACGGACCAACCGGTAGGAAAATGCCGTGTTTGCGACGTGGGACATCACTACGCCACTGGATGTGCACAATTCAGGGGCGTAGCTGTCGAGAAAAGATGGGAGCTAGCGAAAAAACACAATCTATGTTATCGCTGCCTTCAACATCGACGAGGCAACCACACTTGTAAGAGAAAACAGTGTGGCCAAGACGGGTGCAGAGATACGCACCATCGGCTTCTTCATAGGAAGAAGCAACAGCAGAGGGAAGCCAACAAGAAGCCCGATGTTCCTGAATCCCGCAAGGATCCTCAGGAAACGGTGGCCAGTTTCGGGTCACCATCGAGCCAGGCGTACCTCAAGATAGTGCCGGTCCGGGTAATCGGACCGGCGGGAGAGGTAGCAACATACGCTCTCCTAGACGATGGGTCCACCGTTTCGCTGATGGATGAAGACATCGCGAGGCAAGTCGGGGCAGAGGGCCCTGTGGACCCGCTCAAGATCGGTGCGATAGGCAACACCATGCTCACCACCCCATGCTCAAGAAGAGTCAAGGTGACGCTGGTTAGCCCGCAAGAGAGAAGGGTACAATTTAAAGCACGTACTATACCTAAACTCAGCTTGGCAAAACAAACAGTGAGCGATAGGGTTGTCGCACGCTGCAAGCATTTAACCGACTTGAGAAAAGAGTTGATGTACAACAATGGCGTGCCAAAAATACTCGTCGGCCAAGACAACTGGCATTTGTTATTGGCCAGCGAGATTCGCAGAGGTCCAAGACACCAACCAATTGCGTCACTTACAGCAATGGGTTGGACACTACATGGCGCGCACAGTAGTTTACTACGACAACAAGTACATCATGTCAATAGAATAACAACTGATGACAATTTGGATCATCAGTTGCGCGAACATTTCGCCATAGAATCGTTGTGCATAAACCCACAGCGACCCGCCTCTGACCCAGCAAGAAGGGCAGAGGACATTTTGAATCGATCAACTGTCCAATTAGAGAATGGACACATCGAAACCGCCATGCTTTGGCGTAATGAGCATGCTGAGATGCCAGATAGCTTTGAGACAGCTCTGAAGAGGCTCGTCTCAACAGAAAAGAAGCTGGACAAGAACCAGGAACTTCTAAGAAGATACTCAGACCAGATGGACTCGCTAATTGCGAAAGGGTACGCTGAAAGGGCACCCGCAATTAGCACGCCGGGCAAAACTTGGTACCTCCCACACTTCGATGTCTTCAACCCAATGAAGCCAGACAAACTTCGCATCGTACATGACGCTGCCGCCAAATCGAGAGGAATGTCACTGAATGACTTCCTGTTAACTGGGCCCGACCTATTACAGTCGCTGCCAGGCGTAATGATGCGGTTTCGCCGCCACTGCGTCGCAATAACCGGTGACATAGCGGAGATGTTCATGCAAGTGAAGGTGCGGAGCCAAGACCGAGACGCGCTTCGCTACCTGTGGAGGGGAAACCGCAGAGAAGGAGCGCCAGAAGAATATAGAATGACGTCCATCATTTTCGGCGCAGCCAGTTCGCCTTGCACAGCAATTTTTGCAAAGAACTGGAACGCAAACAAATATATAGAGAAGCACCCTGAAGCTGTGGATGCTATACTACGTAGTCATTATATGGATGACTACCTAGATAGTTATAGAACTATCGAGAAGGCGGCAGAAGTCGCTAGTATGGTGCGAAAAATACACCTACAGGCGAGGTTTGAACTCAAGAAATGGGTTTCAAATAGCTCGCAGCTCCTAGAAAAAATGGACCCATCGCATATACAAACTGAGATGGTATCCATTGGAGATATAGATACGTCGGAAAAGATACTCGGCCTCATATGGAGGCCAGGCGAAGACACGCTGGGTTTCAACCTCACACTCGCGCGTCTGCCTGAGGGTATCTTGGACCGAGAGGCGCCCACCAAGCGAGAGGCGCTCAGAATAGTAGCGTCGCTATACGACCCACTCGGACTCGCCTCGCCAGTAACCATCAAGGCAAAGCAAATATTGCAAGAAGCATGGAGGCGAGGCGTCGACTGGGATCAGAGGCTAGATGTTGACCTAGCATTACAATGGAAAATTTGGGTACAACATTTACGCCAACTAAAAAACGTTAGCGTACCAAGATGCTATCCTGGATATAGCGACGCTATAGAAATGCAGGTGCATGTGTTCACTGATGCAAGCGAGATGGCATATGCTACCGCTATATACTGGCGGGCCACGACCGTGGAAGGCAAGCACTTAATAAGCCTTGTTATGGCGAAAGCGCGGGTGGCCCCACTGAAACTGCTTTCGATACCGAGACTCGAACTTCAGGCCGCGGTATTGGGAACCCGCGTAGCCGCAGCAGTGATGAGTGAACACGACTGCAAGCCCACGTCAGTAACGTATTGGTCAGATAGCAAGACCGTACTGACCTGGATTAGAAGAGGAGCGAGAGTATACAAACCTTTCGTTGCTCACCGAATAGCTGCTATTGAAGACAATAGCAAAGTCGAAGATTGGCGATGGATACCCACCAAGATGAACATCGCTGATGCAGCAACCCGTGACGTGCCACTGCGGTTCAACTCGGACCACGAGTGGTACTGCGGGCCGAGTTTTTTGTCTCTTGGGCCCGAATTATGGCCCACAGAGAAACCTCCGACTACAAACGACACGGGAGAAGAAAAAACTTTCGTTGTCACAGAAGGGGACAAGAAGAGCTTCATAGAAGCCGTTCCAGAGCCAAGCAGATTCTCCAGATGGGAGCGACTGCTTCGTGCGACCGCCACAGTTCTGCGTTTTATATCTCTTTGCAAAAATAGAACAGAGATAACGTCCTATAAACGGACGAGGAAAAACGCTGAAAAGGACCCAGACTGGCGCAAGAAGCCCGCTGTACCTGCACAGAAGCAGAAGCAGGCATGCAGAGCACCAACCCAGGTCAACAGACAAATCATAGAAGCAGAATTTCTCCAAGAAGCTGAGAAAATACTTGTCCAGGTCGCACAACAACAATCGTTCGCTTCAGAGTTAGCGAATGTTGAAGAAATAAATAAAAATAGCTCGCTGCGACCTTTACAAATTCAGGTCGTCGACGGCGTGCTGCGACTAAGAAGTCGCATAGCAGCTACGCAAGAGGTAGCTGAAGAAGTGATGCGCCCGCCTATATTACATGGCGACCATCACATAACGCAGTTGTACATAGACTGGACACATCGCAGTCTACAACATAGTGGCACCGAACTCACAATTAATGAGGTACGGCAGCACTACTGGGTCGTGAAGATGCGACCAACAGCGAAGAAGGTGATAGCAAGATGCCTGCATTGCCGTATACGCAAGGCACAGCCACCAGTACCTGCGACCGGCGACCACCCGAAAACGCGCCTCGCTCACCATAAGAGGCCGTTTACATATACCGGGCTCGACTATTTCGGCCCGCTATCCGTCACCGTCGGTCGGCAGCATCAGAAGAGATACGTAGCACTATTTACGTGTCTCACATCAAGGGCGGTGCACCTTGAAATCGCCGCCAGCCTTAGCGCAGACTCCGCCATATTGGCGCTGCGCCGATTCGCCGCACGCAGAGGATGCCCAGCTGAGATACACTCAGACAATGGCACCAACATGCACGGCGCCGACAGAGAGCTGCGAGACGCCTTCAAAACAGAGGCAAGTCGTAGAGGCATCGTATGGCGCTTCATAACGCCATCAGCGCCATTCATGGGAGGCGCCTGGGAGCGCCTAGTTCGTTGTGTAAAAAACACACTATACAATGTACTTACAGAAAAACACCCCACCGAAGAGGTGTTGTCCACACTGATTTGTGAGGCAGAGTACATTGTAAATAGCCGACCATTGACACACGTGTCGGTAGATGGTGATGATGATGAATCCATCACACCGAATCACCTCTTACTCGGTGGGTCAGCCAGACTACCTACACCTGGCACGTTCACCGAGCAAGATATAGACAGCAGGAAAATATGGCGACGATCACAGATCCTCGCTGATATGTTCTGGAGTCGCCGGGTCAGAGAGTACCTGCCGGAGCTCCAAAACCGGCGGGAGCCACATAGTAGTGGGCCCAGATTTAAAGTGGGTGACCCTGTCCTGATAGCCGACGGCCAGCTGCCCCGCAATACGTGGCCGCGAGGCCGCATTGTGGCCGTGTATCCAGGAATCGACGGAGAAATCCGGACCGCTGAGGTACGCACGCTTGGCGGTACCTTGAAGCGTCCGGTGAAGAAACTCGTCCCACTGCCCCAGTAACCAGAGATGCCGCTGCATTCCTTCGGTGAGCGGCGACCGTCCTCTCGGTGGGCCTGGCCGGCAGCCGAGAAATGCCGTCCGTCGCTCACCGAAGGAATGCAGCGCCGCGCCGACAACACTTCGAGTCGACACAGCGAGTCGACACAGCACTGCACGGCGGGAGATATGTTCGCGACGAAGCGTCATCAACCATACTAAATGGTTCATAGAAATTGAAGTTTGTATGTGTAGACATGTCTGCTTACCACGGCGCGCCACCTGATACTAAAATGAATTTTAGAGGCACGTTTATATTTATACTAAAATTTTACCTACATTTTTTGAGATAGTAGTATAATGTTTTTAGTGTTTGTCAGTATGTTATAGGGTTCAATAGTTCACCCTTAACAGAGTAAAATCATTAGAAAGCATACTGATAAGAGTTATCATAGTAAAAAACATAAATTTCTGTCATACGATACGTCTGTGCTCGACGACGGATTAGTTCCGAATGAACCGTGAGAGGGAACCACACGATATATATAGTTTTGGTGGTTTTCGAAAATATTATAGTAATTAAAATCATGTTTTTAAGGGCTTATCCTATGTACTGGACATGAAATCAGTACATAATGATGAAACTATGTGAAGACCACATAGTTTCTGCTATGTAAATAGGAATATTGACTTGATATCTCAAACACCAAATATATGGTTTTAGGTCATTTTAGGGTATATGGGGGACCTAGACCGAGACAGGAAGCCTATATACACCTCATAGTTAGCGTAGTCTTTTATATAAAGCCCATTTACTTGAGATATCAAGTCAGTATATAATAGAAAAACTGCTGTTTGACTGGTTTTGGCAATCGCTTACGGTTTTAGGTGCCCTAAGTACCTAGAAACATATAGGTGTACTGGTAAAAGTACTACCATTGGAAAGCTTGCTAAAAGGGCTTCCAGGCGGTTTCTAGATGGGAAGAATCGCTTGGATAGTCAACGAGATAAGCAGTCGTGAAAAATGTAAACAACGTAAAACGTTGAAATTTGTAGACCCTTCAGGTGGAATAACTCCATGAAGGGAATAGATGTACTCATGGTGTAAGTACTTTCGGATGGCTTGCTGGACTAGCTACCAAGCCATCACTTTGGAGCGAAAATCGCTCAAGTAGTTTAAGTACAATTCCAGAAAATAGGTTTCTGGAAACGTAATTTTTAGTCAGTTTTTGGCATTTCCCGGGACTATACACCCCTGGGAATTCCGAAAATAAGGAATTTTTGGGGACCTCCCGATGGCCCGTTGAACGCACCATCGTGTCGTCCCAATCTTATTAGTGTTTTTATATCTAATTTCTCTGATAGCTGGGCGCAAAGAAAGTGACCGGCTATCAAATTTGTACATATCAAGGCACCTTATGTGCATATGACCTAGATAGACTTACATAAACACTAGAAATGTAAAGTGTGGTCTATTGGCTACCAGAATCCCCATAATAGGCGGTGATTGTCTGGTTAGCCTAAGTAGGAAGTCCTAAAGTCGGTGAAATGACTTAGGAACTTATAGATTCATTACATAAGGGATGATATCCCATAGAAGATTCCCGAAAATAAGCTTTTTCTAGACGTCAACAGACAGCCTGCTATTGGCACCAGCAGGTCAACCCAACCTATAGATATCCTTAGGCTAGGTTAAAAGCTATTAAGGTTTTAACTGGGAAATAAAGGGAATTGTCCTTTTATTTCATGGAAATAGTCTAGGGAAGCTATCAATACCTGGAAATTAGGTATATTGATTAGATACATAGATAGGGAGCGTTACTGTGTTACAGTACGAAGGAATCCAGCTATTGATAGCACCATGGAAGGGGTGCGGTAACCCTATTTACCAAATATGTATAAGGGTTTTTTACATAAATAAAAATTATTTTCGGCGAGAATTTGCGGGGCTCTCAATAATGGCACGATGCGAGGGTATAAAGAACCCCCGGGCCCAAAATAGAATTTGTAGTCATCCAAAGCTAGTCGCTTGTACTTGTCTTAGTAAATAAGAAGTAATTCTTATATATAATCAAGTCTCAGAAATTGTTGAGAGCCCTAGAATCGTGCCGTGTACTGAATAACTTAGTGTTTCATTTAATTCATCGACTTCAACCCTTATGAAGACATCCCTTTTCGATCCTGTCGAGCTGAACCTCGGAACCTGGACACCAGGAGTGCTGATCCAGAAGTAGGCAACCCGGAATCTGGAAATAACTCAAGTACAGCCAACACATCGTTGAATCGTTAGAGTCGATTTGCAACCCTACGTCACTGCTGCAGCTAGGCATCCAAGAACCTTTGTTTTCGTTGATGTGGATGGGGCGTTCAGCGGCAATGGCCAGAAGGTTTACGCCCTTCTTTTCTCGGGGCCAATGAACACGCTACGTCCTGCACACAATGATTCGGTAACAAATGTAACTTTGAATCCGACTAAACTGTTGGCCAAAATAATTTCTGTAGTTTGCAGGAGCTCGTATCAGCTTACCCAACTAGTCGGTTCATCTCTATTGATAGCTAATACCGTTTCCAAAAAAGGTACAAAGTAAATATTTTTGTAACCGCTTTACTCGTGTTGTCGGGTATTTCCAGTGGTAATCAAAACTGTGGGATACCTAACAGGAAATTTCGTTTACGATGTCAAAGGAACCGATAGGTTTTTAATATCAAAGGATTCCTGAAATAACTGTGTTCGGTGAACTATCCAATGTTATTTTGATACGAGAGAACTTTGTTTTGTTGCTAAGCATTTTGTTTTTACCCCCGACACTAGAGTTCTCGTCAAAGTGCCATTCTATTGATAGTGATCCGCAAATTGTCAAAATGTTTCGAATTGACCACGTGGCGTTCCAGTAGCGCATGTCCGCCCAGGCATTTACCGATTTCGACGTTCGATATCGCTTTTGCCTTGAACCTCGGCAGTAAAGGATGTTCATCTGTTCCTTGGAAGCTCCTAAAATATTAATCGGATTTAGTCAAATGAAGTATCGCTGTATTTTACCACGTATACCACGTTTGAATTTACCGCTAGGAGCCCTGGTGTAAAGCACCATCAAAATAACAAATTTAATAGATTTCTCTTTTAGCGCGAGTTTATTTATTACTTTTTAGGGTTCCGTACCCAAAGGGTAAAAACGGGACCCTATTACTAAGACTCCACTGTCCGTCTGTCTGTATGTCTGTCACCAGTCTATATCTCATGAACCGTGCCAGCAATAAATACAAAAAACAGAAGAAAATAAATATTTAAGTTTTACATACAACAAACGTGTTCTATATGCCTTTTTTTGCGATAATGGTATGGAACCCTTCGTTCGCGAGTCCAACTCGCACTTGGCCGGTAATTTTTATTGTTGTGAATAATTTCCAAATATGGTAGATTAAGATAGGTACGGGTTTTACCTGCAAGCACTGCTTTAATTGAGTTTTATGCTTCGGAATATTTTATAGGCTGCGCGAAACTGCAGAATACTCGATTTAATATTTAATCGCACTTCTACGGTATTAGAAATGATTTTAATTAAAACTTTGCTTCCGTGCGCGTTATAACAACGTTTAGGCTGCGGTTCCACTGAGGCGGAGCAGCTCCACTCCGCCTCAGTGGAACCGCAGCCTTAGGCCGGGACTCCACCAAAGCGGAGATGTGCGGAGATGTGCGAAACCAACCAATAGAATTTCGTTATTCACACATCTCGTCTCCGCTCAGCTGGACTTTCCGCACATCTCCGCTTTGGTGGAGTCCCGGCCTTAAGGCCCGGTATCCACCAAAGCGGAGAGGAGACGAGACGAGTCGTGTTGCGAAGCTGGCAGGTTATTTCCAAGAAAGCGGAAAGGAGATGAGTAGTGGAGAGGAGATGTGAGCTGTGAGAGCTCGAAATCTGTCAAGTGCTGTCTACAAAAAGAAGACGGCATGCGGGGAAAGGGGTGCGCGAGCGCGGGCGCCCTCCGGCCGCCCAACTACACACATCTCCGCTCTGCCGCGCCGCTTGTCATCTCGCGGCACAAATTTCTATAGAAAATTAAGACATCTCCTCTCTTCTCCGCTTGATCTATTTTCACCGAAGCTAAGCAGAGAGGAGATGTGGCAACAACGAAATCGGATTGGTTATTCAAAACACATCTAATCTCATCTTCTCTCCTCTCCGCTTTGGTGGAAATAACCTGCCAGCTTCGCAACACGACTCGTCTCGTCTCCTCTCCTCTCCGCTTTGGTGGATACCGGGCCTTAAGGCTGCGGTTCCACTGAGGCGGAGTGGAGCTGTGCGGAGCACATCTTCAGGTTTCCTTTGAAGCGGAGTGGAGAAGAGATGTGGATTTCAAGCCATGTGATTGGTGAATCGCGGCACAGCTCTTCTCCGCTCTGCTCCGCTCTGCTCCGCTCTGCTCCGCTCTGCTCCGCTCTGCTCCGCTCTGCTCCGCTCTGCTCCGCTCCGCCTCAATGGAACCGCAGCCTAAACATTGTCATTACGCGCACGGAAGCAAAGTTTTAATTAAAATCATTTGTAATACCGTAGAAGTGCGATTAAATATTAAATCGAGTATTCTGCAGTTTCGCGCAGCCTTAAAAAAAATAAATTAAAACGTGGTATACGTGGTAAAATACAGCGATACTTCATTTGACTAAATCCGATTAATAGTTTAGGAGCTTCCAAGGAACAGATGAACATCCTATACTGCCGATGTTCCAGGCAAAAGCGATATCGAACGTCGAAATCGGTAAATGCCTGGGCGGACATGCGATACTGGAACGCCACGTGGTCAATTCGAAACATTTTGACAATTTTGACAGCAAGGTTAAGCAACGCTTGACGAGGTCGGTCCGTGGATGGGTGACCATTCCAACATACCGAGTTTCCTCCATGCCTCGGAAAGCACGTTAAGCCGTTGGTCCCAGCTGTTATTTGAAGATCTTTGACAGTCGTTACGGGTAGTCAGAAGCTTGAGATCTGACACCAGTCTTGCCAAGGGGTATCGTGTTACCCAGTTACTGGGTTGGGGAGGCCAGACAGGTATCGGCACTCAGCTGGACCCGGTTGGAAAAAGGCTAGGCAGGATTATTGTCTTTCAAGAGCTACTATCAAACTATTAAAAACAACAAAAATGAATATAGTTGGACTGACTAGTCGCCGATTTGTCAAGAAAGTCGTAAAGTTATCGGCCATTTAAGCGCCGTCGTATAGTCGTCCAGTCGGCTAGTTGACCAAGCTCATAGCTAGTCCATCTCTACCACCTATTTAGGTATTAAGCAGAGTGGTTTAATTTGTTGTAGGTACTGCAACAGTGGCGTGGCGTTATCGAATCAGAAATGTAGAGATCCGCAAGAGAATCAGGGTTACCAACATAGCCCGAAGAATTGCTAAACTTAAGTAGTAGTGGGCAGAGCACATTGTTCGTAGAACTGATGGCCGATGGGGCAGAAAAGTTCTGGAGTGGCGACGCTTGGAGGAGGCCTATGTCTAGCAGTGAAATGATGATGACTGCAACAGTTAAGGTTGCATAGGTTACAATATCTTGTATTAATTGTTACTGGCTGAATAGACATTTAAAGGGTCATTCTTATTTAGAATGATTAGATTGTCAACAATTGTCAGGGTGCACAGGCGCGAGTGTTTTAATTTCGTAAAATATTGTGATTGGATAGGAATTAATCCTATATCTATCGCAAATATCGTATATTATTTAGTAGAAAGCCTCACAGGCTCTACAGTACTTCAATTTATCATTTTCGTTTAGTACAGGCACGAGATTATGTCACCTTATCCGGATACCATATAAAGACACGTGCACCTAATCAACAGGAAATGACGTTATAACAGAAATTTGAAATCAATATAAAAAAGGTATTTTGTTATATTAAATTACCACAATATAATTACACGCATGAAGGACGTGTTTGAACCCGGAAATATATATGAACCTACCTATCTAACTGTGTGTGTGGCTTCACTTACGTCAACACGATTGTTATCCATTGGTGGTTGATAATTCCCACAGAAAAGTACCAATTTTATTTTATTCAGCTATTTATTTTGGAGCAAACAATACTGCAAAGATGATATAAGAAGAAAACCATGCTGTGCAGTCGAAGCATACATTTATTCGCGAGCTGGCTGACCAAAACTATTTAAATCCTCCGATTGCACAGCATGATTTTCTTCTTGTTTACAACTTTGCAGTCGGTTTTTTTGATTTTATTAACTTTTTCTATTATCAACTTTTTATTTATATATATTTTTTTCGAATGACTTTTAAACATATAAGTGGTATATATTTTTGTAATCACCTCCAAAACCCCTCATTTTGAGATACGCGCAAAAAACATATACCCTTTCCTTGCAGCCGGGTAAAAAAGCATTTTGCACCACTTCTCCATAAACTATACCAAATTTCATACACCTCCGTGCGCGCAATAATACTTAGGTACACCTACTTTTTTAATAGGAACTTGAAGCTGAGTACCCATTTGTCAAACTCTAATTATAATAACCCTTTTGTCAAACTCTAATTTTAGCTTTGGCATGAAAGTAGGGTATGACACATTCTTAACTCCAAATACTCAATACAGGAACCGGGCCTTAAAACGAGGGAACAAACTTTTCTCTTACAATGATTCTGTCTATCTACTTTATCCATGCAAAAATATCTATCCCCAAGTACAACTAATACTTGAATTCTCTCTTACAAAACTTCAACATACGCTCGACTGGCTCACGTAATTACTTCGTACGACTAACAAGAAGAGAATTGAATATGACGACTGCTATCCTTTTGTGTTACTGTGAGTGCATACGCGGATCTAAGATGGAATCTGTAATCTCTATCATACTGCCGTCCTCAAGCTAAAGTGCCGTTATCTGATAAAATCATTATTTTGAGACAGGGTGTATCGAAAAGTTGTGATCAAATTTATTTATATATTGGGGACTGCTTCTGTGGGCGATACAATGAAAGATCGACCGTTCATTAGTATAATTTTAAACTGTTTGTACAGAAAAATATAGGTAAAAAATGTCGCGCCAAAATATGGCGGTTCGTCCGGAAAAAATATATTGAGTGAAGTAAAGTCCGCCGTGAAGTTGCCGCGAGTCTAGCCGACGTAGGATGCGTTCATGAATAAAGTAAAAGGGCTGCGTTCCGGCGTAGACATCCTCCGGCCCTTGAAAGACTAACTTACAACTGGTTCAATTAACAGACGAACAATGTTGTGAACCGCCCGACGTATGGTCCTTCCTTTGGGAATAGCCATATGACTTACCTACTTGGAAAAGTCGTTTATTTATATAATGGGCAGAAGCAGGTTATAAAATATGATCATAGTTTTTCGTTAAATCCTGTATTAAACGAAAAGTAAAAAAGCACGAGACAATAAAAAAATATGCTAACAATGCTGTTAAATCAATTATCAATCATATGCGAGATTGCCGCAATTTTTTTTTTTTTTTTTTTACTGGCGTTTTTATCCGAGAGAAATACTGCTTATGCTTAGGTATTATGCAGATCGATGGAGAATTTTTTGTTGATTACGAAGGCATCAAAAAACTAAAATCGGCCAATTTTCAGATAGCGGCACTACAGCTTGAGAGAACGGCAGCGTGGTAACGGCATACGGCTTACAATAGTGCTCGAAAGCTTAAAGTGAATTACTATTTGAGTTTTGAATAGTATGTAGTTAAACTGGTTTAGTAAGTAGTACTGTTTGTTTGTAATTGTAACCACAATAGAGAATCAGCATTGCCATTCAACGTGGCAATGCTGCCAGCGTTCTGGGCACGTTTCCCATTGACATCGATGTGGATGAATTTTTTGATGCGCAATGAGCCCCTTTTCCTCTCCCCTTTGTATGTAAGTTTGTTTTGTTATTAGGCATAAGATTAGAAATATTCAATTGTATATATTATTTAACCACAATTAATAGTAAAACTATTGCATAGGCACTAATATAATCAAATAGTACTGTATTATATTTTGAAGTACGGTAAGTTCTTGTTAGAAATACATAAAAAACGAGTGTAAAATGTCGGTATATTCGACTGTTTGTGACGCTTTATCCAAAACTACTTTTAAAAATTACGTTTACGCACCTACCACTGTTTGTTTCTGTATCACCCAAAGGTCGACTGGTAGAAAATACCTAAACACCTAAGTCCGACTCTGTACGTTTGTATGCGTGAAGCATTAAAGAAATAAATAAATGTCGTTTCAAGCTGTTTATAACTTGCTTTGTTCGTATGTGAAATCACAAATTTCCTTTCTATTTTTATCCTCATTATAAACGCATCTGTTATCCTATTCCGATTTCATTTTGTGGACAATAGAGTGGTTTATAGGTAAATTCTTTTGCCTGTAGGTTAGGTTAGGTTTAAAGAGGCTCCCCCCCGGTGGGTTCCCGCTTTGTCGAGGCGGGGGGGCTCAGTAACCGTGGCTTGGTCACCCACGGTGAAGCGAAGAGGAACCCGAGGAGGGGCCGCTCGTCAGGGCTTTTGCCGATTAAGCCGACGACGTAGCGGCCAACAAGTAGGTTGCGGTGCCCCTTGTTAACAGGCGACATCGCAACTGAGGCGGGCCGCGATGTCTTATGGAGATTCCCAGGTCCCATACGATATCGCGGCTGAGGGTTGGAGGCCGCGGCGGGAGAGGAGTGCCGGTATTGCGGTGCGCCGCTCTCCCTACCTTCCGCGGCCTAGACGGGGTCGCCACCGTCTGATGGCGGACGCGGTGGGGCCGTAGGGGAGGAGGAGTGTCGGTATAGCGTTAGCCGCTCTCCCTATCCCCTGCGGCCGCAAATTGGTAGGTGGCGGGGCCATTGACCTTGACCCGTCACAGTGGGACCACGGGTGCCATACACTCGGGTCGTCGTATTTTAAATGCTATAATAAATGTTTTTTTTGTACCAAATAAATAAATGTGACATCATCATCATCAGATATCCACTGATGAACATAACCCTCCCGTAAGCGTCGCCTCAATGAACGGTCCCGTGCGTCTCGCATCCAGCGGGCTCCCGTCCTTCACCATGTCATCTGTCCAGGCCTTCCAACGCAGCGTCTTCCGGTTCGCGGTCGCCACTCCAGAACTTTTCGGCCCCATCGAGCAATGAGTCCTCCCCACTGCCACTTTTGTCTGGCAATTCTTCGGGATATATCGGTAACCCTTGTTCTCCTGTGGATATCTACATTTCTTGTGGATTTAATGTGTGTCCATTGATTTTTAAATTAGTAATACATTTTTCAACTACTTCCTACTTCTTTTAGCAGCTTGGTATTTTGTAACTTTGAAGACAATAATACAGTAGGTACTATGAAACTGAGTCTGATGATGCAGCCAGAAGGTGGACATAGGAATTTCTCAACCAAATAAGATAGTACTGTGAGAGACGTAGCTCAGGGGTCTTTCAATAATAAACAGAAATTACTTTTATATTATACTTGTAATTTAGCACTAACGTGCCTGATTTCCAGGCGGGCACGACCCGAAGTGACAATCAAAGCTTAAACAAACATATCTTCACTTATTTTATAGCATTCCTATTTCAAATACCTTCCAAAACTAAGTAGTTATCTGTTGCCAGTCTTATAATAGGCAAGTAGGTTGCCTTCTTAATAAGTGAGTCCTCACAGTACCATCTTGTTTAAGATCATTGGATATAATGTATTGACAAGTGATATTACATTAGTTTTAGTACTCATTGTTCAATTGATATTGCATTAAATCGCACTTGTATACTTATATACTAATATTAAAAATGCGAAAGTTTGGATGGATGTATGGATGTATGTTTGTTACTCAATCACGCCAGAATGGCGGAACGGACCTGCAGCCGAATTGCGTAAGTATATTATCCAAAGCAAAAGAATCGATTCCTTCCCAAAAACGACTTTTCGTATCAATATGCACTACGTAAAGTCTGTTTTGGGAAAGAATCGATTCTTTTGCTTTGGATAATATACTTACGCAATTCGGCTGCTGGTTGCACAGAGATATATTACAATCTAGAACAGCACATAGGCAATTATTATTTTTATTCCGGTAATAAATCGCAGGTGAAACCGCTGTA